>BSYO01000006.1:6935565-7535565 GCA_033239525.1 Nepenthes gracilis
TAACTGGAGAGAAGTTGTCCATGGCGATGACCCCCCATCGGGTAGCCATACAGACGGACAATTGACCCCGAGCGTAAAAGTACTCGCTGTCTAGCGAGGTACTCTAGACCTATGTCCCTCGAGATAGGCCCACTGCTGAAGGTGTAGCGTTGGGAAGCCGCCCTTGACTCCTCTCGCGACCAAGAAAATATGTAATAAAGGTGTTTGCAGTGGTCGGCAACGTAAATGCTACAACTAGTAAGGAGTTTGAGTTCCTGTGACACCTTAGGTTGGGCCACATAAGTGAACGAAAACTGTGTCATTTAGCCAAGAAGGGCATTATCCAAGGAATAAACAAAGATGGATTGAGGATATGGCCTCACTACATGGCCGGAAGAAAACGGAGGGTCTCGTTCCATGGAGACTCGTCCTCTATAAAGATGGAGTTACTTGACTTGGTTTACACTGATATATGTGGACCATTTAAAGAAAGGTCATTCGGAGGAGCCCAGTACTTCGTGTTGTTCATTGATGACTGCTCTAGAAAATTGTGGGTTTATCCACTTAAGACTAAGGACCAAATTTTCGGTACATTTGAGTATTATCATGCTCTAGTGGAACGACAAACGGAAAAGAAACTGAAAACTGTCCGAAGTGACAATGGTGGCGAGTACATTGGGATATTTGATACCTACTGTCGTTCTCATGGTATTAGGTATCAAAAGACGCCACAATTGAATGGAGTGGTTGAACGGATGAACCACACACTCTTAGAATGGGTAGGTGTATGATTTCTGATGCAAAACTTCCTGAATCCTTCTGGGTAGAATCGTTGAAGATGGTGGCCAATGTCATTAATAGGCCACCCAATAAGTTGTTGAATGGTGAAGTGCCGGAGAAGATATGGTCAGAAAAGAAGTCGTCCTATGATCATGTTTGGTTGTTTGGGTGCAGGACCTTTATTCATATCCCAAATGATGAGATGACCAAGTTAAAGCCAAAGACGATGCAGTGCGTCTTTCTAGACTATAGAAAAGATGAGTTGGGATATAGGTTCTATGACCCAATTGAGAAAAAATTTATCCGGTCACTGCATGTAACCTTTATAAAAGATGAAACCATTGAGGATATTGGTAAGAAGAATAAAGTTGATACCGACTGGACAAACAAGATGAGTGTTGAAATTCGTCAAATATCTCTACAATACGAGGACAATGCCCAGGAGTGGCCGAGGATAATAATGAGGCAGTTACGGCGCCTGATAATGACCAAAATAAAGTCACTCGTCAGCCGGTTGAGGAGGTTCCTATCCAATGATCCTTGAGGAATAGACGGCCATCTATCCGCCTGTCATCCAGTGACTATGTCCTACTCACTGATATCAGAGAGTATGAAACTTTTGAACAGGCCATGAAGGATGAGAATAAGGAAAAATGGCTGAAAATCATGGAAAATGAAATAAACTCTCTCCGTGAAAATCACACATTTGATTTGGTTGAACTGCTTAAGGGGAAGAGTGCCCTAAAGAATAAATGGGTCTTTCATTTGAAGACTGATAAAAATACCACGCATCTAAGGTATAAGGTATGGTAAAAGGATTTAATCAATGAAAATGGATTGATTTCAATGAAATATTTGCCCCAATTGTAAAAATGTCCTTAATAAGGGTGGTACTCGGTTTGGCTGCTACTCTGAACTTGGAGGTAGAGTAGTTAGAAGTCCGGATGGCATTTCTTCGTGGTAATCTTAAAGAAGAAATTTACATTGAACAGTTAGAAGGTTTCAAGGCTAAGGGGAAGGAACGACTTGTATGTTGTTTAAGAAAGAGCCTGTACGGTCTAAAATAGGCTCTAAGATAGTGGTATAAGAAGTTTGAATCTGTCATAATCGGCCAAGGGTATCGAAAGATTACTTGTGACCACCGTGTATTTATACAGAGATTTTTTGAAGACGACTTTATTATCCTTCTCCTTTACGTGGATGCCATGTTAATTATTGGACACAATGGCGCTTTGATAAAAGAGCTGAAATAACAATTTGGGCAGTCATTTATTATGAAGGACCTGGGTCGGCGAAACAGATTCTTGGCATTAGACTAATTCGCCATTGAGAGGCAGTAAGATTATGACTGTCCCAAGAAAGTTACATTGAGAATGTGCTCCAACGTTTTAATATAGATAAATTCAAGCCTGTGAGCACTTCGCTAACAAGCCACAGCAGACTAAGTAGTCGCCAGCATCCGTCGTCGGATGCTGATAGAGTATACATGAGAAGCGTACCCTACTCTTCAGCAGTAGGAAACTTGATGTACGCCTCGGTATGTACGAGGTGGGATATAGCACACGCAGTTGGCATGATTAGCTGATTTTTATCAAACCCAGGAAGGAAGTATTATTTCGCGGTCAAATGGATAATGAGATATATCCGAGGAACTTTTAAAATGTGCCTGTATTTTGTAAGTGATAAGCCTCAATTTGTGGATACTTGGATGCTGATATTGTCGGAGATATTATGATGTAGATATCAAATATTTTAAGAGATTTTTGAAGATATTATGATTTTATTGACTTTTATTTACTTTATTTATTAGGCAAGATTATAATTTAATTTTATTTAATTTTATTTATATGATTTTATTGTGATTTTTTATTTTTAGAAATAGATAATTTATTACTCAAACCTAGAGATAAAATACAAGCAACCACCTTGACTACACAAGCCCTAGATTCAAAAATTAAAGAATAGAGTACGAGAATACAAATGCCTCACACTTTGTATTTCACTCACTACTCTCTCTTTCTTCCACTCTTTCTCTCCTCACTGTGCTGCTCTCTACTCTCTCATTTTACAAGTGTTGGTGAAACGGCAACACCGCACTCATGCGGCCGGCCCACAGTGAGTGCGGCCCACAGTGCCCCTAGTGTTATCTCCTACACTAGCCCGGTGCAACCCGCACCCTAGTGTCTTCACACACTCACAAACTCGGTGGTTTTTCCACACTCATGCTGGTGTTACCACATCCCTGGTGGTTTTCACATACCACACTCCGCACAGCATGCCCTGCATGCGTATATATAATAATTTACTCGAAAACCTTCAACCAATAGACAGGTTGCGTGTGAACAAATGCCTGCCACCTGCTCTGCAACCTACCAACAACTTTGCCCACCAATTTTACAATCCTACTACCTGCACAGACGGCGTACACAGACTGCAAGTCCGCCACCTACTCTGTAGAGCCAACTGTCCACAACTTGTTGACAGCAATCCATGACATCCTTAGTCATTGCTGCAGTCAAGTACCCGGACCATCTGTGCCCTTTGGCCATCGTAAGAGTCCTCTGGCGTTCATTGGTCTCCAAGCAGCGACAACGAACTCGAACATCCCATGTCATCGGTCGTCATTGTGCACAGCCTATATCTTCGGATGCTACTGTGCACTCAGCCATGTCTGCGGGCCATTCCATACCAGTAATACCAACTGGTAAATTCTTCCTTCCCATTCGGTCAACAGGTTGACCGGCGAGCTCTCCTGAAAGATGCTCTAACATTTTCTGCTCCGAAAATGCTCTCCGGATTTCCTTTCCAACATTATCCAATCAACCTTCTGTTGACCAAATTCTTCTCCCATCTGATCAACCTTCTGTTGACCGTCTTCTACTACCCTCTGTCATCCAGCAGTACTCCAGTAACCTTCAACCGGTCAACCTTCAACCGGTCAACCTCCAGTTGACCGGTTTCTTCACTCAGACGGTCAAACCTTCCGTTGATCGGAGTTTGGTCTCCGGATTTATTCTCCGCTAAATGCAATCCGTCATTTGCTCTCCATAAATCCTTCGATGACAAACTAGTTTGTTGGATCACCTACAAGGGAGCGACCTACCCCAAGACTCTTGTTTCAATTTATCATTCATAGAAACATTGCTATTCAATGGTAATACTAGTTCTGGCAAGTGTGATTGAGTTTGTGGATAATTAGCAAGATTCCCTATTTTGGCAATTGATGGAGATACTTGATTGCTGCATCCAAATGTATAGCCATGAGGAGGATGAAATTAAGCACAATGTAAATTCACAAATAAAATGCAAAATCAGCCTCTAATCAAGAAGAAGGTACCCCATTAGTTTCATCATCTAATAAGCCAGAACAATGGTTTGAGTTTTTATTACTTTCAGCATTGTTCAAGTAACTTGAATCGAGGTTTCGAAATGGAAATAAGCATTTTACAGCTTGAGGGACTTGCATCTAGTTTGGTGTTATATATTATTGGCCATTACGAAATTTTAACTTCTTTTGTTTTAAAGTTACTTCTTTTATAACTGATATATTTGGTGTAGTTGAATCAGCACTTTGTCTGGGATAATTATAACTTCTAAGCCAATCCTTGCATCAGAAAGTTTACCGAAGCCATTATTTGGGTCAACTACTGCTGCCCATTGGCTCTCCACATAACATCTAATGGTGTCCACCATTATAGAAAGTAGGGAGCCACAAGATGGAACTGACACAAGATCTGAAGCGGAGTGCTTATGGTCCCCACCACATTAGCCTTTGGCCGAGGCAAGGAACTCCTCGACATAACAGTGGTAGCATATGTATCATATTTTGTGAGACTAGGAACACTAGCTATAGATGATTATTGCACACCCTCCGTAGCAGTGGCACTACTGTGAGGGACCTTCTTTGGGCCAATAGCTCTATCGATGACAAATGACATTCTGTAAAAAGTAAGACATAATTTGAAATAGATCTAACAATAAAAAGTAAACCAAAATCCAATATCAAGAAAGGATATCCGAAAGAGTTGCGAATGGCTTGAAACCATTGTTTATAACGAAATTACAAGAAAACATACTAAGCCCCTAAATGAGGTATTTGCTTTTCTACATGTGGCAACACATTGGCATTTGCTTCCACTCCATTCTCCTTATTAAAATCTGTAATGTTGGGCACCACTCCAATACCTGTTGGAACAGCTGTATTCATCCCTTGCATGGCATCTAAAAACAGAAAAGAAGATAAATATTTGATAATGCAGGTGAGAAGTGATCATAATTATGCCACAATGACCTAATTGTAACTCCATGCGCAGCCATGTCAGTACTAGTTCTCAACTAGTTCTTTCTATATAGGCCAGCATGGCAAGATTATTTGATCATTTATAAGACCTACAATCAAACTTAGCTTCCAAAAAAAAAGGAAACATTTGGATATCATCTTTGGTAATTGAGATGGCAGCATAAATTGATCACATTTTTATCTTCTAATACCCATAATAATTTACATCGTAGAAGATCAGCAAAATACTCAATCTAAATATTCAAGTAAGTAAAGCACAAATATTCTGCATTCTAGAATGACTTGGACCAAATAAAAATATATATTTAAAATGATTAACTAACAATAAGTCTTGGTTGACATCTAAAAGTCTAGATATTGTCGTATTATTTATACATCCTATCGTTTAGTATATTTACTTCTGACTTCGTGAAAGGTATTTGTAAAATCAATGGATCCATTATGAATAACTACAAAGCAACAATGTTGTAAATTAATAAAATGATAATTCAAATAAGTACAAAATAAAATAAACTGAGAGAAAGGTTGGGGAGGGCAAAGAAGGGATTATTTTTAGGATGCATAGCTACTTTTAAAATACATTTTAATCTATCATGCCCTCACAGATAATCTAAAATTTTATGTAAGGCTTTTCTAACCTTTAAATTGAATGGAATATGCTCAGGAACACCTGTACATGTTATAGCTGGCAATCAAGCTGGCTGTGTCTCAAAATAATTTGACCTCAAGTCCTGATCCCAGGCAGTTTGGCAACATTTTGTGTCCTATCATCCTATGTAACTTGTTTATGGAATCTAATAAAAAAAAAAATGCAACAACATGATAATTGATCACCCCAATTCAAAATCCATCCAGCACGAATCTGTCAAAAATGAAAATTATTTATTTGAACTTAAAAACCATCTTGAATGTTAAAAAGATAAAATATAAATCTAATTATTTTCTTACGAACTTCTATTAAAGGATGATAACATAAAAATCCCTTGGCCCACTACACGGGGCAGCATACTCTGCTTACAAAATAGTAATTCTAATTTATCAATAAATAGCATGTATATCAGAAAGGACAAATTAGAAATCCAATGAGTTCTCAACTTTTGGTTTGGAAGTATAGGAAATATTATCCAATGAAAAAAATATTATATATCAAAGATACATAATAAAAAATATTCACAAACAAATAAGTGATAATAATGAACCAATTGTACAAAAAAATGCCAAACATAAAAACCAAAAAACCAGGTCCTCTCGTATTGCTAGCCGAGCTGGCTAAATATGAAAATATTATCGTATATAAAAATACAAGAATAGTGAAAATTTATAATTATCAAGGTGTAATAGCTTCTCGGTAGTCTCGTTGAGATCCATGGAGCACTCTTTAAGCACTGCATAAATGCCTTCTTTGGTGTGGTAAATAACGATCTCTTTTATGTTATTAATCAACTCTTGCATCATTTTTGGGAACCAATCCCTAGATGAGGCACTTCTTTTGCCATGGATCTCCAATTGAGAGAGGAATAGGGAGATCAGAAAATATAGTATGGAGAAACGAATATGATAATGAAAATTTGAGGTCTCTTAGATGAGATAGAGGATGAGCTATCAAATTAATAATATATATTTCTAAATTATGAGAATCAAATTTTGAGGAGGTCTTCAATATTTACCCTTGGCACTTTTTTTTGTTCTATTTGTGAAAAAAAATTAATAAAAAGAGAGTATAAATAATGCTCCATTCATTATTTTGCTCCATTCATTTTCTTCTTTAAATCTAAGCCAACAAAAACATGAATATGCCCGACATTGGCCAAGCTAACATTTCATTGCCCCCCATATTAGACTTTTAAGGAATAGAAAATTTTCTGTTGACCAACAGATTTTTCTCAAGACTAATCTGAAATAATGAAGGCAAGGTAATTGCTTTCCTCTGGACCTTAATGAAGGACTTGTCTTTGTTTCCTTGGGGTGAGGAAGTGCACTTTTAGTCTAGTTTTTGAGGTGAAACGAGGAAGACAAGCATGAACTTGTCTTCTTGGCCAAAGCGCGAGTCTTAAGTGTTGTGCGTCATGTAGGGATTTTGTGTAATGTGATTCCCAATTTTGGCTGAGTTTTCATGTTTATTGACATGAGTTGGAATCCAATGTATATCCTATGGGCGCAAAACACGAAAGGCACGGTGACCGAGCAAACAAAAATCTCGGATAGCAACACAGAGCAGAGCTCTCGGACGGATAAGAAAAGTAACGATAGAAAAACGGGAGAGAACACACGAATTTTAATGTGGAAAACCCTTCTTCAATCAAGGAAAAAATCACGAAAGAATACACTATAAAAGGATTGTTTACAAGTGTTAGCTACACAAGCTCAAACGAAAAGAAAATAATCTCAAGTATACAATCTCTCTCTAAAAGTGTTTCTCACTCTATCTTTACAACAAAGCTTGCCCACAGCTCTCTCAAGGCTCACTCCAAGGCTGCTCACAAAGACACGACATAAGCTCTCCAAATCCTCTTGGCTGCACACACTCTCTACATAGCAAGGGCACACAAGCCTTGTATATATATATACACAAATGGCCTAGTGGACAACCAGCCACCCTACTGGCGCTAGGGTGGCAGGACCATGCCACCTAGACCTACCATGACAGGCGCACACCTAGCCAGAATGGCAAGTATGACACCTGAAAAGTTGTAGCCGCCTCAATATCCAATCAGAGTAGGTGACCAATCTACCTGTAAAACGCGCCTGCAGCAGGCCTACGAAGATAGAGTCAATGCATATGCTCTCAAGGTCCTCGTCCATGTCCTCAACAACCTCTTAGACATGACGCCTCCAATGAGTCCTCGTCCGCTTTAACAGGCTTCTCAGATCAATCATCAAAGTCCTCGTCCATTTCTCCAATGGAGTCTGCGGACATAAGTGCCACTCGGGAGTGACCCCAACAAACTTCCCCTCATGACCGAGTGGGAGTGAAGTTAGTCAGACTGGCAATGTCACAACAAGCTTCCAGCTTTTCCTTCGGCAAAACCTTGGTTAACATGTCCGAGCCATTGTCATTCGAGCGGACCTTTCCAATCGATAGCTGCCCATCATCAAAAACGTCTCTTACCAAATGATAACGCACATCAATGTGCTTTGACCTCGAATGGAATGAGGAGTTTTTATATAAGTGAATGGCACTTTGACTATCACAAAGGACCTCGTACGTCTCTTATCTTAGACCCAATTCTTGGAATAACCTCTTCATCCAAAGCATTTCCTTACAAGCCTCGGTCACGGCAATAAATTCTACTTTCGTAGTTGAGAGAGCGACGTACTTCTGCAACTTGGACTGCCAGGAGACCGCCCCTTCTGCAAACTTCATCAAGTATCCGGACGTTGATTTCCGAGAACCAACGTCCCCGGCCATGTCTGCGTCTGTGTACGCAATCAGCTGAAGTTTCTCTCTTCCAAACTGTAAACCCATCTTAAAGGTCCTGCGGAGATATCTGAAAATCCACTTAACCGCGGACCAATGCTCCATCTCAGGGTTTGAGAGAAATCTGCTCATAAGGCCAACCGCATGAGCAATGTCCGACCGTGTACACAAGGCCGCGTACATCAAGCTACCAACTGCCGAAGAGTAAAGAATCTTACTCATGTGCGCCTTCTCAGTGTCCGAGGACGGACACTACTACTTGCTCAGTCTAAAATGGTTGGCCAAAGGGGTACTGACAGGCTTGAAGCTTTCCATGGTGAATCTCTGAAGCACCTTTTCAATATAGCCTTCCTGGAACAGTTAGAGCTTCTTGTCGCCTCGGTCGCAAAATATCCTAATTCCCAGAATCTGCTTCACCGGACCGAGTTCTTTCATAGCAAAAGACTGCCCCAGTTGCTCTTTTAACTTTTTGATCAGAGTACTATTCTGTCCGACAACCAGCATGTCATCCACATAAAGGAGGAGGATGACAAAGTCGTTTTCTGAAAATCTCCGGACAAAGACACAGTGGTCCGAAGAAGTCCTATGGTATCCTCATCCGACCATAACAGACTCAAACTTCCGGTACCACTGTCTCGGAGCTTGTTTCAGCCTAAACAAGCTCTTCTTCAAACGACAAACTATTCCTTGCATCCCCTTAACTTCAAAACCATCTGGTTGCTCCATGTAGATCTCTTCCTCTAGATCTCCATGGAGAAAATCTGTCCAGATGTCCAGTTGCTCTATCTCCAGATCCATAGCCGCTACCAGTCTGAGCACTACACGGACTGAGAACATCTTCACAATGGGTGCGAAAATCTCATTAAAGTCAACACCCTTCCGTTCACCAAAGCCTTTCACTACAAGCCGTGCCTTATGTCTTGGCTTGCTCGTGTCCTCGGTCGCCTTCAGCCGGAAGACTCACTTGTTCTTCAGGGCCTTCTTCCCCTTGGACAATTTAGTCAGCTCAAAGGTATGGTTTTCATGAAGAGAGGCCATCTCTTCTTTCATGGCCTCAAACCATTTATCCCATTGAGCGCTACACATGACCTCATTAAAATCTTCTGGTTCTCTAGCATCAGTAAGGAGGACAAACTCACTTACTAGAAGGCGGACGGATGGACGTCTCTGCCTGGACGACCGTCTCACAGGGGCCCCCTCGGCCTGTTGAGGTGCCAAATCTTCAACCTGATCCTGAGGCACTGGAAATGCCTCAACATGGTTACCTACCACACCTGATCCACCGACATCGAACTCAGGAGGCACTGGACAGACAGCATCAGCATCAACTCTGTCCGTCCGGGAAGTGCTGAAATGAGTCCTCTTCTCATTCCCAATGTCCTCGATGATCTCATCCTCAACGAAGACTACGTCTCGGGACCGGACCAGCTTCCTTTCCTTTGGGTCATACAGCCTATACCCAAGTTCATCCTCGCCATAGCCTAAAAAGACACATTGCTTTGTCTTTGGCTCCAACTTGGTCCTCTCATCTCTTAGAACATGAACAAAGGCTTTGCAGCCAAATGTCCGAAGATGGCTGTACGCTGGCTCCTTCCACGTCCAAATTCGCTCCAGAACATCCCCATCCAGAGGCTTACTGGGCGACTGGTTGATCACATAGGTGGCTGCCTTCAAGGCCTCGGCCCAAAAAGATTCCGAAAGCCTGGCATCGGATAACATGCACCTGACCCTTTCCTTCAGGGTGCGATTCATCCTCTCGGCCATGCCATTTAACTGTGGCGTCTTGGGTGGAGTTCTCTGATGTCTAATGCCGCGAGCTCTGTAGTAGGCGTCAAACGTCCTAATGTATTCGCCGCCGTTGTCGCTCTGGACGGCCTTCAACCTGCTCCCGGTCTCACGCTCAACGAGGGCATGGAATTGCTCAAAGGTTCCCGCAACCTGATCTTTGGTCTTCAACGGGAACACCCACAGCTTCCTCAAGCAATCGTCAATAAAGGAGACAAAGTATTGTGCTCCTCCAAATGACCTCTCCGGGAGGGGACCACACACATCCATGTGGACAAGCTCAAGGATCTCGGACCTCCTGGAAGATACTTCTCCTTAAAAGGAGACTCTGCGCTGCTTCCCCGCCATGCAGTGAGGGCAAGTCCTCGGCTTGCCTCCATACATCTCTGGGATGAGACCCTTCTTCGCTAGATGACTCATGCCACGCTCACTCATGCGTCCAAGCCTTTTGTGCCACAAGCTAGAGGACTCCACACTCCTTGTGGCATTCACCTCTGTCACCTCGGTCTGGGCTTTCAACGTGTAAAGACCCGAGGCCTTTACTCCTCGGGCGACAACCATGGAGCCCTTCGTCAACTTGAAACTGCCATCACAAAGGATGCTGCAGTAGTCTTCATCATCCAGCCATCCTACTGAGATGATATTCATGTGAATATCGGGGACGTATTGGACATCTCTCAAAATCAGTCGGGCTCCAGTGTTCGTCAGCAAGGAGACGTCTCATCGTCCAACAATCTCGGACGTCTCCATATTGCCCATCCTCAACACTCCTGGGGAGCACGGAGTGTAAGTGGAGAGCAGCTCTCTTCTAGAGGTGACATGGATGGATGCGCCAGAATCCACCACCCAGTCAGAAGCCTACTCAGCCACGCTCACTAGTCCTCAGACTCTCAGGCTAAAAGGAGATCACCTCCTGTAACAACAGAGACCGAGGACTCTTCCTCGCCTCGTCTCTTCTCATCCCGCTGCTTGCCCGCGTTCTCATGCTTCCACTTATAACAAAACTTCTTGATGTAGCCTATCTTGCCACAATGGTGGCACTCCATATCTTGATACCGAGAACGTGACTTACTCTGCCCTTTGTCTTTAGACTTTGGGCCACGTCCTCAGCTTCTTCCCCTCGATTCGGTAACAAGGACCTCGGAGTGTTGAGAGGTGGACGTGCCTTGAGAACGTCGTCTCACTTCCTCGTTTAGCACAACTCCTTTGGCGATCTCTAAAGTCACCACGCCGTTAGGAGCTGTATTGGCAATGGTGATCCACATAACCTCCAATGAATGGGAGGGTTGCTAGCGACCATGGGTCCGAGGACCTCATCTCGAACTCGATCCCCACGCGCCCACCTGTCCACGCAGCCCCGAAATTCATTGGTGGTGGCGATGAGATGAGTCATCCTTGTACTAGACTTGCATCACCTCGTCAAGTGATAAATTTTGTTATTTTCGGATTTGGAGGCATAGAGCTTTTCCAGCTTCTCCCAGAGCGTCTTGGCATTCGTCTCTCTGCGAACGTGATTGTACACGTTGTCATCCACGAACTGCCGAATGTAGCCGCATACTTGCTTGTGCTCCAATGTCCACTGCTCGTCCATTTTTTCCGCCGGTTTTTCTGTAGCAAAAACGGGATTATGCATGAACTTTACGAAAAGCAAGTCTCACATCTTGCTTTGCCATGTGTCAAAGTTCGATCCGTTCAAGCAAATCATTTTGCTTTCAACCTCCATCGCAGCCGGCAACAAGATCACCATTCAAAGAACCAAAATCTCTGATACCACTTGTTGGTGCAAAACACGAAAGGCACGGTGACCGAGCGGACAAAACACTCGGACAGCAAAACAGAGAAGAGCTCTCGGACGGACAAGAAAAGTAACGATAGAAAAACAGGAGAGAATATACGAATTTTAACGTGGAAAGCCCTTCTTCAATCAAGGAAAAAACCACGAAAAAATATACTATAAAAAGATTGTTTACAAGTGTTAGCTACACAAACTCAAACGAAAAGAAAACAATCTCAAATGTACAATCTCTCTCTAATAGTGTTTCTCACTCTATCTTTACAACAAAGCTTACCCACAGCTCTCTCAAGGCTCACTCCAAGGCTGCTCACAAAGACACGGTACAAGCTCTCCAAATCCTCTTGGCAGCACACACTCTCTACATAGCGAGGGCACACAAGCCTTGTATATATATATATACACAAATGGCCTAGTGGACAACCGGCCACCCTACTGGCGCTAGGGTGGCAGGACCACGCGGCCTAGGCCTCCATGACAGGTGCACGCCTGGCCAGAATGGCAGGTCTGGCACTTGGAAAGTTGTAGCCGCCTCAATATCCAATCAGAGTAGGTGACCAACCCACCTGCAAAATACGCCTGCAGCAGGCCTACGAAGATAGAGTCAACGCCTACGCTCTTAGGGTCCTCGTCCATGTCCTCAACAACCTCTCGGACATGATGCCTCCAATGAGGCATTGTCCGCTTTAACAGGCTTCTCGGATCAATCATCAAAGTCCTCGTCCATTTCTCCAATGGAGTCTGGACATAAGTGCCACTCGGGAGTGATCCCAACATATCCCGCAATTGTTTTGGCCCCTAACCATAGTCTTCAGAGCCGCTTTTGTACATTATTTACCCATCAATATAGATTTATAATTACTTAACAAAAAATATTTTTGATAAAATAATGGTAAGACAAAATATTTTTTAGAAATCTTTATTTAAAAAAAAAAACATTATTAATCTAATTGATAGGATTTTTTTTCTATATAAATGGGTATTTTATGTGAATAACTGTTACATGAAAAATGAGAATAAATAATATCATCATCTTCCACACTATTGAACAAAATAAATAATTATTCCAACCTTATCATAATCTTATTTATGAGAGAAATAATTATTATTCACTAGAAGTAAACAATTTGATATTTATTTTCATCTCATTTTCACCCAGCTCTAGGTAATATTTAATCTATTTTTACTAAATATTATCCCAATAACGCAACACATGCTTGTAAAATTTCAGAATTTGTAAGAATGAAATTGAATAATATTTTCAACCGATTGATTTGTGCATCATCAATCTAATTGAATATTAATTAAAACATTAATGATTTAAAGGATTGTAAAATAGGCTTTATCGAGAGACTTTTCTCGTATTATACCTCACAGATGAAGAAAAAAAGAGGTAAGCACAAAATTAATACAATTCGAAGAAGCAACGGTATCATCTCGTGCAGAAAATCAACCCATACCCTACTCGAGCATTAACCCAAAATATTTGGTTGAAAGCAAAAGTGTCTAAACACAAGAGAAGTGATATGATTTTCTGAAATTCAAGTGATTTGCTTGAAACTAGTAATCCAATTTTGCATGTACAAAAAGCTATGAATCTGCAGTACGTATCCTCATCAACCACAGCAGATGCCTCCCCCCTCAAAATTTTACAGCATCTGAACCCCTCCCCCTTGGGCAGAAAGAGGAGGGGAAAAGAAGACATTAAATATGTTATGCACATTCAAAGGGCAATTGTTTTTTCAAGGAAAAACCGTGGGCTCCTAATTTTTAATACCATTTCTTCCCATGCAAGTCTACAACACCCTGCTACCCTTCTACAACTCCCCACCTCCAAATCCGAAAATTAAGTGAAAGAAAACCAATTATTTCAGGAGAGTCAACCTCATTATATATTTCAATTGCATCTAATTTATATTGCAATAATATATTCGGCCCAATTTTATACTATCGAGACGTAAAAATTAAAAAATAAATCCAAATTAAGTATTTTATCATCCTTAAGACCCAGAAAAAAAACAGAATATTGCAACTGCACATCCAAAAAATGTTTCTGGAAAAAACAAACTTTGCATTATCCTTTAATTCGATTAATACTGTTATTTGGGCTAAAGTTTACACTAATAGAGACGAGAATCAGAAAATTTTGTGTTTGGATAAATTAATACACTGTAATAGCACCACACTTAAATGCCCGGTTGATGAATTATCCCTTAGTCCCCTAACCCAAGGCCTTTTGGCTAATTAGAGTCAACTAGCGGCAAAAGTTTGAATACTTATTGGTATGAAATCCATTTATCTTTTATTTATGTATAATCATCCATGTACTCTATACTCATAGATAATGTTACTCATTATTATTTACCACACACGATTTTGGTGCAATTCTCAAACTTATCAGATATATTAGGACGTCCGAATATATTCTAAGATTAAGTCAAATTATCCAAATGGAAAGAATAACTGCTCCAAATCTTTCCTGCCGGCGAAAAAAGATTTTCAAATAACAAATATCTCCCCGTTGGAAGTTGGCGAAAATATCTAATAATCCAAATCCAAATGTAGTAACCGCGACCCGACAAGTGCATGTGAAAATGCACGGCCTATACAAGTTTCGTGTACATTTTCGTTACATATACTGCTATATATATACATAGTGTCTGATAAATATTTCAGACTTTCAGAAAAATAAAAAATCCCCAAAATCATAAAACTCATATCCAAAACCCCCAAAATCAGTCAATAAAATATACATACATATCTATAATAAATAGAACGAGTGTATAAAAATATATATATATTAGTAAAAATTTTAAACAATATCCAAAATATATCATATATTAAATCAAACTAAATAGGGGTTTACTAATACTTGCCTTTAACCTCATACTTTGTAGATTGAAGAAAAGAGGTCCCAAAGTGCCCAAACGGCACCTCTCTCTCCTGCCACCGTGGAACCCATGCACTACGCTCTCTCTTCTCTGTGCACAGCCTTACCGCATGCGCCATCGCTGCGCTGCCTCCCTTGCGGCCACCCGCCCCACCCGCAACCACCGTTGCCTCCGCTACCCCCCATTTGGCCACCGTCCTCCCCGGCGAGCCCCTCTCTCCGTGTGGCATTCTCTCTCTCTTTGTGCACTTCTGGCTCATGCCGTTACTCACCCACGACCGTCGCAGTCACTGGTGAGTCACCACTTGTCGCCGTCGACCACCGCTTCATCACCTCCATGCACCACCGCTGCAGTTGCTGCCGACAACACCTTCGGCCACTTCAATGGCCTCACCTCTGCCATTTAACCTCCACCGGCCAAACCTCCAACCGCTGACGACCACTGGCACCGTGCCATCCTCGCCGCACGTTGCCATCACCGGCCGCCTCCCTCCTTCTCCTCTCTTCTTCCCTCTGTTATTTGCACCAAAACCCTAACTTCCTCTCTTTCTTCTTTTCTCTCCCTATTCCAAATCTTATCTTTGCTTTTTTTTTTTTCTTTTTTTATTTATTTTTTATTCTTTTATTATTATTATTATTATTATTATTATTATTATTATTATTATTATTATTATTATTATAAATTTTCTTTCATTCGAAAATCCATACTGATATTTAAGCGATAGCATAGGCGCACATCAAGTACCAACCCGATTAATCCAAATATTCTCAAAAATTTTTTAATATTAATTAATTTTCACCACGCCTAAATTACTAAAAATTACAATTAATATTAAATTAATTCGAACAAAAATCCAGAATATATCAGATTCTCAGTTCAAATTTTTAGTTTCTTATTTCTTTAGAAAATCCTACACTTAAGTACAAAATTCATCATTCTAAAGAACGGATCAATCAGTTCATTGTTCCAAAGAATGATTCAATCAATTCGTTGCTTAATTGTAGAATGTCCCTTCTTGTTTCTTTTTCCATATGGCTTATTTAGATTCATAATTTCATATTCCTTGTGAGTTTAAATCCTCACGTGTTCATAATTTCATGTATAATTTTATTTTTGAGCTTAAAAGAACTTAGAAAATCAATTTCACATTATGCCAAATAGAATTCTTAAAACTTCGAATCGATGATTCTTTTACAATCGGTTTATGACATGGTTTTCGAAACATACAAAGTTAACATATTCATAATATACGCATAAAACGTCATAAAACTTTGAACATGTAAAAAATTCTTACCATCGTAGGCTAAACGTAACTTTAGAACGTCTGGATATCAAATACCTTCCTAAAAGCATGCAACATAATTTTTGAAACTAGATCATATATAAATTATGATTAAATCAGATAAAACCCGAAGGGGGCACTGGTTAGGGTTCTGGTAAGTATAAAACCCTATGAACCAACCAACTTGGATACCTAATTGATAAATTAACATATTTATGGTACGGGTAATAATATTTTAAAGCCAATTTATATATAAATCCCAATTTAATCGATGAAATCATCCGAGGGGCGGGGATAGGGTTCCGTGTCCGAAAATGGTTCAAAACTATGAAATCGGGCATGAAATTTACATATTTGCATCCCTAAGTCACAGGTAATAAATATCTAAGGTCAAATCATATATAAAATCCAAAATAATTAGTGAAATTGGTCCGGGCATAAGTTAGGGTTTTTGGGTGCGAAAATCCACACAAATCTCACAAAGTGGATATGAAATCAAAATATTTTTATACTTAAGTTATGAACAATGCAAAATATAAACTTATTCGGGTATCGAAACGAGGATAATTGAAAAAGCTGAACAAAAATGCAAGAAAACGAAAGAGGAAAGTATGGGTACACTTACCTTGACCTAATTTATCACTTCTCCGACTAGCTCTAAGTCGGATTTGAACCCGAGAGCTTGCTTTCCTCCTTCTCTCTCTTCTCCATCACTCTCTCTCTCTCTTCTTTCCATGGAGTCTCGAAAAAATGGCGGAGAACCCTCACGGCAGCCTTTTAAATCGTCTGCTGGCACTCGAGTGTCGACTGTGCCCAAATCTGCTTTCAGCGCCCGCCCTGGGTGCTAGCCTATGGCTTCGGGCACTTGCGGTGCCACCCAAGGCACCCGATGGGCCTTCTCCCACCGACACCTCCCACGATCCCAAAACTTAATTTTTTCACCTAGATTAAGTTCAATCTTGATCAAATTAACTCAACTTCCCACAATTACGATGTTTGGAAACCAGTACATCACAATCTCTCCCCTTATATAAATTTCGTCATTGAAATTTAACAAACTTCAAAAGTCAACAATTGGGGAGAATCCTTTCAGAATTCCTTCTTCACGATCTTATACCACATCCTTGATCAATAATTTGCAGCCTTTTGCCGGTTTTGGTTGTCCAATCTGTTCGTTGCTGGGTTTGATGTTGGCTGAATCTGATTATATATATGTATATGTATATATATATATATTGGGGTCTTTTGGTCCGGTTTGGATTTGATGACGTGGCCTTTGCTACCGTGTTTCATTAAAGGAAAGTAGGCTCCTTTGTAAGCCTGGGTAGCAACCGCTTGTCGATTGGGATTTCCATCTTTTTACTGCTGGATTGGTTGCTTGCCGATTTTGCCAGGAGTGGACTTTGGCTGGTTTGGTTTCTCGTGGAGTCAGGGCTGTTTTGGAATTGCCGACGTTGACTAGCAGGGAAGGCAATTTTAGTTATGGCCGATTGAGAATCTTGCTGTTGTGGCGTGCTGACGGGTTGTTTTTCTTTCTCAAAAAAAAAAAATTAGTGGGGCTTTTTGGACCGATTTGGTTTTGTTGACGTTGCCTTTGTTGTCGTGTTTCATTCAAGGCCGGTTGTGGGCTTTGGCCGATTTGGGGTCACTTTGAGTCAAGGCTGATTTGGTTTTGCTAATGTGGACTAGCAGTCAAGGCCGGTCTAGACTCATTATGCTGGCCGATCTTGACTCATGCTAACGTGGTATGCTGTCAGGTTGGGTTTCTTGAAAAAAAAAATTTAGTTGTGGGGTTTGTCGTACCGGGATGGTTTTGATGACGTGGCCTTTGCTGCCATGTTTCATTCATGGCCGGTTGTGGGCTTTGGCCGTCTTGGTCTCACTTGGTGTCAAGGCCGATTTGGTTTTGCTGAAGTGGACTAGAAGTCAAGGCCGGTTTAGTTTCATGATGTTGGCCAATCTTGACTCATGCTGACGTGGCATGCTGAGGGATAGGTTTTCGAAAAAAAAATTAGGGGGGTTTTGTGGTCCGATTTGGTTTTGAAGACGTGGCCTTTGATGCCGTGATTCATTCTAGGTCGGTTGTGGACTTTGGCCGATTTGGTTTCACTTTACGTCAAGGCCAATTTGTATTTGCTGGAGTGGACTAGCAGTCAAGGCCGGTTTAGACTCATGATTTTGGCCTGATCTTGACTCATGCTGACGTGGCACGCTGAAGGATAGGTTTTCTTGCTCGAAAAAAAAAATGTTGGGATCTGTTCATAAGGTCGGTGTCAATTTCATCGTGCATTGGGGGCCGAATTTGATTCTAATCATGCATAGGGGCCAATTTAGTTTTTTTAACGTGCATTGGAATAGTTCTAATTTGATTCTATCTGTTGTGGATTACCCATAATTGAACATAATAATTAAGATGGAATAGTAGCTATTTTTCTATAACTTAAGCAGTATAATGATTGCCCATCATGTTTTGCTTTTTTAATAATGTATATATTTTTTAATTTTAGCTTATAATATCTATAAAAGCGGTACAGAAAATTTTAATAATTAATCAGTAGTAGTTTATATATTTTATTTTGATTATTTAAGTTCTCATACTTAATTTATCGTTAAGAAAATGTTTAATCAAAAATTCCAGACATAAGAAGAAGGTTAAAAACTTTAAAATTTTAAACCTTAATATTCATTTAATACTATAATTATATTGTAAAATATTATTTGAAAAAAAGTGAAACAAAAAAGCTATAAAAGTGTTCTTTTTACCTTAAAAGTAGAAATCATATTTGACGTAAAATTATATGTTTCAAATTTATTTTTAAAACATTATTTCAAATTTATCAAATTAAATAAATATAAGTTTTATTTATTTGAAAAAATTTATACAATTTTTAGCAAGGATTGTTGCATTATCGAAACCTGATTTCTGTATGGACGAGGACCAAAATATAGAACAATACAAATACTGAGCTTGTAAGTAGAAGGGAAAGAGAGAGTGTGACACGTGGCATTTTTATATGGAAAGCTCTCTACTAAATGAGAGAGAAAAATCACGGGACGTTAAGTCCGAGAATGATTCTACTATTCAAGTGTTTGAATACAAATGATGAGAATAGAATGCACGTAAATTCCAGGGATCACTCTTACAAACACAAGTATTCTCTCAGTTAGAAGTGTAAGTATGTTACTTTTTCTCTCTTTGTGGATGTAAATGCAAGTAAAGTAAATTTAGGGTCCTTTGTTAGGTATACAATGAAGGCTTATATAGTAGTGGAGTCCTCCTACGTGGAACTCCCACGTGGAGGTGGCATGTGTATGGAAGCCTGCCACTAATTATGCAAATCCCTTTTACCATGTCAAGAAGATTGCGTACATGCGGGTTGGCTCTGTGAGATGTCACTTCACACCTGCTCTACAGGCCATCATTACCTGTGAAGATTGCATGTTGTAGAGCTCGTGCGTGCATTTGCGTACGTTATCTCTTTGAGCTGACGTCCTAGGCTGTCCTGAGCTTCCTTTCTGCGCTCATGCCATTGGAGACTTTTTAAAGTCCACATCCTTGATGAAGGCTTTGGCCTTCATCGAGTCGGCGGATCTTTAGTGCCAAATGTCCTCGTCTTCATCGAGGTCTTTGGTATTTGTCATGTCCGTGAACATTTGTTGACAAACGCCCCGAGCTTCAGGCGAGGATTTGTGCCGCATTGGGTCTCGTGCTCAAGGCGGTGTCCTCTCGTGCCATATCCTCTGAGTTTTATTAGAGTTTTTGGTCTCTTACGAAGTCTTTGACCTTCGAAAGCTATGCCGGCTTCTCGGATCAATTCAGCTCTCTAGACTTCTTGGGCTGTGGATTTAGGTCCTCAAGCCTCTTGGACTAATTTAGTCACTTGGGCTAAATCAACCTCATGGGCCTCTTGGGACATGGGCCTAGTTTGGAAAAATGGGTCACTCAATTGGGTCAGGGACCATCGCAATGCTTTGTTTTAATTAAACAGTCGGATTTCCCTTATGCATACCAGTTCTGAGTCGGCTGTTCAATGCCCGGGGAAGGCCCCTGAGGGAGCCATTCCCAGTCCGTCCCTCGGCCGGCACACGGCGACCCGCTCTCGCCGCGGAGGCAGCTCGAACAGTCCACCGACAGTCGACGAGTTCAAGACTAGGACCCCTGTGCCCAGCCCTCAGAGCCAATCCTTTTCCCAATGTTATGGATCCATTTTTTCGACTTCTCTTACCTACATTGTTCCAACAACCAGAGGTTGTTCATCTTGGAGACCTGATGCGGTTATTAGTACGACCGGGCGTGATCGGCACTCGGTCCTCCGAAATGGATGAAGAGATGCAGATCACTAATCCAAATTACCTTCAGGGTTCTGACCCTGATCATCGAATATTTGATTTAATGTTTGATGTGTGTAATCACATATTTTTGAGAGGATCTCTTAGGAAAGGGATTTCAAGATTCAGAGTGACAGGAAAAATGAAGCCAAAATTTATTTGGCCATTTGAAATTTTATAATGGATTAGAAAAGTGGCTTATTGATTGGCCCTACCTCTTAATTTAATAAATTGCCACGATATTTTTGATCTCTATATATTTAGGAAATATGTGGTTGATCCTTTACATATTATTAAGAATGAACCGATACAAATTGATAAAAATTTGACGTATATTAAAATTTCTGTTCAAATATTAAAAAGAAGAGATCAAGTATTGCGAACCAAGGTGATTCCTTTATTCAAATTGTTTTGAAGAAACCATTCATTCGAGGAAACAATTTGAGAGCGTGAACATGAAATTTAGAAGCAATATCTCTACCTATTTGATTATTAAGGCACGTAAATTTTTAAGACGAAATTTTTATACATAGGGAAAGTTATAATGCCTAGTTTTTGATTAAATTATTTTGATATTATTAATTTATTTTTAATCAATTTAAAAATAATTGTATAATAAAAATTTAAATAAAAATTCAAAATATGGGATCAAGCTTGGCACATGATGTGAACCTGACGTGTACTCATGCATATTTTAGGTTAAATGTGCACGCTTAAATAGTGCCTTTGGGATACTTGTACGTATTTTGGGAAGTTTGAGTGGCACCTGAGGTGCACTCCTACTGTGCTCATGTGTAGTTTTGATAGATTGTGTGCTCATGCGTAGTTTTGATAGATTGCTTATGCCTGAATTACACTTGATATGTAGCGTTCTTGCGTGATGAGGATTTGAGCGACACTTAATGCGCACCTGTTTAGTACTTGTGTACCAATTCATTTATATAAGTGGCACTGACACTTTTTTTAGGTATTTTTGTGGGAGAGAAGAGAAATGGGTCGACCTTTGAGGGAAGGTCACTAAATATTAGATTAGCGGGCATTGGTGCACATTTTGGGGCTAGTTGTTCATTAGCATAGTTATCAATGAGATATCATCGACATGGGGACATTCTGGGCCGGCACGATGGGATTCCCCTTCACGGCTTCTTGACACTATTCTTGGGAGAGTCTTAGTTAGGCGATTGCGCTCCATCGCCATTATCCACTTCCTTGAGAGCCTCATCTCGCCGCAGTCTGGCCCTTGGTTGCTTCAGGCCCACAGAGGCCCATTCCGGGCTCCAAACTGGTTATAGACTAATTTCACCCTTGCGATTAGTCTATAACAGTGGTTACAGCAAGCTCTACTCACTGACAAGCTCATCCTAGATGAGCTCTCAAAGGTGTAGAATTAATATTCTCTAAACTTATAACGCCCGAGCTACCCTACGCTGTGATCCCCGGGTGGAAGTACCTCCGGCCTCCCTCAGCCTCTTCAATGGGGCCTCGAGCTCCTCCTCGTCTGAGAACGACTCCAACAGAGAGCAACTCCCCTCAGCATCTTCTCCTAAAGACCCGTGGATCACAACATCCACGGGCTTCTTCTTCAAAGAGCCAGCTACGGCCCAACTAGATGTTGGACCCCACTGGACTGTAACAAGGGCGGCAGATGCTAGGTAGTACCCCTGAGTGGATAACGTCTTCATCTGGGAACCGATGACTGCAACCAGTCCAGCCGTTTTCCTGACCTCCTCTTCAGACACCTCCTTGTGAAAGAACGGTGGGATCGGGCCCCACTCTCGAGAAAGCTCTGAATCGAACGGCTCTTGCAGGATGAAGAAGCGACTCTTCAGTTCTTCACCGAGTCGGGGTTGGTCCCCCGGAACTGAAAATCGATTCTCAGAGACATTGAGATCTAACTATCTGCCTCCGAAAAATGAAAGATTACCTTCGCCACAGTTGCATCAAAGGATACAGAATGTAGGCGGGCGAAGATACACAACAAAACTAGATAGTAGAGAGCGTTTGGGTGAAGCCTCACCACTGGAACACCCAAAGCTTCAACAAGGGCAGCTAGCTCACACGACGTGGGGTAGCGGAGCCCCCCTATCTGATGATGCTCGTAAACGGTAACGAAGCCTTCTGGAGGAGCGTGGGCCCTACAGTCCGAGCCAGGACCATGGTATGGCATGTCCGAAGAAATGTCATAATCAACCATTAAGGCAGCGATGGTGCTCATGGTCAGAACGGAGCCCGTATTGTCTATCCGATGGCTACTCAACCGGGAAACTCATGAAGAGGAAGAAGATTCTTTCTTCTTGGCCATCTCGCTCGCTTTGGAATGAGTTATGGCCTCAAGCATGAAAAAGCATAGAGGGGAAGAACTTCGCAGAGATGCCATTTATATGGCCACCAAGGCGCCAACGCCATGGAAAGCTCAAAAAACATCTTTACCGGAAGACCAGGCCACGTGCCTATTTAGTAGAAACGCCACAATTCCCCAAGCGGTGGGCAATCATGGCACCTCATCAAACTAGTGATTGGTATCTTCTCAGCCGCCTAACAAGATCTCGGTTGTCACACTCACCTTTAATGCAAGGACCCTGACTGTCAGAAGCGGCGGCAAGGAAGTGAAAACCGAAAAAAAAAAGAGAGAGAGAAAAGGAGGAAATTCAAGTGCGAACAAGTGGCACGGCTAAGTAAGAAGTTTTATTATGTGTTTCACTAATAGACTCTTTTACAGCTTAAGGCGGTTGACGGCCACAGATTACAACTGGTCGCCCTCACTGGACCCTAGAGAGTCCTGAGCAGTGAATTCTCTCAAATGAGATCACCATGGCCCCACTGCCGGTGACCCAACAAGCCAAAGCACATAAGCACTGGAGCAACCAAGTGTTGGTTAACCGTCGCGAATTAGCTCAATGCTAACCGTAGAGGCAGAACCAACACCAGACTCGGGAGCCTCCGGCAGGGATGCAGAAAAAGAACCTACTCTTCCCCCACCGAGACTCCACTTTCTACCTCCTCCCCAACCGGCTCATGGTCCAAGTGAAGTGGAGGCCGTGTGCGATGCACTATATGGGAGGCAAAGCACCCCATGATAGTTTCGCAAGGATCCTCCTGCACACCACAGACCACCACAGCCTAGGGGGAGGCACGTGACAACAACAGAGTAGCCGAGCCACCCTCATTAGTATGAGGAATCACCCGAGGAAGGGACATGAGTACGATCTTCGACAGAAGCTCTAGATCTCCAGCTAGTCCATCCGACTCCTTCGCAGACTCCCGCTGGTGGCGGGACAAACCAAGGTTTTCGCATTGCTTCGACAAAAATCAGCCAAGGGATGAGCCATGCCAGTTGAAGGTACCCCCTATTTATAGGCAAGTTGGCGACCTACCATAAGTTAATTCGGCACGCGCCCCAACGGCCGTCTTTCACAGAGAAGGAAAAGCGCCTAGCCTAGAACAGCCTCAGGCATGCGAATCCTTCATTTCCAGGCAACGAATCACCGCAGCGTTAGAAAAGCCTGCACAACCGCTTAGGGAAGGCGCAAAACTGGAAGACGACAAACACTGGCACATCTCAAGGAAAGCCGGGCAACCGCGAACCGACCTAGAAGGACATACTGTGCCGTAACCACAAAGCTGGCCCCTGCATGAGAGGCTAGTATTGGGTCCAACGCGAAGCCCCAAGGAAATTCCAAACCCAACTCATGAGCAATAGCCCAAACGGCCGATCCAGCCTAGCATCCTAAAATGGCCTACGTGGCAACCCACACGCAGCCAATCAGGCACCGCCGCCGTAGCCCATTAATGTAGCCGACGGGTGCGGGGGGGTGGCGCGAGAAGAAATGAGCCAATGAGGAGAATGTCGGTCTTTGCTACCACGGCTCACGCCACTGCCTACAATTTTTCAGCCAATCCTAACGTAAGAGATAGACCAAGCGTGACCTGGGACGTCCAGCGATCTACCTGCCACCGTAAGGTAACAACTGACACACCAGCGATCGCCGTCAACAGTTAGCAGCCAACGATTCCCTGCAAGAGGGATTCTCGTGCCAAGAACTCCGGACAGAGGAGCCATAAATTCCATTCTCGCTTACAGAGGTGGGAAGGAGGGAGATCAGTCGATTAATTCACCTTTAAGAGAATCAGAGCCTGGCATTGAGACAAATGCTCTCGCAAGCTCCAGCTCTCAGAAACACAACCAACTCTCTCACTTTTCTTAAGCCAACTACGGGCCACTATAGATAGCCACCCGCTGCAGTGCACTACGGGAGCCAGGCCTCCCATCACCCGCTCACCAATCTCCCATTCCTATATCCACGCACTCCCTATGCATTCATAACATATTCCCACGCATCTCTAAGCGTGTGCCCCCCATTCCATTCATTACAGAGGGTTGCTGACTTGAACGTCCAAATATTTTTGGTGAAAGAAATCCCGGCGGGCCTCTGATCTCCTATTTGTTAGTTGTGTTATATAGGTCCCAAATTAACAGAGACGGAGATCAGACCCACTCGAGATTACTTCCAAACGATAAAAAAGCCAAAGCCTCTCTAATCCGTACGAACAATCAGGCACCCAAGGCGCAACAAAAATTGTTATTCAAGACCGTTATAAAAAAATATAGTTTTGGTAAATATTTGTATAGAAAATATTACTATAAATTAATATTATTATATCAGATCTATTTCTTGATAAAAATTGCCCACCTATAAACCAATTTAAATCAAATCCCACGAAAGCAAGAACTCCATACGTCTAGACCACTCGAGACCATCTTCAGACGACAAGGAAGCCGAAGGCTGCTTAATTGGTATGACAACTAGGAACCCGAGGCTCAACAAAAGCTGTTATTCGAGATTGTTATAAAAAAGTATAGTTTTGGTAAATGTTTGTATAGAAAATATTACTATAAATTAATATTATTACATCAGATCTATTTCTTGATAAAAACTACTCACCTATAAACCAATTCAAATCAAATCCAACAAAAGCAAGACCTCCATACGTCTAATTTTATTGATCAGGATTGATCATTATTTATCAATATTTTTAAAAGGGGTAAAAGTTATATTCACACAGAAAAAAATCATCCTAACAAATAAATATTTATACGTGAGTATATCCTTAAAAAATATAAAAAATATTATTACATAACAAATTTATTACTTACATTGGATTGATTGCTTTTAATTTTATTTACATAAAAAAATAAATCAGACTTAAATCGTAAAATCTTACATAATCCAAGTAAAAGAAATTTAAATTACACCCAATTTAAAAGATAAAAGTTTAAAATTAAACTTACAATTTTAAATTTTTAAAATTTATTACGTTAATTATCAATCATGTAAACAACAAAAGTTATACATTTAAATTAAGAAAATAATCTATCAATAAAAATAGGGACGTTGCTCAGTCAATTATTGGCCATTTGGGAGGATCTTTTGATTACCGCAGATGCTGTCACGCGGGTGGCCACAAGTTGCCATTAAAAAGGACAATATTGTTTTCGGAGGCTTGTCGTCTATTCCCCATCAAAGGCCACAACAAGCTTATGAAGCCCATCAACCTGTCATCGTTATCAATTATTTTTTATTTTAATTTTTTAAAAAAGTAAATAAATAATTATTTATGTTAAAAAGATATGTAAATTTTACCTTATTTAATATATGTTTTACATATTAAATTTTACCTATTAGACCTTTGTAGATCAGCTGAATAAGACAATATTTTTCAAAATATAGTATAAGAATTATTTACATTAAAAAATTTAAAAATATGTAAATACCTTTTTGATCTTTTTGTAAAAAATCAATATTCACATGTTTTAAAATTGAAAAGAAAACTTTTATAGTATATTTTTAATAATTTGGAGATCCAGTGGGTAGTATATGAAATTTTGATTTTTTTTCTGAAAAAATAACAAAACATTGAATTACTTGTACCATAAAAATAATAAAAAAAACATTATTTCTTATTTTTAAAATCTTGACTATTGAGATGACAAAAAAATTAATTAGTGGAAGTACCGTAATTTTTTAGCTTGGCCATAGAGCTCTTATGGATCTTTGATTCAAGCAATTTTTTTGATTTTTGACCCCAGGAGAGGAAAGACAAAAATAGAAAATTATATATGGAAGAATTTTTTTTGAAACCCTTCTATAAAAAATACTATCAAGTTTCATCTTTTGGATGAAAAATATAAGGTGACGATACAAATATCTATCCAAAAATATTAATTAACCAATAAATATTCAAATATAAAAATTTTTAAATTCTACTAGAAAGTATTTACTTTATTCAACTTTAAAGATATTAGAAATTTGTCTTTTTATTACGGCAAATTCTCTTTTTATTGGTCCCAAGTAAAATTTCAATTATATGCTAATCTTTTCTTCGTGTCTAATTATGTTTCTGACACATATCCTTGACCTTTCCATATTAGAGTAGGAATGTATACTAATAGTGGAGGATCGAGGATTAACAGGGAAATAACAAATACAGAGAAATGTATATTACAAAGATTTAAAAACTGACAATTAAATGTTTTCCTGTTCATGTGACATACACATGCTTTTTCTCATTGAAATTGCGTGGTGCGCCTAGTTATCTTAGTTGACATGACTATCTTATAGCTATAAGTACACAAAGCGGAAGCTACTATTCTTCAACAGAAAAAAATACAAATCAACAAGTTTGGACATCAGTCTTGTGTTGTTATACAAAGAAATTATCATCAATCGGCAAATTATCATCCAAACATGATAAAATGGTAAATATTTCATATTATATGTTTCATATTCATTAAATGCCATAGATATATCAACATTAGGGCTTTAAGTTTTTGACAACTTGTTATCCCATTGACACATTATAAATTCTTAAAGATTTCAACAATACATTAAGAAAATTGAAGAAAATAAATGCAACCATATCCATTTTCTCATGAAGAGAAGTTCCATTAATAATAAACACGTTAGACATATCGTCTAAGATTAACTTAGGATTGGATCAATAAATAACATTGCAATAGTATCTCCAAAAGCCTTGCTAACACTAGTGAAGTGATCTACACCTGTGTGGAGGACCTCCACCACACGAGTAAGGTTGAGAATGCATGTCAATAGAGGTACTGGTGCAATAACAAGCTTTAACATTTCTTCAGTCATGCTTTTCCATGCATCATCCACTTGCTTATTGAGTTCTTTGTAAGCGTATTCTTTTGTTACACCATACTGCCTCATATAACATTCGACTGCTGAGGAAACATGATCTCTACCGTGATTGATCTGTAAATAAATTTAAAAATAATAGTAATATATGTGTACACTAAAAATTGGTTTCATATGCATATTTGAAGATCGTACCTCATAACCAACCATGTCATCCTTTAGCCTTGCAATTATACTTGAAGCTCTTAAAATCTTGTGAAATTGAGAGAACAATTGGAAAGTCTCTCTAGTTGCTATCTTTCCCATGCCAAGATGTGACACTGCTGTCGCAAAGCGATATCCAATGGTTGTCATAGCACAATCCATATACTCATCGTATGTTGGAATATATTTCTCTTGTTGCCATTTTGCTTCTTTTAGATAGGATTTACAAGAAACTTTGAACTATAGACCATCATGCAAATTTAAAGAGCACTAATTGGTTAAAACAACTAATGAACTATGTTTAAAGAAGTTATAAAATTAATTCTAGTGTCATAAGAAATATCATTTAGACAAATTATAAAACTAATAACCTGATTAATTACTAAAATGAATCAAGGTATAAATAAAATATATATTAACCAAAACAAGGCACGAAAAGATTAATTTTTTAGTTCATACGTGGAATAATTATTTTATTTTTGAATATAACTTTAATTAAGTGAAAATATTTATATCAGGTATCTAATATTGGTAGTTTTGGTTGGCCAACTAACAATTAATACATATCTTCAAAATTCAAAGGATAAAATCGAATAAAATCTCATTTTATTTCTCAGGTAATAATTAATACCAGAAAAGAACAATTACTTCCTCATGTCTGTCCCCAAAATTAGAAAAAAATCCAAACCAATTGAAGAAATGACAGCTCTTAGTGAAAAAATATTCATTGGTAATTCTTTTTATTACTTTTATATTCTATCCAACCAAATTCCATGTAAAGAGAAATCCATGACTAGTTTTGGTATACCTGTTCACGAGTATAATCTACGCAAGATGACCTTCCTTCTTTAGCTAAATCTTGCTCAAATTCCTCAAAGAGATCAAGAACTAAGCTTTGGTAAACAATTTTCATGTAATCAGGTAGATAATTTGAATAATCTTTATCCCACCTGAAATTTAGACAATAAAAATTTAAGATATCCACATTGTTTGATTTTATATCTGCTTAATATAATATATGGCATGAACTAATTAAAGAATATATATATTCATAAACTTCTCAACTGCTGCAGTAAAAAGCTCAAGTTCTTCTATTGTTCCATATGCATCATAGATGTCATCAACTATGGTGAGTGCCAAGCAGCTTTTACTAGCAACTTTTCTTAAAAGGGCATATTGTGGCTCGTAAAAGACTCCACAAGCCCAAAAGTAACTCTCTGCCTCTATCTCTCTAGCAAATGGTAGCTTTGTTCCAAAACATCCATCATTCCACCACCTGATTTGGATAAAAATAGATTTACGAATAGTTTAACTTAGTAAATAAGGAACAAAAAATTGTGACAAAAAATACAAGTCATACTTCGAGAAGAGTCAATGCCAAATATATGTAAGTTTTATCCTTTAGTATGTGGAGGCTTTTTTAAAGGTTTGGACCATGATCATCAAGTCATAATTGATTCACTTTACTATTGAATTAAGGCTCATGCTCTTTAAATTAAAGTATGATATCTAATATTTGTATCAGTTACCTATTGAAATCCCTAAGCTCTGCTTTATGTAATGATTGAAGTAGGTTGAAATCCAATTTCGCAAACTTCAGTAAGGTCTTGTTATGCAAAGGATCTTGCCCATAAATATCGATATGTAGTCTGGATTCCAAACGTGGTACACCCCTATAAAGTGGTTGCATCAAGGCATGAGTTAATTGTGTTGCCAGTGGATAGCTTAATTTGGTGGTTTCCATGAATCTTGATCGGGCAGTTGTAAAGGTAAGGGCTTCATCTAATATATTTTCTCCATGTAGTCTAAGTTGCGACGCTTCATATAAACCTAACATTCCTTTTACATCCTCATTAATAGCCTCACTGAAATATCCATTCTCGTCCTTGTATTTTCTGAACATATCTGTTTCATACAAAATGACAATAAGTAATAAGTTACTAATAACAGTTACATATATTCATATGTTATATTGTACTATTAAGAATGAAGTGAGATCTTACTTCTAACTGTAATCGTATCATATTAACTTTTCTTCTCCATGTTGACAGATAGCTATTAAATGCCTCAATTACTTCTAGTTGTTTTGGGAGGATGCAGGGAGAATGTGTTTTATTAGATAGCCCAAGCACCGATTCGTGCAGTGAATTGCAACTATTTTTAGAGTTTTGTCCAATCATTTAATTAACCTTGTGAAAATTTCTTGACAAAAATAAAAAGTAGTGTGGAATCCCATTTTGTAGGTCATAATGCACTTTTTAGAAGATTTATAATAATAATAATAATTAGTAGTTAAGGAATTATTGAGTTAAAAAGATATCAAAAGAAGTATTTAGACATACCAAATGATATGAAAAAATCATGTTGTCTAAGTAGTCGAAATAAAAGAGAAGTATGATACAAATCAATCTCGCCATAGAAATCGTGGTAGGTGTCGTATAGCTTTTTTATAACTTCTTCTATTTCTTTTTCATAATGATATGCTATTCCAAGACGTTCTAGGGTATCGATTAATATGACCTGCTCCAACGGTTGATTCAAAGTTGCCAATAACTCCTTTTGTACTTCATCTTCAAGATCTTTAATATGTTGCTTTTGGATATCGATTACCTACACCAAAAATTTCACACATATAGCACACTTTAATATATTAGTTGGAAATAATTATCTGCTCATCATTAAAAGGCAATTGCTTTAAAAATGCATACTGAGTTTCATTACTTATCAAAATATGTGATGATTCTTAAATCTTTGAAAAGAAGTTTAGAATAAAAATCTCAAAGAAAAAAGAATATTATTTAAAGTTAATAACATTTAAATATTTTTAAAATTACCTCATTGGCATCGTGAATATAAGAAAGAAAGCGATCTCCCAAACATTCTTGGGAAAATTTGCAGTTTGACGAGTGACTCGGTTCGGCGTTTTGAGAAGAAGTATTAGATGTGGCCATGTTCTTCTACGAGACAAACACAGCAGATTGTGAAATTGATTCAAAGCTCCATCTATTTATAGGGATTTTCATGATTAAACGAGTAATCTTTTTTATTAGGGTGATTATTTTGAAATGTTTTTAATTATTTATTATCTTATTTATTTATATTAATAAATATATATATATAATTGATGGGTACACCTCCAACAGGCTGGCCCAAGGAGTGGTCAACGGAGGCCCACTTAGACGGTCAACGGCCTTACGGCCCACTAAAAGGGCAGGCCCAAAACGAGGAGGCCCAAAACGGTCAACGCTGGCGTTGACCGTTCGGGCGGCCAACTCCTTCGCAGACGGTCAACACCAGTGTTGACCGTCAGCACTTTGCTCTTTTGGGCCTCAAGAAATGTCCTGCTACAGTAATGGGCTTGGCTCACTCAAGCCCACAGTCCACCAGTGCTCCGCCAGCAGCTGCAGCACAGGACGGACAACGACGGTCAACGAAGACGTTGACCGCCAGCGTTCTTCCTGCCAAGCCCAGGAAGCACGTTTCCACAGTAATGGGCCCATTACGCCTGGGCCCATCATCCAACAAGCCAACTACAGCCTCCAAAATATCTTCCACGTTCCTTGCCCCAAGATCTGAAGAATTGGTGGGCAACGGAAAGGAAGGTGGTAAACTTGGAAAGTCTGTTGGCGCGGACAAGGAAACAATCATTCCTTCGTGGGAAATTGGCATCACCGCCTCGGGAAGGCAAGCCAATCGAGGAGCCGCCTTCAAAGGAGGAGGATCCCTCTCTCACTTGGCCATAAAAGAAACCCTAGAGGCTTCTCCGAGGCTAAGGTGAAAAAACACGCAGAGAAGGACATACGTAAAACTAAGACTAAAAGCTCTTGAAAAAATCCTAAGTGTTCCAAGAACAGCTCGCAACCAAACTCTTGGGAACACCAAACGCAATCAACCTCAAGGCAACAGGCGAGCCCTCACGGCCGTTTCCTGCCTTCCCACCGTCCTGATACAAGAAAGACCTCACGTCTCTCTTACATCGGGACTTCACACTCTGTCAACTGTCTTTGCTCTTTCTTCTTCTTCGTTTCTTATATTTGAGAGACTGATTCCGACTTGAGCGGCCGGGTGTTTTGGTGGGTCAACCTCCCGCCCCGTTGTGCCGACCTCTTGTTCGCTTTAGTGGTGTGCGTGGTTCGCACTCAGAACGGGCCGGATCCATTTATTCAGGAGAATCGAACTGCTCAAGCCGGATCCGTGTACGCATCATTGGCGCCGTCTGTGGGGAAACGCTAACAAAAAGCCTACCACTAGAAATTTCGCAACAAGCTCTTCGTCACCGTTTGCTTCTACAATGGTGAACACAAGAGCGCAAGCCACGATCCCGGGAGAGACGTTAGCCCGACCCAGGGGCCATGCTGCGACGTCCCTGGTCAACGGGCCACAGGCGGGGCTCCCGCCTTATTTCCAACAATCCGCTGGTGGAAGAGATGAGAACCAACAACCGCCCGCTTGGGCTCTGCGCTCGTAAAGAGCCCACTGCAAAGGCGGCTCCACCAGCAGCCATTCGCTCCCGCCACCATAAGGGGTGGCGAAGAAAGAAGGTGCCTACAAAAAGGCCCCGGAAGCCGGAGAGGCAATCCGCGCGGCGCCCTTCCCGCGTTCGGCCAAAACAGGCCAAAGCGAACGCTCGGGAGCACGTCCCCGAGAGAAAGCCCAGAACGAAGAAATCCCCGATACTCTCGGACAGAGAACCGCCACACAGCACTGGAGCAAGCCTCCCGGAGCGCTAGGTCCACTGGAGGCAGCAGCAGACCGGCTGCTGAACCCTCCAGGGACAGGACGGAGTTGAGAGATTATCTCAACTCCAAGAGATCAGGCAACGCCACTCGCGCCGATCCGCGAGTAGAACAGATCTGGAACCGCGTGTTCCAGAATGACGAGCAGGCCATCGATCTGGACAGATCTCCTTTTACGGCGGAGATCTTGGGTCGTCCGGTCCCTGCAAAGTTCAAGATGCCTTCCCTTGACTCATACGATGGGAGCAGTGATCCAGTGGACCATCTGGATCACTTCCGCACCCATCTGAGTCTACAAGGGTTGGAAGACTCTTCCATGTGCCGCTGTTTTCCACTCACCTTGAAGGGGGATGCCCGGATTTGGTTTCACCGCCTCCCTTCAGGCACCATCGGCAGTTTCCGTGAGCTCACGGATCTCTTCCTGGCTCGCATGCATCGAGCCGACGGGAAGAAGAAGCGGTAGTGGCATCTCTCCCACATAAAACAAGCCGGGAGAGAACCCACGGCGCTTCGGATCGCTTCGTGGCGGAGGCCGAAGGATCCCCAGGATCACCGAGGAGATGAAGTTGGGGCGGCTTCATCTCTAAGACTTACACATGGTGACTTCTTCAAGCACCTAGCCCACAAAAACCCACAAACATTCCGCGAGGCGGAATCCATCACCAGGGCCTACGCTGCTGCTGAAGAGGCCAACGAGGCAAAACGCCCGGAGCAGGCGGATCAGCCTCGGCCTTTCCCTGCAGAAGGGAAGAGGAAATTCATGGGCAGTGAACACTCCCGCAAGAAGCAGCGCAGGACTGGGCCCTCTGAACGCTGGGATTACGGGCCCACCACATTCACGCTTGACGGACTCGCGCACCAACGTTACGTGCGAGATCCGCGGAGAAAAATTCCTAAAGTGGCCCAAAACGCTGAAAAGGACTCGGGAAACCAGTCCAAGTACTGCGATTATCATCGCTCGGGCCACTCAATCAAGATTGTAAGACTCTGCGAGAGAAATCGAGAGCTGGTCGCCGGGACACCTCAACGAGTTCGTCAAGGGCCCCAGGCGTAACTCAAGGCGGCAGGAGGCGAGGAGCCTTCTCCGCCTCGAAACAGGATTGCGGCAGGGGTAGTTAACATGATCTCCACCCGACCCGCCAAAAATCCTGCTGATGACAAGGAGCAGCAGACTGGGAGGAAGAAGCAGCGCGTAGTAGACAACACCATCAGCTTCAGCGAGTGTGACTCGAACCATGTAATCTCGCCCCATGCTGATCCCCTTGTAATCTCAGCGCTCGTTTCAGATGGGAGTATGGACTACCAGCTGAAACGAGTCTTTATCGATAATGGAAGTTCAAAGGATTTGCTTTACTTGGATGCATTCTTTAAGTTAGGCTTAAAAAAGAATCAACTAAAAACTGCCGAAGGACCTTTATACGGCCTTGATAACGAACCAGTGCCCGTACAAGGAACAATCCAACTAGAGGTGACCCTAGGCACTTACCCAAGAACAGCAAGTCGAACTTTGACTTTCCTCGTCGTCGATCTGCCTCGCTTACAACGCAATACTAGGCGAGGCCATGCCTAACGGCGTTTGGGGCGATTACATCGATACCGCACCTTAAAATGAAGTTCCCGACACCTTACGGTGTTGGTGAAGCTCTAGGCGATCAGGTCACTGGGCGGACCTGTTATATGGCCCAGATTGCCCCGAGCGGCAATACCAAATCTGTTGGAGAGCTCGACCATCGAGACGAGGCTACCCTCCAACAGGCGCAGCCCGGTGAAGCCACGGATCTAATCCCACTTGACCCGGGAGAACCGGATAAGTGTGTGCAGATTGGCGGCTCACTCACGGGGCCACTGCGTGACGAGCTGATCATTTTTCTGCGGGCAAACGCAGACCTTTTTGCTTGGACACCGGCTGATATGCCTGGGATCTCAGCGGAGACAATGGTCCACAAGCTGGGCCTTGATCTCGATAAAAACCGGGTCGAGCGAGTAAACGGAGAAACCACTCCGTCGAAAAACTTATCGCCATCCGAGAGGAGGTGAAAAAGATGCTGGACGCAGGGTTCATTAGAGAAGTCCAATACCCGGACTGGCTCTCTAATGTAGTACTCGTAAAGAAAAATAACGGGAAGTGGAGGATGTGCGTCGACTTCACCGACGTCAACAAGGCTTGTCCCAAGGACAGCTTTCCCTTGCCCCGAATAGACCTGCTGGTTGACTCCACGGCAGGACATGAGCTGCTAAGCTTCATGGACGCCTATTCGGGTTACAACCAGATTCGGATGAGTCCCGAAGACGAGGAGCATACCTCGTTCATGACGGATCAGGGCACCTCATCACATGTGGTGATGCCTTTTGGCCTTAAGAATCTTGGAGCAACTTACGTAAGCCCGGTCAACAAGATGTTCGAGAACCAAATCGGCCGTAACATGGAGGTTCACGTCGACGACATGCTCGTTAAGAGTAGGGTCATCGGCGACCACATTCACGACTTTGAAAGAATCGTTCAAGTGCTCCGAGACACCGCATGAAGCTTAATCCCGCTAAATGCGTCTTCGAGTAACTTAGGAAAGTTTCGGCTTCATCGTTTCCCCGGGAATCGAGGCAAACCACAGAAAAAATTAAAGCACTTGCGATATGACACCAGCGAGCGTGAAAGATGTTCAAAGGCTCACGGGGCGACTGGCAGCTTTGTCCCGCTTCCTTGCGAAATCTGGCGACAAGTACCAGCCCTTTTTCAAGGCTTTACGCGGAACAAAATCCAACGGATTCCAGTGGACGGCGGAGTGCCAAGCTGCTTTCCAAGAATTGAAGCAGTACATGGCCAGCGGGCACATTGGTGTCACCGGTTGGCGGAGAGGTATTATACCTCTACTTAGCGGTGTCGGAGACATCGCTCAGCTCTGTCCTTGTGCGACAGGACTCAGACGCACAGCGGCCGGTCTACTACGTAAGTAAAATGTTGACCGGCCCAGAAACCCGATACTCACGTGCGGAAAAGTTGGCCCTTGCGCTGATATATTCTGCACGAAAGCTAAGGCCATATTTCCAGGCCCATCGAATAGTGGTCCTCACGGATCAGCCGTTGAAAACCATCCTCCAGAAACCTGATGTTTCAGGAAGATTGGTCAAATGGGCCGTCGAATTGGGCGAGTTCGACATCGAGTTCCAGCCCAGGCCTGCCATAAAGGCACAGGCGCTGGCTGACTTCCTTGTCGAGACCACGACCCCAGCTCTCGATGAACGGCCCACAGAAGATGAAGAACAGCTCGTAGGAATCCCAGAATGGGTACTCCACGTAGACGGATCGTCTATGGACGCGGGCAGTGGCGCGGGAGTTGTTCTCGCAACTCCCGACGGGTTTGAGATAAAATACTCACTCAAACTCGACTTTCCAAAGAACCAACAATGTTGCTGAGCATTTAAGCCTTGTTGGGCGGCTTAAGATTAGCCGGGAGTGCTCCGCCGAAAGTTTGGCGGGTTTCTGCCGACTCCGAGCTCATCGTCAACCAGTTAACGGTGGCTTGTGAGCAAACAACCCGCTCTTGGCCAAGTACTTGGCTAAGGCAAGAGAAATGATTCGAGGTTTTGAAAGACTAAACCTTATTCACGTCCCGCGTCATTGAAAATCGGAAGGCGGACCAGGGCCAGCGCCGCCGAAAACCCTAACAAGACTCGAGGGACATGCGGGAGGTCCTAGGCGCTCCCAAAGATTGAAAAGAGAGGCAATGCAGATTTCCGGCAAGGAAACTGGATGACACCTTACCTCGATTACTGGGCGGACGGCTCACTTCCAGAGGGCGAAAAAAAAAGCCAAACGGGTCAAAAAGACAGCCGGGTGGTATATGCGGTGGGCGGACGGGCCGTATCGCCGTGGGTACTCAACTCCATACCTCGTGCCTAACTCCCGAGGAGGCGGACTACGTACTAAGCGAGGTCCACCTCGGGATCTGCGGATCTCATAGGCGGAAAAACTTGGCCTTCAAGGTCATGAGGCGGGGCTACTCTGGCCCTCAATGAAAAAGGACGCTTGTGGAATTTGTAAAGAAATGTGAAAGCTGCCAGCTTCACGGCAACCTTCACCACCAGTCCGTCCTTGCAGACTTTAAAATCGCTACAAGCACCGTGGCCTTCAAGCAATGGGGGCTCGATATTCTCGGCCCTTTTCCGTTGCCTCGGGCAACGAAAATTCATCATAGCGGGCATCGACTACTTCACCAAGTGGGTCGAGGCAGCCTACGGCCAAGATCACGTAACACAATGCTCGGAATTCATTCGCCAAAGCATTGTCTGCAGATCGGCATCCCGGAGGTCGTGATAACCGACAACGGACCCGATTCTCTTGGGAAACGCTTCACAAGTATTGCGCGCCACTTTGGTATTAGGCTGGTCCACACTTCGGTGGCATACCCCCAGGCCAACGGACAGGTGGAGGTCACGAACCGCACGCTGCTCCACGGGTTAAAAACTAAGTTGGAGGACGCCGGGGGCTCATGGGTCGATGAGCTCCCTTCCGTCCTCTGGTCTTATCGAACGACCCAGAAGGAACCAACGCGCGAGACCCCCTTCAGCCTCTGTTACGGGACTGAAGCTGTAATTCCAGTCGAGATCGGGCTTCCAAGTCTAAGAGTGGAGTCCTTCGACCCACTGGAAAACTCCCCAGAAAATTCGGGAGCACTTAGACTTGTTGGAGGAAGCCCGCGACGCTGCACTGACAGTGACTTACCAACAACGGGTTGCCCAGTACTACAATAAGAAAGTAAAGCCCGGCAATTTGACGTTGGTGACCTGGTCCTGCGTGGCATCGAGGCCACAGGCAAGCTGGCTGGCCGCAACAAACTCTCTCCCAACTGGGAGGGACCCTTTTTGGTCTCCGCCATCCTGAGGAACGGAGCGTACAAGCTTCGCAACCAGGACGGAAAGTTGGTCCCACGAACGTGAACGCAAACTCCACCTCCGCGACATACTTCCAAGAGAGCCAAGGTACGCGCTCTCCTACCTAGGTGCATTCATTCGCTTGCTTGTGTAAATATAAGAAAATAAGAGCTTTACTTAGCATGTAGATTCTTAGGTTGTGTATGCATATCTGTGTTTGCCTTGCAGGTTTCCTACCGACCTAGACTGCCCCTAAGTCAGGAGGGTCTTCACCCTCTTGTTAAACCTTGGTCATCCAAGTGGCCCATTAGCGGTCTAAACCCTGTCCATACAGGTGGCCCATTAGCGGTCTAAACCCTGGTCATCCAGGTGGCCCATTAGCGGTCTTGAACCTTGGTCATCCAAGTGGCCCATTAGCGGTCTAAACCCCGGTCATCCGGGCGGCCCAACAGCGGTCGTATTAAACCTTGGTCATCCAAGTGGCCCATTAGCGGTCTAAAAACCTTAGGGGGCAAGTTTGGCACACGCGACGACCTCTTTTCGGGGAGTAGCAACGCCGAGTCAATGACGGTCGAAGGGAGGAGCAATTTACTCCTCCAAACTGGGCAGCCCAAGTTTCCCCTTGCACGGCGCCATCCGGGATGATTCGCATAATCATCCCTCCTAAGGACCTCACTCCTTAGGCGATTAACCAAACCGGTTAACCTTTTTCCGCCATCAACTTCTCTACGAGAAAACGGCGCGACCATTCGGCTACGAGAAACGTCCTTTCTCTAACGCTGACCGCCCAAGCCTTCACCTGGGCAGCTTCACCAGGCAGGCTGGAACAGCCTCCTGCAGGGGCTCAAGGACCTAACTCCTTGAGCCCCGCTGGTGTTAACCGGCCAACCAAGTTGGCCGCCTGACGCCTCAACACGTACAAACATTAAGCAGTAAAAACAAGACACTTTTTGCCCAAAAAGACTTCACTTTATTGCTTGATCAATGTTTTGTACAAGACTACAATGTCCAAAAACGAAAGTAAGCTATACAAGGCTACAGGGCTGGCGGTCCTCAGCGGATGTCGTGGGGCTCGTCGGCTAAATCCTCCTTACGTGTCGCGTTGCTGTTGCGTTGGTTGATAAATTTTACTGGAAAGTTCGGATCGATCAACCTCGCAACACGACGCCCAATGCAGATACCCTCCAACAGCCGGGCCTGTAGGGCGCCTCCAATCTCGTGGGGCCTGAGCCGGGTGGCCAGCTCACTCTCAAAGGATGTAGCACGATCCGATAGTCGTTTGTTGCTTGCCTCGAGCTGCCCAACCGATTCCTTCAGACCCGGTGTTCTCCGCCTCCAGCTGGAACACGGGCCTGGTGACCGCCACCACGACTTCGAGGGCCGCCACCTCCTCACGACGGTCTCCCTTGGCATTTGCTAGCTCCGCTTCAAGCCAGGCGATCTCAGCCTCTTTTTCAGCAATAAGGAGATCTCGCTGCTCCACTTCGTGGGCTACCGCGTAGGCCAATCGTTTCCCCTGCGCAACAAAGAACACAAAGTGGTTAGCAATGATCACACGAAAGATACAGGAGACAGCGTTAGCAGGATATATACCTCGTGCAGCTTCCTCGTAGGCCCCTTTGGCCTGGATGTGGGATGTGGGCCCGACTCCGGCGGACGCGTGGCACTCTCCGGGGCAAAGCTGGCAGCCGCCTCTTCCAGAACGCGTTCAATGAACGCGTCCGAGTCCTCCCCGGTGGCAAGCTCCTCTCTTGCGGCCTCCGGTATAACAGGAGCAGGAGCGGCAGCAGGAGCCTTTGAGGCAGCAAGCTCAGGAACAGAGGCAGCAGCAGCAGCAGGCCTCTTGCCCCTTATTATCTTCGAGGTGGCCATCTGAGACCCTGCCTTGGACGTCCTTATCTTGTAAACGCGAGAGCCCGGGGGAACGTCACGAGCTGGGGCTCACCACCCCAACCAAGCGGCGCCCGGAGTCACCTTATAGCCGGGCCGGGCCAAGATAACCCCAAGATCCGCCTCGATCTGCTCGCGGTGCTCGCTGGATCCACGGTAAGATCCGGCAGCAATATAATCAAAATGCGAAGACGACGATGAGGGCGTCTCCATCGCCCTCTCAGGATCCTCCGCCCTCTCTTCGCGGATGATCATACCTTTGGATTTTTCGGGATGCAACCTCACGACGGGAGGATGGGGCTTGTGAGTCGGTGACGGCGGCCCCCACTCCACCTTCCTGATCTCCTCCCGGGAAACCAGATGGTCCCTCGCGAACTCAGACTCATTGGCAGCTATGGCTTTCAACAGCCATTCGTAGGCGGCGCGCTCCTCCGCCGTCGGCGTACCAAAGTACGCTCCGGCACCTCACCCCACTCTTTCCTAAGGGACCACTTCTCCCGACCTTACAAAAATATCGGTCCTTCCGGTGTTTGAGGGAATCATGGATAGCAAAGTGTTGATTTTAATCCCAGAACGGGGCGAGAGTGATATCCACTCCGCCCCTGTGTTCAGCTTAAACAAAACCCTAATCCCGGGCATTCTGAGCCTCTGGTTCGGTTTGCGTGCAAAAATACAGAGGGTACATATATACCTGACCGCGTTCGCATGAAGCTGGGCGATGGGCACTCCCAAAGCCCTCATGATCTGCCCGAACTCAGCCGGCAGCGGCAGACGGAGGCCACTCCTCAGGTGCGCCTCGTACACTGTAATGTGGCCTTCCGGCGGAGTAAAGGCCCTTTCGGTCGAATCCGGAACTCTCCATGCCATCTCTTTAGGAATATTAAACTCCACGCACAGAGCCTTTACATCTCCCTCTCTCAGGACGGAAGGGAAATCCGCAACGGAGGCCATTGTTCAAGAAAGATTCTCAGTTTTTTTTTTTCCTCTCTCATTGCAAATTCCTTTGTCCAAAAGCAAGGCAAAACAGATGAAACTGGGTTCAAGCTCCGAGGAAGGAGAGGGTGATGGTGGGCGCTGTGCACTCGAGTGCCTCATTAATGCCCCATCAGAACCGCCACGTGTCGCCCTCCGTTTGGCTTTGTGCGCGGCGGATCACTGGCCCATTAAATGGCCAGGATCTCCACCCAGCCATAGGAGGACACGTGCCCAACTCTGACGAACCGTCAGCCAATTGCCACGAAGGACTCCGCCAGCTTTGGCCCAAACTCTGGCCAATGGCTCCGAGCTCTAATTGTGGTAATCTGGTCAATGACTCTTGAGCTCCGGAATTGACCATGACTCTTGAGCTCCGGAATTGACCAGAACGGTCAATGACTCTTGAGCTCCGGAATTGTCCAGAACGGCCTACAATTCTTGAACTCCGGAATTGGCCAGTGCAATTTAAAAGGTACCCTATCATGAACATACTGGAGGCCAGAAATCTGACCACCAGCATGGGGGGCTAGTGATGGGTACACCTCCAACAGGCTGGCCCAAGGAGTGGTCAACGGAGGCCCACTTAGACGGTCAACGGCCTTACGGCCCACTAAAAGGGCAGGCCCAAAACGAGGAGGCCCAAAACGGTCAACGCTGGCGTTGACTGCTCAGCGGCCAACTTCAGCAGACGGTCAACACCAGTGTTGACCGTCAAGACTTTGCTTTCTTTGGGCCTCAAGAAATGTCTCACTACAGAGAATGGGCTTGGCTCACTCAAGCCCATGGCCCACCAATGCTCGCCAAAGGCCGGCAAAGACAGACGGACAACGACGGTCAACGAAGACGTTGACCGCCAGCGTTCTTCCTGCCAAGCCCAGGAAGCACGTTTCCACAGTAATGGGCCCATTACGCCTCGGCCCATCATCCAACAAGCCAACTACAGCCTCCAAAATATCTTCCACGTTCGCCCGCCAAGATACGAACGGGCCGGCAACGGGAAAGGAAGGTGGTAAACTTGGAAAGCTGTTGGCCGCCAGACAAGGAAACAATCATTCCTTCAGGGAAATTGGCATCTGCCTCAGAAGGCAAGCCAATCAGAGGAGCCGCCTTCCAAAGGAGGAGGATCCCTCTCTCACTTGGCCATAAAAGAAACCCTAGAGGCTTCTCCAGGCTAAGGTGAAAAAACACGCAGAGAAGGACATACAGAAAACTAAGACTAAAAGCTACTGAAAAATCCTAAGTGTTCCAAGAACAGCTCTCTGCAACCAAACTCTTGGGAACACCAAACGCAATCAACCTCAAGGCAACAGCGAGCCTCACGGCCCGTTCCCCGCCTTCCCACCGCCCCGATACAAGAAAGACCTCACGCCTCTCTTACATCGGGACTTCACACTCACAACCTGTCTTTGCTCTTTCTTCTTCTTCGTTTTCTTATATTTGAGAGACCTGGACATCGACTTGAGCGTTGAGTGTGTTTTCCGTCAACCTCCCGCCGTTAACGCCGACCTCTTGTTCGCTTTAGTGGTGTGCAGTGGTTCGCGACTCGAGAACTGAAGCCGGATCCATTTATCGGGAGAATCCGAATCTGTTCGAAGCCGGATCCAGGTACGCATCAATAATATATTAGTATTCAAATATTATATTATTTGGAAATTTTTTAAAATTAATTAAGTGATCCTTTAAATAGTTTTCAACAAAAAAAAATTAATTATCATAAACGGATTTGGGGGGGCTCCCACTAACTAGCCGCCGCCTCCACTGACTCAAAAAAAATTCATCACGTGATGAATGAACATACCATTGTTCATTTATCTTTTAGAATTAAGAGTTTGTAATTTATTTTTTAAAAAATTAAAAAAAATATTTATTTATTTATTTATTGAATTATTTTTTACAATATTTAGATATTAAAATATTTTTATTATAAAAAAAGATAAAAAAATGTAACTATTTACATATATAAATTTTTATTTTTTTAAATATATAAATTTATGACTCTCAGATAAAAAATTTAAAAATCACGGACATTCTATCGCATTGAAGGAGATGCAAGGGCCCTAATTTATCTAGTAAATATTAAATTAATCATTTTACAACATACAATCAAAAATATAAAAATAAATAAGTAATAAAATCAGGATTCAAGTGTACCGTACAAATATTTGATTTATAATTACTATACAACCTTGTCATAAAATTTACTTTTTGAAAAGTCTTATATTTACAAATTTATTAAATTTAGATTAATAAATTATATTCCATTTTTTAATATAAATTTTATACTATATCTAAGTTATTATTTAAAGATGAAAATTTTGGTTTTTATAAATATTATTTTAAATTTTAGGAATTATATGAACCGAATTATTTTTTATAAAATTATAGATGATTATTATTGTAATTATAATTATATAAGAACTCAATATATGCATATATTAATGTTTATATTTTAATATTAAAAATAGACGGTGTTAATTTCTATTGAAAAAAAATTTAACAATGATGGTAAACAAAATAAAATTATCGATACACATAAAGATAGGAACTCTTTCACTTTTTTTTTTATTGAATTTTATAAATATCTTTTTGACATAATCTTCTATTTATTTATTGATAACTGTTAGAATAAATAAATAAATATATAAAATATCATATAATTTAAAAATCTTTAAACAATATTTTAAAGTATTTTTTTGTGAGGGATTGATCAATCTTGGTGCAAAAGCTAAATATTTTAGAGTAGGGGTATCTAAGCAAATATATTGGGCGTTGCTATCAATTTTGGATAATTTTTAGTAATTTTCACTTATATTCTAAAATGAATAATACTATTTGTATAATACTAACACTACACGTTTCCCAACAGGTTATTTTTAATATCAATTTTCATCTAATAATTAAATAATATTTAATGATTTCATATCTCTTTTTTTTTTTGGGTAAGTAAATGATTTCATATCTCAATAATTAATATATATATTTTTTATTTTTAAAAATTGATTATTTATTTTTAATGGTTTATAATATTGTAGAGAGCTTTCAATTCTCTCATATGTGGTGCTTAATTTTTCATTTTTTTGTTTAATTGGGTAAATTACTAGGTAAAAAATATTTTTTCTCATAGAATTAAAAAAAAAAAGATACAAATTTTTTTAAGAGAAATTTCTCCATATGTTCTTAAATAAAGGGTGCCAAGTGCCGTCAAATTGAGTCCTTTTTGCTTTGAAGAATTTTCTTTAATCTCTTTGCCTCTTCCAATATCATATATAGGACAAAGTTAGTCAATTTAGTATTTTTACTGGTCCGATAAGGTAGGGATAGATTAACCATATTTTTTAATTTTTTTTTTGGGAAATTACAAAAATATAACCTAAAAAACTTTAAAATTACTATTCAAATACAGACCATTATAAAAAAAATAGTTTAGGTAAATATTTGTGTAGAAAATATTAATATAAATTGACATTATTATATCAGATCTAATTTTTAACAAAAATTGCTCACCTATAAACCAATTCAAATCAAATCCCACGAAAGCAAGAGCTTCATACATCTAATTTTATTGATCAGGACTGATTATTATTTATCAATATTTTCAAAATATGTAAAAGTTATATTAACACAAAAAAATCATCCCAAAAAAAATAAATATTTATATGTGAGTATATCCTCAAAAAAATATAAAAAATATTATTACATAACAAATTTATAACTAATATTGGATTGACTGTTTTAATTTTATTTACATAAAAAATAAATCAGACTTAAATTATAAAATCTTACATAATCCAAATAAAAGAAATTTAAATTACGCCCAATTTAAAAGATAAAAGCTTAAAATTAAACTTACAATTTTAAATTTTTAAAATTTATTACATTAATTATCAATCATGTAAACAACAAAAGTTATACATTTAAATTAAGAAAATGATCTATCAATAAAAATAGGGACATTGTTCGGTCAATTATTAGCCATTTGGGAGGATCTTTTGACTACCGTATATGCTGTCACGCGGGTGGCCCCAAGTTGCCATTAAAAAGGACGATATTGTTGTCGGAAGCTTGTCGTCTAGTCCCCATCAAAGGCCACAACAAGCTCATGAAGCCCATCAAGTCATCGTTATCAATTATTTTTACCTTAATTTTTTTTAAATTAAATAAATAATTACTTATATTAAAAAGATACATAAATTTCACCTTATTTAATATATGTTTTACATATTAAATTTTACCTATTAGACCTTTGTAGATCAGCTGAATAAGACAATATTTTTCAAAATATAGTATAAAAATTATTTACATTAAAAAATTTAAAAATATGTAAATACCTTTTTAATCTTTTTTGTAAAATATCAATATTCATATGTAAAAAAGCACATTTCGTGCTAACGTGTTTCGACCCCGTTAAAAATATAGTGGAAGCAACAATAAATAATAAATATCTAATACACGTAAAAGATATTTAACACTAGATGCATACGAGACTAACAATCATTCACAATATAATAATGATTTAGTAATAGAGATAAAGACACAATTTTTTGGTCGACGAATAAAACTCGATACCCACGGAATCGTAAAAACACCCGGCTTCAACGGTCGGGGAAGAATGCGCTATGAAAATCAACTTACTGCATCGAGCAGAACGACGCGCTAACCTAGCCGACTTACTCCCGTCACGTGATCCCTACCAAGGAACTATTTGGATTTGCTTGCGGCAACGGAACAGGACACCTTCCGGTCTTCACGTCAATCTTCCCTCGAACCACTTGAATTTCCAATCACGAACGAGTCTCCGTTTTCACGAACTAACGTCTCCAACGATGGTAGAAGGCAAGCTTTCAATGGCTAAAGAAGGTGGGTGAGAAAACTTCTATGAACATGTAGAGCAATCTTTTAGTGATGAGTTTTCTCAAGATGTGCAACAATATTGAAGCATGAGAGGCTTTTCTTCTCAAAGAGGCACGCACATCGGTTCTCCAGAATTCCTAGGGTTCAAAAACATAAGTCCAATATTTATAGTGGACGGTGGTCAGTGGTGGTGCAAGGTAGGTTGCGGCTGTAACGACCCAGACTTTAAAAACATAAAAAATTTCAGTCATTGAGTCCGGTCAACGCGAGTTGACCGGAAAATGCAATAAGAAAGGTAACTCGGCTTTAAATTGAAATCACGTTCGGTCCTTCCTTAATCTTGTCCGGATTTCCTTGATGAAAAGAAATCCGGATTTCATTGATGAAAATCTGGTCCGCATTTCTTCGATGAAATTCGAGTCCGGCTTTTACTTGATGAAAATCAAGTCCGCCTTGTGAGAAGAAAAACGGCTCCTTGATGATGAAATCCAAACCGCTTAGAAGTGAATTTCCAAACCGGCCGAAGGTATGAGGTTGAAACCGGCCTCAAGAGTGCATTGTGTGTGGAGTGAGGTCAAGTAACTTTGCATGTTGAAGCCGGAGTAGATTATGAGTTCAGGAAGAAGAAGAAAGGCCGAAGTTGATGTTGATGAAGGGCCAGAGTGATTATGAAGCCGAAGTATGCATGCTGGATTTAATATCAAAGGAAAATGTTAAAGGTAAGTAATCCGATCAACGAGTGTTGACTGGAATGCGTGAGGGGAGGAGTAATCCGGTCAACGTGAAATGTTGACCGGAAAGCGTAAATGGGGAAGGACGGGAAAAAAGGAAAGTGATCCGGTCAACGTCAGTTAGTTGACCGAAATACATAATCAGGAAACTTCTATAAACAGAGGAAACTGAATACGATGAAATAATAAGGAAACCCTTATAATAAGGAAACCGAGTATAAGGAAATAACCGGTAAGGAAACTTTGTAATAAGGAAACCAAGTATAAGGAAATAATATATAATAAGAAACTTTTATAATTAGGAAACCCTGTGAATTTCCCAAATCCTAACAGCGGCTACCAGGCCCAAGGGCCTATAAATAAGAATTTGAGAGCGGGGAAAAGAGGTACTTGATAGGGCTTGCCAGTAGAGGAAGATCAAAACTTCAAGATGAAATAAAGAAAATTAAGGCAAGATACTCATCCTGTTTTTAAAGTTCATGTTTATGCATGTTTTCTACCTAAGTATATGATATGTTCTGATGAAATTATGTATGTATGATGCATGTTCTGTTTTTGATGATTTATCATTCTTAAGTGCATGTTTAAAAGAAACTCTGATATTCATGATGATGGGTTTTATTCTGCAAATATGTTATGAAATATGTTCTGTTTATGAGTCTGACAATTGTTATGAATTTTGATAAATGCATGTTTACGAAAAAGAACTTAGGCCTTAAGATGGAATAAGAACTCCTGCTATTGACCTCTGGTTTCTGTCAAAAAGATCTCTGGGTTTAAGAAAAAGAACTCCGGCATTTTTAGGAAATAAGTACTCCGTCCCTTTTGGAATAGAACTCCGTCCAAAGAACTCCGGTCTTTTTAGGAACAAAGTACTCCGTCCTCTTTTGAAAAGTACTCCTGTTTTGAAGAAGATGAACTCCGGCCTTTACGTCTTTAAAGAAGCACTCCGTCCTTTTAAGAAAGAGTACTCCGTCCTTTAAAGAAAAAGTCACTCCAATTTTTAATGAAAAGACACTCCGGTTTTAGAACTCCGGATTTTAAAGAAAAGTCACTCCGGATTTTAAAAGAAAAGCCGCTCCGGCCTTAGAGCTCCGGATTTTTGAAAGAAGAGTCAATCCGGATTTTAGAGCTTCGGAAATTGAAAGAAAATGAACTCCGGATTTTAGAGCTTCAGAAATTGAAAGAAAATGAACTCCGGATTTTAGAGCTTCGGATTTTGAAAGAAATTGAAATCTGGATTTTAGAACTTCGAATTTTGAAATAAAATGAGCTTCAGATTTTAGAGCTCCGGATTTTGAACAGAAAAGCACTCCGGATTTTAAAAAGAAAAGCATTCCGAATTTTGAAAAGAAAAGCACTCCGGATTTTGAAAAGAAAAGCATTCCGTCTTTTTGAAAAGAAAAGTACTCCGTTCTGTTATGAAAAAGAACTCCAGACTTTTGATGAAAAACACTCCGACCTGTTATGAGAAAGAACTCCGGACTTTTGATGAAAAACACTCCGTCATGTTATGAAAAAGAACTCCGGACTTTTGATAAAAAACACTCTGTCCTTTATGAATGAAGAACTCCGGCTTTTAAGGACTCGGATTTTAGGAAAGAACTCCGCCCTTTTAAAAGAACTTCGGCTTTTGGAACTCCAGTCTTTTCAGGAAAGAACTCCGCAAAGAACTTCGGCTTATGAACTTCCGTTTTTATGAATAAGGAACTCCGGTTTTTATTTCATAAAGAACTCCAGCTATTTTAGCTTCGGTTTTTAATGGAATTAGAACTCCGGCTTCTGAAAAGAGCTCCGCCCTTTTTAAAGGAAAAGTACTCCGCCCGTCTAAGAAAAAGAACTCCGCCAATTTAAAGAAAAAATAGTCCGTCCGTTTAAGAAAAAGAGCACCGGCTTTTGAACTCAGGTTTAAAGACCTACGGTTTTAAGGAAAAATGGACCCGGCTTCTAAGGAAAGAACTTCGGCTATAAGATGATATGGACTTCAATTAATGAAGTAAAGAACAAGGCTATATGAAAACACATGTATTACGGACAGCAAGTAGAACTCTTCCGACTTTTGATCTATGACGGATGGCCATTAAAGAACACGAACTAAGAATCGAGTTTTCATTAAACTTGCTGTAAAGATGGATGAAGGATATTGGAGTGACACTCGAGGATTGCCTCCTGGGCCACGGGAGGGGACTTTCTGGTGGCATAAGAACTATGGACAACGACCCCGTATGCCGGGTCAAAGGCATTACCTCCCGCCCCGGGGAGTATAATGAGGGGATACGGCTTTAGGTTGTGGGGTTACACACAATCCGTCCTCGATGTTGTCCGCTCCTGTCGGATCCCTAAAGATGATAAGAATTTAAATGGTTTTATGAGTTTTAAAGAAGACAAGATAATAAGAAAAATACTAAGGAAATTCCGAACTAAAGACCTGATGATTTTCGTATGGTAAGTTATGTTCGCTATATATATGTTTATGTTCTCTCATTTTTTCGCATGTGAGTATTTTGTTGGGCTTTGTAGCTCATTCTGCCACTTTTCGATGATGAAAGGCTTATGGATGACGAAGTCGAGTAGAACCATATGATATAGCTAAGGTGTAGAGCCGATCAATGAAGAGCTTGTTTAATTATTTTGATATTTGGTAGAGACTTGTAAAACTGTTCCGCTGTTTTAACTTATCAATGTTAGTATGTTTCCGTGTTATCAATAAAAGTTATAATTCTTAGTAAGTATCTCAGGGCAATTAGGTTCGGCTAACTTTAGAATTGGCCGAACAAGTTTGAAATCAAACCGGTGGGCCAGTTTTATACAGTCCGGCCTCGTGAGATCCTGTGTGTTTGAAAAGAAAAATTTTTACATCCAGTAATATTATTTACCTTTTAGACCTGACGGCGACTGTATTGTGTAATTAAGTACGGGTCGTCACAGCAGCGGTGTGGGCTGAGGCGATTGTGGGCGCGGTGTGGGTTGGACAAGGAGATAGACGGCGAGAAGTTGCGTGAGGAGAGAGGTGGCCGCATAACGGCGTCGGCGCCGGATGGGTGGTGCCAAGGAGGTCGATGATGGCCACGTGAGGCTGTGTGGTGGTGGATCGGCGGCAGAGGAGAGGCGTCGGCGTGTGTTGCAGTGACCGGAAGAAATCGAACGCGGAGAAGAATGGAGGAGAGAGGAGACGTGCGCGATGGCTGAGAGGGAGAGCTCTTCGGGGGGCTGCGGAGATGGCGGTGGTCGTTCGGAATGCCGGCGAACGGTGGTTTGCGGCGGCAGCAGCGGCAGTGGCGTGGGAGGAGCTGCGCAGAGGGGAGATGAGCGCGCACGGCCGAGCGGAGGAGAGAGAGAGGCACGCGGGAGGCAGGAGAGAGAAAGGCTCGATTGGAGTGCTTCGGGACATCCTTTCTTCAGATCTGCAGAGTATAATGTTAAGGCAAGTATCCTCTAGCCCTATTCTTGGTCTGATTTAATTTCCGATACATTTTGACTACTGTGGGAGATTTTACTAACATGCATGTATTTTTAAAAACCCACAATTTATCAATTGTATACATGCATGTATATTTTCTCGGTTGTGTGGTGTTTTTGTACTGGTATTCATGATTTGGAGGGATTTTGGACACCCGAACGATATATATGTATGTTTGTGTATCCGTATATTGTGGGACCATGAACCAGGCCTTGCACTAACCATGAATGCTGCCGGGGGTGGGATCACTACGGGACCATGGTGGTCCGGGACCCTAGGGGTCGATTTGTGATCCGAGCCATTGGCTATTTGTGGCGCCGCTCCCGACAAGGAGGCTGTCCAGACGGGGACGTATATGATAGGCTACTCGCCTGGAAGGAAGATTGAGGCTATCCACGGAAGGAAGATATTTGTAGCTGACTCCCCCTTGTGTATTTAATTGAGAACCATCGTAAGGAATTGACGGAAAACTAATATATTAAGACATCCTAATATATAACTAAAACTTGATATTGCACCCAAAGTCGGGTGGTAAAACATAGTGAGCAAGTTCCTAATCTATGGGAGACAGAGAGTACATGGGTGGCCTTGAGCCATCGGGCCTAATTCGTAGCCGATATAGCCGTGGTTACCTGGACGAGGGTAACCCTTCTTCAAGTTGGTATCATTGATCTTTGGTTCTTCGATTTCGTGCATGTTTTGTATTTCTACTCGTATTTGGGTGTACTGTGATTTGAGATATGTGGTTTGGCCCACGGATGGGCGATAGGAATATCCCGTACGCGCTGATGTGATAAACCCGGAACATGTTTTTTATTTATGTTTTAGTTTCGGCAGTTTTCTCTTTATTTCTGCATTATGAGTTTTAGATCCAGACGACGGTATGTGTCCCACGTGGATGTGGTGACGGTTGCGACGTATGTGATCTTGGATCATATTATATGATATCGTCTACGAGATTTTACCGGATCGTGGTTTATATGATTTTGTCCCGGAGGGACAAGTTATTACGGACGACGATTTAGTACGAAACATCTCCTCGGTTTTCAGGGATTTCACGAACATGGTGTTTTGTTTTACGTGATTTCTATGCGATATCCCTGCTTCTGATTTATGTGTACCGTTTTATACGATTATTGATACTTGCTCAGCTCTAGGCTCATGTTTTCATGTTTTATCCCTTCAGACTAGCAGATGGATACGCTTGCGGAGCTCAAATGCGTGATCGGCCTGGGATATTCTTTTCGCGAGTGGAGATGTTATATTTGGTATATTTCTGATCTCGAGGATGTGTTATGGTTATTATTTATGGTTGAATGATGGCCTTGATCATTGTATGTAAAACATTGAAGTTATGGGTGAGTTGTCAGTAAATTGACACCTCCTGCGATTGTGGTTAGCCAGTGGTCCAGACATGTTTTGTCAGATTCTTATCCAATGAGATCTTGTGCGGGTTTTATTTATATTGGGTCCTGTATGTGTATGATTGTCACACCCGGGTTGGGTTATTATGGTTGATGGAAATATTATTATTGATTTTATTTTTAACCTGCGTACGTTGTATTCCCGGGCCGTGACATGTCGTGTATCTCTTTTATAATTTCTTCTATTTCTTTTTCATAATGATATGCTATTCCAAGACATTTTAGGGTATCCATTAAGATGAGCTGCTCTAAGGATTGATTCAAGGTTGCCAATAACTCCTTTTGTACTTCATCCGCAGGATCTTTAATATGTTATTTTTGGATATCGATTGCCTGCACCAAAAATTTCACACATATAGCACACTTTAACATATTAGTTGGAAGTAATTATCTACTTGTCATTAAAAGGCAATTGCTTTAAAAATGCATACTGAGTTTCATTACTTATCAAAATATGTGATGATTCTTAAATCTTTGAAAAGAAGTTTAGAATAAAAATCTCAAAAAAAAAGTAAAGTTAATAATATTTAAATATTTTTAAAATTACCTCATTGGCATTGTGAATATAAGAAAGAAAGCGATCTCCCCAAACATTCTTGGGAAAATTTGCAGTTGGACGAGTGACTTTTGGTTTGACGTTTTGAGAAGAAGTATTAGATGTGGCCATGTTCTTCTAGAGACAAACACAGGAGATTGTGAAATTGATTCAAAGCTCTACCAATTTATAGGGATTTTCATGATTAAACGAGTTATCTTTTTTATTAGGGTGATTATTTTTGAAATATTTTTAATTATTTATTATCTTATTTATTTATATTAATAAAAAAATATATAATATATTAATATTCAAATATTATATTATTTGGAAATTTTTTTAAATTAATTAAGTGATCCTTTAAATATTTTTCAAAAAAAAAATAATTATGTTTCATACGCTTCACAACCTATCATAAGCGGATTTGGGGGATAAATTAACCATATTTTTTAATTTTTTTTTTGAAAAATTACAAAAATATAATCTAAAAAACTTTAAAATTATTATTCGAATAAAGACCATTATAAAAAAATAGTTTAGGTGAATATTTGTGTAGAAAATATTAATATAAATTGATATTATTATGTCATATCTAATTTTTAACAAAAACTGCTCAGCTATAATACAATTCAAGTCAAATCCAATGAAAGCAAGAGCCCCACACGTTTAATTTTATTGATGAGGACTGATCGTTATTCATCAATATTATTAAAATACATAAAAGTAACGTTTAGAAAGAAAAACATCATCCTGAAAAATAAATATTTATATGTGAGCATATCCTCAAAAAAAATATAAAAAACATTATTATATAAAAAATTTATAATTTATATTGGAATGATTGCTTTTAATTGTATTTATATATAAAAAAAAATGAATCAGATGTTAAATCGTAAAATCTTTGATAATCCAAATAAAAAAATTTGAATTACACCCAACTTAAAAGATAAAAACTTAAAGTTAAACTTACAATTTTAAATTATTAAAATTTTCTATGTTAATTTTCGATCTTATAAACAACAAAATATATAAGTCTAAATTAAGAAAATAATCTATCAATAAAAATAGGGACAATGTTTGGTCAACTTGTAATATTTCAGATCCCGTTTAGATTATTTTAATAATTATTATCATTTTGAATTTTTAGCAGGCGGAGAAGGAGGAGAAGGGAGAGGAGAGAGAGATCGGTAACGATGATGGTGGTCGCGGGTGAGGCCGCAGTCCTCACCGGCTGAGGCAGTGGTGACGGCATGGTGGCTGTGCGCAAAGGAGAGAGGATGGGCAGCGTGCAGGCACGCGTGAGACAGGAGAAATGAATCCGTGGAATGAGTTAGATGAATCGATGAGGTTATCTATGAATTATTAAAAATTTAATTTGTTTGGGAAATGAACCCTTTGATAACGAATGCTGGAAATTAATAAGTGATTTGTTTGATAAATGGCTAGGGCTCGATAATTTCTAAAATCAATATGCATTTGAAGTATTGTAAATTATGATGATTAGGAGATTGTACCCGAGATAGCCTTTAAGATAAATGTATGGCTGTTGTGTGTTTCGACAATGCCTTTTGGGATAGCGATTTCATTGGCGTCTTTCGTGGATCGTATGAATCGAATCTGTCGGTCGTATTTTATTGATACGGATGATGATCTAGTATGAGACATCGCCTCTATTTTCAGATATTTCACGGACATTGTATTTTGTTTTACGTGATTGTTATGCGATATCCTTACTTCTGATTTATGAGTATTGTTTTTATACGATGATACTTGTTGAACTTTAGGCTCACGTTTTTATATTTTATCCCTTCAGACTAGTGGTATGGATACACTTGTAGGAGCTCAGATATGATCGAGCTCAGATATGATCGGGCTCAGATATCCCTTTTGGCGAGTGGAGATATTACATTTGGTATATTTTTGATCCCGAAGATGTGTTATGGTTATTATTTATGGCCGAATAATGACTCTAATCCTTGTATGAGAAATATTGGTGTTATAGCATTATGTTGATGAGTTATTGTTATTTCAATGCCTCCCTTGTGACTGTGGATAGTAGGTTATGTATTATGTTTGTCCGGATTTATATCCGATGAGATCTTATACGAGTTTTACTGTATCGGGCCCTGTATGTGCTCAAACTGTCAGGCCTGGGTTGGGTTTTTATGGCTGATGGAACATTTTATTTTTTATTTTATTTTTGACCTACGTATATTGTGTTCTTGGGTCGTACAGATGTGGTATTAGAGAAAAGGTCGTAAGAAGAAATATTTTTGGGTCATCTTAGGAAAGTAATTGATAGAATATTTGGTGCGATAAGTGCATCCTATGGTGATGAATGAAAATTTAGATTGTAAATATTTAAATTTGACTCGGGAAGTCAATTAATAGGCTGTGGTGAGTCACGCGAGCGACGTAATGTGTGATTTGATTTTGCAACCAGATGAGACTTTGGTTACTATATGAAGGATGGTCTATTAAGGGCAAGATGGAGCACCATTCGAATATTAAGAGTGAGCTAGTTTGAAATTTTTTTTTGGATGTTTAATCCAATTAAAACTTAAATTGAGTTCAGAAAGTGGAGGACGTGTTTGAAATTTTTAATTGTTCAGATAAAGCTCGATCTATTGCCCAGGAGTTAGAGAATAATGCAAGCCAGTGATGGGCTTCTCAGTGTTGCATTTCACTTCTTATGATGTTTGGTGGAGGCAATTTTTGGAAGTCACTCTCCGTTTGGCATTTATGATAGTAAGGACCGTGAATTTAGTTGGTAAAGGCACAAAAATAAGTCTATGACCTTTGAACTTGTATGTAAATCTTATATGTTTTTCTAATTTTTAAAAATGAGCTTTGAGGATGTTTACCCCTGATGGGTAAACCTTTGATCTGTTAAGATTATAGGCTTTGGTGTTCGATTTGGGTGTGCAATATGATTGGTTGACTGACCTGATTTTATTTGATGAATCAAACTTTGATGTGATATTAGGAGTGATTTGGTGGGCGAGTCTCCATACTAGTATGGATTATTCAATAAGAATATTCTGATTTATGACATGGGTTATGAATTTTGAGTTTGAGGAAAAGTCGATCGAGATGCAATGAAATTAATATTATTGTACCTGCAAGTTAATTGATGAGAATGTGTGCCGAGTTTATTTGGCGTATGTGGCCACATCTAGGAGTCGTTATGTGGTCATAAAGGGTTTTCTATTTATTTTGCAATTCGAGGCTATTTCTTAGAGAAGATGATTAGCCTGGATTGTCTCCTGATTGGCAATTGAGGTTGTGTCGAGGGCAGCATCGGTTTTGAGGACCCTGCATAGAATTATGGAGGCATCGGTTGAATGTTTTACCATTAGGTACTTCAGTACCTTTGGGATGAGTAAGATGAATCGATGAGGTTATCTGTGATTTTATTAAAACTTCAATTCTTTCATGAAATGAATTAATTAAAAGCAAATATTGAAAATTGATAGGTAATTTGTTTGATAAATGGTTAGGGTTCGATAATTTCTAAAATCGATTTGCATTCGGTGTATTGTTAATTATGATGATTGGGAGATTGTGCCTAAGATAGCCTTTAAAATAAAGGTATGGCCGTTGTGAGTTTTGGCGATGCCTTTTGGGATAGCGATTTTATTGGTGTCTTTCGATGATCGTATGAATCGAATCTTTTGGTCATATTTTGGTTTATTTATGATGGCTTATTTGTGGATTTGCAGAATATTGAAGCAGTGGCCGGGTGGCAAAGCCCATTGTTTGTCATAAAGATGCGTGATTTCTTGGGTCTGCTTAAATCTGTTAAGTTTTTTGTTGAGGATTTCTCAAGAATTGTAGCCGTCGTGGGGAGTTGGGCTTAGAAGCTATCGGTATTTATTGGAATAGTAATTGTGAGGGGAGCTTTCAAGAAATAAAAGGCCGGATTATTGATAATGTCAATTTGGTTGATCCCTAATGGATCAAGTTAATCTGTGTTAAGTTGTGATACTTTTGAGGAAGATTTGAGGTTGCATTCTAATACGACTTATTCGAGTAGTAGTGGCCTATGGGTTACGGCTGTTGAAAGTCTATGATCAAGGTTACTTCACTTATGACTTCGAGTTAGTAGTTGAGGTTTATGCTCTGATGATTTTGGAATGTTATTTTTATGAAGATAGTTATTGTTCAATTTGATTATCAAGGTTTGAAAAAATTATTTCGGAAAAGGAGTTAATCATATGACAATGTAAACAGGTGGATCGCTTAAGGGTTATGATGATGATGTGTTTGGATGAAAAGTTGGCTCGTCGGTACATCAACGAGATAATGAGGTTGTAGGATATTCCTGTTTCGAGGATTCGATGGTGATTTGATATTATGCCAAATTTCGATGCAGATTTGTATTAGAAATTCGAGCACCAGGTTGAAATATAATATGGCGATAATTCACAGTCAGGTGATCAATTAGAGTAGTGTAGCTAAAGTATGTGGGTCCGTAGCCCTCAGTTGTAAGATTCAATTTGGATTTTTAGATAAAGAATCTAATTTGAAATTCGATTTGAGGTCATTGATTAGGTGAAGGTTTTTGTTGAGTCTTGCGATTTTGGAGAAGTAGCGGTTTCGATTGGATCAGTCTGAAATATCACGGGGTAGAAGGAGATTTTTGCCGACAAAGTGGTAGGTAGGTGGATCCATTCTCAGACTATGTGTTTTCCCTTCAGGATCAAAGTTGCATTAGGAGTTCGCATTGCTGTGTCTTCTATCTTCATTTTGAGCGGAGAAGTTGTAGAGTTATCGGTGACTAATCCCCACCAGGATTGGGCTCTGAATAAAGCTCATTCTATTGAAGAAGCTTTTGTGAAGATCAGAAGTGAAGTTCTTTTTGTTCGAGCGGTCATGAAGCTAGATGCGATCAAGCAAAGCCTCAATTGATAGATAAAAGCTTGAGAAGCAGTTGAGGTTGTCAGCAGCTATAGTGGAGTTGCAGTGGTCTATGTTTGTAAGGAACGTCGATGACTCTCCATCAGCGGAGTGGCGAGTTGATCATGCGTCTCGTGCTTGAGGGAAGAAGCCAAGAAGAAAAAGCTTTCAATATTTTATTGCTAGTCTGCGTTGCACAGTGAGGAATCTGGTCGCAATTTTAGATGACGATGGATAAGCTGATAAAGTTGACTCTTTGTTTGCTAATCAGAAGGTTATTCCTAAGTTTGGCCGTCAACACATTATTGAGATGAGGAGATTGCATGGTATTCTAATTTTGAGGCCCTAGATTACGATTGGAAGCAAATGATTGATCAAAATTGTGCAGTGGAAGCATGTGGATTCACAGCTATCGGTTACAAGATTTAATTTGAGGATTGAAGCAAGAGAACAGATTTGCAGCCCGATTGGATGATCGAGAAGAGCGGTAAGATATTTCTGAAAGTATCATGAAGAGAAGAATATCAAGTATCAGGGGAAAAAGATAAATTGAGGTTGAGGTTCGATAGACCTTTTGAGGTTTTGCAGCAAACTGGAGAGGTGGCCAACAGATAGGCGCTGCATGGGTATGGCGGAATTATTATGATGTGTTTTGTGTATGTATGTTGAGATAAATATGGGTTGATCCTTGGCATGTAATCGAGTGTAAATTGTTGCTGATTTTGAGAAGTTATTTTATGTTGGGGTTTTGATTCCAATGTTAGGATAGAAAGATCAGTTGTTGAGGATTAGATTTTTGGAGAAATCCTTTGATCGAGGTTAAGTCCGGAAGAATTGTTCTTATTTGTTCAAGGATTGATGTGCGTAAATTTCGAGAATGAAATTTTTATAAGGAGGGGAAAGTGTAATATTTTGGATTCCATTTGGATTATTTTAATATTAATTATAATTTGGGTATTTCTGACGTAGAGAAAATAAATTAAAATATTACAAAAATTTTGAGGATTGATCGAGATTTTAGAGTGACGCCCAGAGCGTGCCCGTGCTGTTATTCGAAATCCAATTCGGGTTTTAGAATAAAATAAAAAAGAAAAGTAATAATAATAATAATAATAATAATAATAATAATAATAATAATAATAATAATAATAATAATGATATAAAAAGAAAAAAAAAAGAAAAGGGGATAAAGAAAGGAAAAGAATAGGAAGAAGAAAAAGGGGGGAATCGGGTAGAGAGGGAGAAGAGCATAGAGAGGGAGAAGGAGCTAGGGTTTTGTTGGCGGAGGAAGAAGGAAAGGGAGGAGAAGGAAGAGGCGGCGGCTACGTGGGTGAACATCAGCAATGGTGGTCGCGGGTGACGTCGCGGTGGTAGTGAGCTGCAGTGTGCGGCAACGCTGTGAGGGGAGCGAGGTTGACAGCACGCACAGCAGCAAACCGCGCAGGATAAAGGCAGCGCGCAGGAGGCAGGAGAGGAAAATGCCAGATTTAGGTGTTTCGGGACATCCTTTCTTCAAATATGCGGAGTATAAAGTCAGGTAAACATCCTATTGCCCTATTCTTGGTCTGATTTAATTTCTGATATATTTTGACCACTATAGGTGATTTTACTAATATGAATGTATTTTATATACCCCCAAATTATTAGTTATGTACATGCATGCATGTTTTGCAGTGGTATTTATGATTTGCAAGGCTTGGGGATACCCGAACAGTATATATGTATATTTGTGTATCTATATATTGTTGAATCATGAACCAGTCCTTGTATTTATCATGCATATTGCTGGGGGCTGAGTCACTACGAGACCATTGAGGTCCGAGACCCGATGGAAGTCTGAGACGCGATGGGTCATTCTATGTGATACGAGGCATGGTATCGCTCTCGACAGGAAGGCTTAGTTTTGATGGGGACGTATTTGATATGGCCATTTCCGCTGAAAGGAAGGTTAAGTTATTTAGCAGTTGGCCTATCCTCCAGTGTATTTAAATGAGTACAATCGTAAGGAATTGTCGAAAAACTAATATATTCGGATGTCCTAATATATAACTAAAATTTGAGGTTGCACCCAAAGCCACAGGTTGTAAAACATACTGACCAAGTTCTTAATCTATGGGAGATAGGGTACATGGATGGCCTTGAGCTACTGGCCTAAATCGTAGTCGAGTCTTGAGTTGCTAGCTTAAATCGTAGGAGATATAACCGTGGTTATCGGATGAGGGTAACCCTTCCTCAAGTTGGTATTATTGGTATTTAATTCTCCGATTTCATCCATGCTTTATATTTCTGCATGTATTTGGGTGGACTGTAATTCGAGATATGTGATTTGGCTCACGGATGGGCAATAGGAATGTCTCATACGTATAAATACGTGATAAACCCGAAACGTGTTTTAATTTATGTTTTAGTTTCAGCAGTCTTCTTTCGATTTCTATATTATGAGATTTAGATCAGAACGATAGTTTGTGTCCCACACGGATGTGGTAATGGTCGCAATTATGTAATGTGATCTCAGATCATATGATATGATATCGTCTATGATATTTGACCAGATCGTTATTTATTACGATTTTGTCTTGGAGGGACTGTTTGATACCGATAATAATTTAGTCCAAGACATTTTCTTAATTTTCAGAGATTTTGCAGACCTTATGTTTTGTGTTTTACACGGTTGTGATGCGTGATCCCTACCCTCTGATTTATATGTATTGTTTACACATATACGATATTTGCTGAGTTCTAAACTCACGTTTTTATATTTTATCTCTTCAAGCTAGTGGCATTAATATGCTTTGCAACGTCCCCGGCGCACCCGCATGTAGATATTGTCCGCTTTGACCTGGAAAACTTTGCGGCGTCTCCAGCCTACAGGCCGAGGCCTGGGAGAACTTCACGGCGTCCCCAGCCTATAGGCCTCACGGTTTTGTTCCTCGCAGACGGAGTCCACCGTCTCCAAAACGCGTCTACAAGGGGGGAGGTGTCCACGCCTTTATAAAGACGCTTCTTTTCCCTCTCCCAATCCAATGTGGGACACTACAGTCTACCCCCCTTGGAGGCCCAGTGTCCTTGCTGGCGCACTGAACCGGGTCCCGGCACTGATACCATTTGTTCCTCGCAGACGGAGTCCACCGCCTCCAAAACGCGTCTACAAGGGGGGAGGTGTCCACGCCTTTATAAAGACGCTTCTTTCCCCTCTCCCAATCCAATGTGGGACACTACAGTCTACCCCCTCGAGGCCTGGGCCCTTGTTGGCGCACCGAACCGGGTCAAGGCCTCGATACCATTTGTAATGTCCCCGGGCACCCGCTTATAGATATTGTCCGCTTTTGACCGGGAGAACTTCGCAGCTGGCTCCACCTACATGCCGAGGCCCGGGGAGAATTTCATTTCATGGCCCTCAACTGGGCAGCTTTACGGTTTTGTTGTTGGCAGACGGAGTCCACCGCCCCCAAAACGCGTCTACAAGGGGGGAGGTGTCCACGCCTTTATAAAGATACTTCTTTCCCCTCCCCAATCCAATGTGGGACACTACATGCTTGTCGGAGCACGGACATGATCGGGCTCCGATATCCTTTTTGTCGAGTGGAGATGTTATGTTTTGTATATTTTTGATTCCAAGGATGTGTTATGGTTATTATTTATGGACGGATAATGGCTCTGATTATTGTATGATAAATATTAGAGTTATAGCATTATGTTGATGAGTCGTTATTATATTCAATATCTTCCTTACGATTGTGGATAGTAGGTTGTATATTATGTTTGTCTGGATTCAATCCGATGAGATTTTGTGTGGATTTTATTATATCGGATCCTATATGTATTCAGACTGCCATGCCCGGGTTAGATTTTTATAGCTGATGAAACATCTTATTTTTAATTTTTTTGACCTGTTGTATATTGTGTTTTTGGGTCGTAATATTATATGATACTTATAAATAAAATATTTGTATAGCATACACAGATTATAATTTTATTATTTAGTTATGTTTTATATTTTTAGTTATATGTATAAGAATTGTCGATTCAGTATTTATGAGACAAATTAAGGGCCTTCATCGCTTTAAATGTCAAGAACGTCAGTATCTAGGGGCAACAAATATACATATATATTTAATAATTATAAATAATTATAAATATGTATAAATATTTATATTTTTCATATTATTTTTTTATACTATAAGTATTTTACAATTTAGATATTATAAAAAAATAACAAAAAAGTAACTATATATATTTAAAATTCTTCAAATATAAAATATGGACCCTTAGTCCGAAATGATGTAAAGATTGTCATATGTTCATTGTGCAATGGACCAAAAACTTGATGGAGTCCCCCCAGTCTACTAATGAGATGCCGTGAAGTAATTGCTGACTGTTTAAAATTAAAAAAAATTAAATTATTGAAAAATATCTAAAATATGATGAATTTTTTAAAAAAATATTTTCAAAAATGTCATTTTTATCAAACTAAAATCATCTGTATCTGGCAGGCGCACGATAAGAGCTTGCCATGATCCTGGCCTGAGCAGGTAAACCACACCTTGAAGGTGATGTATTATTCTTATGTCCACAGGTTATAGTGGATGCAGCAATCACCTATGGAAGAAATATTTTAACCAAATTTCATGAAAAAAATAAAATTTATCATGTTTTTAATCAAAATATATTTATATTTTAAAGCAAATATTGCTCTCAGCCAATATAATTGATTCTTCCTTTCTTCTTTTTTTTTTTTTTCAAAAAAGACAATAGAATATAGGATAGTGCTTTCATTTTGGGTCTATGGAGCCTATTCCGCTAAAGCCATCCCTGGAAGAATCTTGTGGCTCTTCATCCTTGAATTTTTAAGATTTCATAATTTTTATTTTACATAGTTAAAAAATTATGACATAAATTATATTTTAAAGATTTTCCATTGAATATAAAGTAGTAAAATAAATATATTATAAAAATTATTTAAAAACATTACTATTACGGTATTCTTTTAACTTTTTAAAAATATATTTAAATAAATATCATTGAATTTTTGTCTAATGACGTAAAAATGATGGGATTCTCAAAAGATTTGCCATTGTTCGTTACATTTTGAAGCAGTAACCAAAAGGGCATCAGCAACAAATATTTTTGGTGCATGTGTGAAATTTTTGGTGTAGATAATCGATACCAGAAATAACATACTAAAGAACTTAACAATGAAGTATAAATGGAGCTATTGATAAAGTAGAATCAATCGATAGAGCAACTCATCTTAATTAATGCGGTCGAACGACTTGGAATAGCATATCACTATAAAAAGAAGCAGAAGAAGTTATGGAGAAGATACATGACACCTATCATGATTTTTATGATGAAATTGATTTGCTATTGTTCCAAGACAAGGTTTGCCTCCGACGAAGAGGGCCGCACCCTCAGGTCTCTAGACAAGCGAGAATTGTCGTCTTCGAGAGTAGTAGTGACCATCTTCTTCGGCTGCTCGACCTCCTGCCTCAGGAGTGTGGCCTCTTGCATCAGCTGGCCACTGTTCACCTTCAAGTGCCCAATTTCCTCCTGCAACTACCTGTTCTCTCCTTGCAGCCGTTCGCTCTCCCCGTGGAGGGAAGCAACCTTGATCCTTATGAGCTGAGCAATCTCCTGCAGACGGTAGAAACTTTGGTGTAGTTGAGTAGCCAGCTCGGCGAAAGACTTTACCTCCCCTAACACCTGCGTGGGAACGGGAAGGCCAGAAATTCTCAGAACTCCAAACCGTAGATGAGTGCTCAGCTTAAGATGATTATACCAGGACAGAAGATGTGTCTGGATGACTGGCTCCCTCTCCTAGAGCCAGCAAGCATTGGGGCTCCACGATCTCGACCACCGCCTTCCCAGAGTTTTTGTGGCTTGGAGCATCCGGTAATGTGGGGACGCTTGGGGGCTCCAGCCTCGAGCCATCCAGCAGCGACAGCCACTAAAAATCACATCAATCTTCTGGCGGATCGGCCTCTTGCCCGCTTTCGACGTCCGACCTATCAGAGCATCCTCCGTGATAGACACACCCTCCAACTCCTCGAATCGACGCTCCGCCCTCCGCACAGCTGCACCTCGGCCGATCATCTCTCCGACGGCTCAAGATCGATGAATGGAATCATGGGAGACTCTTCACCAGAATGAAGCTCCGCTGCAGGAACGCCGCACTCAGCTAACACCACGACAAGAACCGATACGGGTTCGGCAGCTCCTTCCCATGGTTTGACGCTTGGCATCGTCTCCGGGATTGGACTCCGGGCTCATACGGTAGATCCTGCAGCCAACCACTGTGATCCCCAGGTGGAAGTACCTCCGGCCTCCCTCAGCCTCTTCAATGAGGCCTCGAGCTCCTCCTCGTCTGAGGACGACTCCAACAGAGAACAACTCCCCCTCAGCATCTTCTCCTAAAGACCCGTGGATTACAATATCCACAGGTTTCTTCTTGAAAGAGCCAGCCATGGCCCTACTAGATGCTGGACCCAACTAGACAAGAAGAAGGGCGACAGATGTTAGGTAGTACCCTTGAGTGGATAACATCTTCATCTAGGAACCGATGACAACAACTAGTCCTGTCGTTTCCCTGACCTCCTCATCAGACACCTCCTTGTGAAAGAACGGTGGGATCGGGCCCCACTCTTGAGAAAGCTCTGAATCAAACAGCTCTTGCAGGAAGAAGAAGTGACTCTTCCATTTCTTCACCGAGTTGGGTTGGTCCCTCGAAACTAAAAATGGATTCTCGGAGACATTGAGATCCAACTATCTACCTTCAAAAAATGAAAGATTACCTTTGCTGCAGTTGCATCAAAGGATACAGAATGTAGGCGGGAGAAGATGCACAACGAAACCAGGTAGCAGAGAGCGTTTGGGTGAAGCCTCGCCGCCGGAGCACCCAAAGCTTCAGCAAGGGTAGTCAGCTCACACGGCGTGGGGTAGCGGAGCCCCTTTCAGATGATGCTCGTAAACGGTAACGAAGCCTTCTAGAGGGGCGTGGGCCCTATCGTCCGAGCCAGGAGCACTGTACGGCATGTCCGAAGAAATGTCATAATCGACTATTAAGGCAGCAATGGTGCTCGTAGTCAGAATGGAGCCGTATTGTCTATCCTATGGCTATTCAACTGAGAAACTCGCGAAGAGGAAGGGGATTCTTTCTTCTTGGCCATCTCGCTCGCTTTGGAATGACTTACGGCCTCAAGCATGAAAAAGCATAGGGGGGAAGAACTTTGCAGAGACACCGTTTATATGGCCACCAAGGCGCCAACGTGCGGGAAAGCTCAAACGACGTCTTTACTGAAGACCAGGCCACGTGCCTGTTCTGTAGAAACGCCACAGTTCCCCAAGCGGTGGGCATTCATGGCACCTCGTCAAACTAGCAATTGGTATCTTCTCAGCTGCCCAACAAGATCTCGGTTGTCACACTCACATTTAATGCAACGACCCTGACTATCAGAAGCGGCGGCAGGGAAGTGAAAACCAAAAAAAAGATAGAGAGAGAGGAGGAAATTCAAGGCGGTTGACGGCCGCAGATTACAACTGGTCGCCCTCACTGGATCCTAGAGAGTCCAGAGCAATGAATTCTCTCAAATGAGTGTGAGTCCGGACGATTGAGTTTCGAGAGTCTAGAATGCTGATGCGGAAGTCTGGCTCTTCCAGCCTAGCTAGCCTCTGGCTGAGATGGATGCCGTCCTGGAACCTTCCTTCCGATCTAGGAGCTACTTCCTTCGGCCTGAGCCTCGACCTCAACTCAGCCTCTCGCCGCGCATGCTCCTCTCCAAAGAGCACCCAGAACCGCTCGAACTCCTCCAACTCAGACCACGCTCTCTCAAAGTAAGCAGCTCAAGCCCTCACCTACTTGACTTCCCCGATCCAGGCCTACACCCTGGCCTCGTAGCGCGCAACAGCCTGGGCTACTTTCTGGAGCGCAGGATCCACGCTCTTAGGCCTTTGGCCCCGTGAGGATATGGCCGCCCCCTCTCTCTGGGCCCGGTGGGGCGTGCAAAATCTCATCGGTCCAACAATGGTGGCCTCTAAATCACAACCTTCTGTGGCAACAGCAATAGACGCGACATCATCACGAATCTGCAAAGCATGTGTTTATCTCACAGACTCTCCAGAAGATGACTCAGACTCTGACGAGGACAACGGTCTCTCCATAAAGAAGAAAGGGAAAAGGAAAACAGAGGTGAACAGGGTAGGATTGGATCATAATCACTCCTCACCCTGAGTTCCTTGCCATCAGTGGTGGAAACCCTGATTTCATTAAGCGGTGAAAGGATAAATTCTTTTTCCTTAGAGTTTGAAAAAATTGGGCTATCCCTAATAATTAGGGGAATGTGGAGTCCAAATTTTTCAAGGACGCCACGCCCAAGAAAAGGGTTGTTGCGAAAGACTTTACAAACCTGTTGCTGGCCAACCATGTGGCAGACCAAGTAGGAGCCCCAGTTCGAGGACTCTGGCGTCCCTTTTGCTTCTCTGGAATAGAAGAAGAAGAAGAAGAAGAAGAAAAAGAGTGTAGCTCTGAGGATTGAGTAGTTGTCCGAGGAGACAAAGAAGAGTCGCTGGACGGAGAGTTTGGAGCATCCCACAGTGATCATTGAATACCCTTCCTCTTTCGATGATGACGAGATCATCTTTGAGAGGCTGGTAAGGAAGAACAGGTCCGTCTGAGGAGCTGAAGGCGTTGGGCCATCAGTTGTTGTCGTGCCTGTGGAGTAGCCCTCCGAGAACATTGGCTTGTCTACGGAATCACCTGTTGCCCCTCCTCTTGATGAGCCTGTGCCTAATATTTTCTCTTTTTCACTGGAGAGGCCTCAAATCAGATTGACAATCCATCTGAGGACATCACCTAGGGATAGGCAGAGGAGAAGATTGAGGTGACTTAGGTCGAGGATGTAGCAATGATAATCACTACAACAATCGCTAAGGCTACTGAGTCCGAGGAAAATTAGGTCGCGGAGCTGCCCGCTGCTGAGATTGTTGAGCTCCCTTACCTTGCAATCTAAATCTTCAGTCCAATTAAGCTCCTGTCCGAGGTCCATGAGGAGGTCTCGGTCGAGGACATCGCTGGGACTTCACGTGCTGCTGAAGCGGAGATTAGGGTTGCGGATCATTTTGAGGTGGCTGAGCCCCCAGTCCTTGATTTCAGTGAAGTTTACCATGCGGCCAAGGCCAGGGTCGAGGTTTCTGTGGTGCAGGAGGCAGTCGCGACAATGCCAAACGGATTTGAAGCCCTCGGAGGAGATAGTCCAGTGGAGAGCTCCTTTTTCTTTGAGGTACATCTTTATTTCACCTTAGGTTCCTCTACTTTCTGGACGACACTTTAATAACTAACCCTTATTTTGTAGCTTCATGAGCTGGTTGACTGATTTACTCCATTTATTAATCAGGTCGCTCAATTTCTCATGGGTGTGGAGACCCTTGAGGTTGCTGAGGAGTGGAATAAGTGCCCGGAGCTCGAACGTGCTGAGGGCAAGAGCAAAATTGCCTCTCTCGAGGATTTACTAAAGGCCGAGCAGCAACGGTACATTTTTCTCTGGGGCAGGAATGTTCATCGGGAGGACTTTAGGCCGAGGATCTCAAGTCCGTGTTGGAGCAGAAGTATTGGGATGGCATTGCACTATGTCGCCGCGTAATGAAGATGTTGGCACCCCAATTTCTACTTTCCCTGCTTCATTCAAGGAATGCCGGTGTTGACAACAAAGGGGATTTGATTGCCTGCCAGAAGGAGGATAAGATTTTAGACTGCTCTGCTCCTGGACCCTCCAGGCCTTATGAGTTTTTGCTTTCCTTTTTCGTTGTACATAGCATAAACGTATCAATAAAAGTTATTCTTTCATTGTGCAACTCTTCTTCTTTATCTATGATTATAGTTCTTTCTAAGATTTTGGCTCTCAGGAAGTTTTATCATTTATGAGTAAAATATCCAAACCTTTTGATCGTCATTGGCTGAAAATGCTACCTCTAGGGTCTTTATATACTTGCCGTTTTTTGAGCTCCATAAGTTTTTAAGTTCAGTCTCTTGTGGGCTGCTTGGCGTCGTTGCTAGTTTTTTAGTACGATCTCTTAATGGGCCGTTCGAACTTTACCGAGTTTTTTAGTATAACCTCTTAACAAGCCACTCAGACTTTGCCTAGTTTTTTAGGTTAAGTGGAAGGGATTCTTTCACTTGATTTAAAGGCAGTCTAGGTCTTGTAGATTGATGAGATGACATGCAAACACTCGGAATGAATGCAAAACAGTTAAGCAAATAAGAATTTTATTTCATTAATAAAATATGTTACAAGTATATCAAATGATGTATGTAATCGACTATACATGTGTAGCTCGAAGTGGGCTACATTCCACATCCGAGGGACTTGCCTTTCCTCCTGGGTGCGCAGCTTATACGCCCCATTTCTGAGGGTAGCTGAGACCAGGAACGGTTCCTCCCAATTTAAGGAGAGATTGTTCCGACTAGTATTTTTACCAGTAGCCTCAATACTTCTCAGCATTAAGTCTTCTACTTCGAACTGATGCACTTCACCCTCTTATTGTAATACCGGGTGACCCTCTACTGGTAGCCACTGTATGCAGTTTTGCTGCATCTTGAGCTTCCTCAAGTAGGTCAAGGTTCTCCCGGAGTCTCTGTACATTATTCTATGGATCAAAACTTTTCACTTAAAGGTTAGGCAGTTTTACTTTCATTGGTATGACTGTCTCGACCTCATAACATAGGTTGAAGGGAGTTTCGCATGTTGGTTCCCTTGGTGTGGTCCTGTACGACCATAGTACTGATGGCAGCTTGTCGACCCATGAGCCCCTAGCATGCTCCAGCTTCATCTTCAGTTCGTGCAGTATTGTGTGGTTTATGACCTCTACTGTCCAATGCACTGCAGGTACATGACTGACGTATGCACCAGCCTTATCCTTAGGTTGGTTCAGGACTTGGTGAACCTCTTTCCAGAGAATTGGGTCCCATTATCAATCACAATGCATTTTGAAATTTCAAACTTACACATGATGCTTTACCTGACAAAGTCTGTGGCATTTTGCTTGGTTATGCGAGCTAACAACATGGACTTAACCCATTTAGTGAAATAGTCGATTCCTACGAACATGAATTTCCTCTGTTCGGACGCCTTTGGCAATAGCCCAAGTATGTCTAGCCTCCATTGCGCGAATGGCCGGGGTGATTATAAGACTTGGAGTTTTGTGTGTGGCTGGTGGATAATGTTGCATGGATTTGGTAGTTTTCGCATTTTACATAAAGTCTATGGTATCGTACTCCATGGTTGGCCAATAGTACCCTTGTCTCATCAGCTTAAATGTGAGGTTCTTGCCCCCAATGTGGGATCAAGAAATTTTGAGGTGAATTTCTCCAAGGGTGTAATCTGTCTCTTTTGGAGTGTGGCACCGCAGATAGTGTCACGACCCAGGAACACAACGTACGCAGGTCAAAAATAAAATCAATAATAATATTTTCATTAACCATAATAACCCAATCCAGGTGCGACAATCACACACGTACAGGACCCAATATAAATAAAACCCGCACAAGATCTCATCGGATAAGAATCCATACAAACATAATACACGACCTGATAACCATGATCGCAATGGAGGTATCCAAATTTACAACAACTCATCCACATAATACTATAACTTCAATATTTTACATACAATGATTAAGGCCATCATCCGGCCATAAATAATAACAATACCATATCCTTAAGATCAGAAATATACCAAATATAACATTTCCACTCGCCAAAAGGAATATTCGAGCCCGATCACGTCCAAGCTCCTGCAAGCGTATCCATGCCACTAGTCTGAAGGGATAAAATAAGAAAACGTGAGCCTAGAGCTCAAGCAAGCATCATCGTATAAAAACATTATCATAAATCGGGGGAAGGGGATATCGCAAGCAATCACGTAAAACAAAACACTATGTCCATGAAATCCTCGAAAATCGAGGGGATGTCTCGATGCTAAATCGTCGTCCGTAACAAACTCGTCCCTCAGACACAAAATCATATAAATCACGATCCGATAAAATCTGTGAGCGATATCATATCCATATGATCCGAGGTCACATTACATAATCGCGGCCGTCACCATATCCGTGTGGGACATCATACCGTCCGAAGGAACTAAAACTCTGCAGTAAATTAAGAGAAAACCGCCGGAACTAAAACATAAATCAAAACACGTTCCGGGTTTATCACATCAGCATATACGAGACATTCCTATCGTCCATCTGTGGGACAAACCACGTATCTCAAATCACAGTACACCCAAATACGTGCATTAATACAAAGTATGCACGAAATCGGAGAACCAAAGATCAATGATACCAACTTGAGGAAGAGTTACCATCGTCCGGTAACCACGGCTATATCGGCTACGAATTAGGCCAGTAGATCAAGGTCATCCATGTACTCCGTCTCCCATAGATTAGGAACTTACTCTCTATGTTTTACCACATGCGGCTTTGGGTGCAACCTCAAGGTTTAGTTATATATTAGGATGCCCAAATATATTAGTTTTCCGTCAATTCCTTACGATGGTTCTCAATTAAATACACAGTGGAGCAGGTTAGCTACAAAATGTCTCAACCTTCCTTTCAGCAGAAGTAGCCTCAATCTTCCTTCCGGTGGAAATAGCCTGAACCTTCCTTCCGGTGGAAGTAGCTTATCATATATGTCCCTGTCGGGACTAAGCCTCCCCGTCAGGAGCTATACCAAATGTCTCTTGCCTCGGATCACATAAACGACCCCTGGTCCTCGGATAGTCATGGTCCCGTAGTGATCCCACCGGGCAAAGATGGTTAGTGCAAGGCCACGGTTCATGGTTCCACGACATACGGATACACAAACATATATATAGATCGTCCGGGTGTCCAAAATCCCTCCAAATCATAAATACTAGTACAAAACCACCGTCTGTGGAGATAAAATATCACACGATGTACACAATTGATAAATTGGAGGTATATAAAATTACATGCATGTTAGTAAAGTCTCTCACAAAAGAGTTAAAATACATCAAATTAAATCAGACCAAGAATAGGGCTAGAGGATACTTGCCTTAACATTATACTCTGCAGATCAAGAAAGGATATCCCGAAGCACTCCAATCAAACCTTTCTCTCTCCTCTGCCGCGTCCTCTCTCTCTCTCCTCCGTGCGCCCTTCCTCTCTCCCCCGAGCAAGGCCTCTGCCGCCCGCTCCGCTGCTGCAGCTTGACCACTGCACCGCCTCACGTGGCTGTCGCCGGCCTCCTCGGCACTACCTAGCTAGCGCCGACACCGAAGCCGCTACCATCTACTCTTCCGGCACCGATTTCCTCACCCAGCGCCGCCGCCTCAATCTGCGACCGCCGTGACCTCACCCACGACAATCGCAACCTCCCCCCAACCACCGCACGCCGCTAATTCTCCACCGATCTCCTGCGTCACCGCCGCCGTCGCCCTCTTCCTCCTTCTCCCTTCTCCTCTTCCTCCTTCTCCGTCTTCGTGCTCGAACCCTAGCTGCTTTTCCCCCTCTCTCCTCTTCTCTCTCCCCGACTCTCTCTGCATCTTCTTTTTTTTCCATTCTTTTTTTTTCTTTCTTTTCATTTACTTATATTATTATTATTATTATTATTATTATTATATTTGTATATATTTCTTTTATTTCAAATTTCAAATTGTATTCCGAACAACAGCACAGGCACTCCTCGGGCGCCGCCCCAAAATCTCGATCACTCCTCAAAATTTTAGAATATTTTAATTTACTTTCACCACGTCCGAAATATCCAAAATCACAATTAACATTAAAATAATCCATTCGGGATCCGAAATATTACACTCTCCCCTCCTTATAAAAATTTCGTCCTCAAAATTTATGCATATCAATTCTTGAACAAATAAGAACAATTCTTCTGAACTTAACCTCGATCAAAAGATTCCTCTAAAAATTTAATCATCAACACCTGATCTTTCTATCCCAATATCGGAATCAAAATCCCAACATAAAATAGCTTTTTGAAATCAGCAACCATTCACGCTTGATCACATGCCACTAATCAACCCATATTTTTCTCAACATACATACATAAAACACATCATCACGATCTGTCAAACTCGAGACAATGCCAATCTCTTGGCCACCTCTCCAATTCATTGCAAATCCTCAAAAGGCCTATCGAACATCAACCTCAATCCATCACTTGCCCTCGAAACTTGAAACTCTTCTCTTCATGACGCTTTCAGAAATATCTGACCACTCTTCTCGATCATCCACTCAGGCTACAAATCTGATCTCATATTTGAATTCTCGAATCAATTCCTGTAACCGATAGCTATGAATCCACACGTTTCCACTACGCAACTCTGATCAATCACCTACTTCCAATCGCAAGATTATATCTTCCAATCGCAAGAATATATCTTCCAATCGTAATCAAGTTCTTCAAAATTAGAATACTGTGCAATTTTCTCATCTCGATAATGTGTCGACGACCAAACTTAAGAATGACTTTCTGATCAACAAGTCAAGAACCGACTTCATCAGCTTATCCATCATCATCCAAGATGCCATCAAATTCCTCGCTATCTAACGCAGACCAAAACAAAATCTCAAAGGCTTCTTCCTCTTGGCTTCTACCTTTAAGCACGAGACGTATGATCAACTCGCCACTCCGCCAGTGAAGAGTCTTCAACGTTCTGAAGAAATTTAGATCACTTCAGCTCCATAATAACTGCTAACAACCTCAACTGCTCCCTCGAGAGCATCACAACCAACCAAAAATTAACTTGATCCATCCGAGATCGACCAAATTGACATTGTCGGTAATCTGTCCTTCATTTCTAGAAAGCTCTCATTACAATTACTATTCCAATAAACACCGATCGTTTTAAAGCCAAACGTCCCACGGACGCTACAATTCTCAAAGAATCATCATCAAATCGCTTAATAAATTCAACGAGATCTAAGAAATCACACATCTTCGCAACAAACAATGGTCCTTCCCCAATCGGGCACAGCTTCAATCTTCTGCAAATATGCAAATATGGCATCGAAGAAACAATATGTCCAAATTGTAAATCAAAATATTCTTACCATAATCGTTTACACTAATGTGGTGACTTGCCAACCAAATCACCCCCAATATTACATTAAAGTTCGGTTCATCAAATAAAATTAGATCAACCAATCATTGATATTTACAAACCCAGACCGAACATTAGAGTCTATAAACTTAATAGATCAAAGGTTTACCCATCAGGAGTAAACTTATCAAAGCTCGCTATAAAAATTGAAAAAACATACAACATTTACATACAATCTCAAAGGCCACAGACTTATTTTCGTGCCTTCACCAACTAAATTCATCTTCCTTACTATCCCAAATGCCAAACAAAGAATGACTCCCAAAATTGTCTTCACAAAAACATCTCAAGAAGTAGAATAGGCACTGAGAAGCCCACCACTGGCTTACCTTACTCACCAACTTATGGGCAATAGACAAAACTTTATTTGAACTATCAAAAACCTCAAACACCTCCTCTACTTTCTGAAATTCAATTTAAGCCTTAATTGAGATTAAGCATCCCAAAATCTTTCAAATCAGCTCACATTTAATCATTCAAAGGACTCTCCATCTTGTCTACAACAAACAATCCTTCACAAAGCAACCAAACTCTCATCTGGTTGCTGAATAGAATTACCAATTATATCGCTCGCGCGGCTCAACAAAACCTATTAATTGACTTCCCGAGTCAAGTTCAAACATTTACAACACAAACTTTCATTCTTTACCATAGGCTACACTTATCACGCCAGATATTCACTCAATTTCTTATCCGAGATGACCCAAAATCACCTCACCTTACGACCTTTTCTCTGATACCACCACTGTCACGACCCGGGAACACAACGTACGCAGGTCAAAAATAAAATCAATAATAATATTTTCATCAATCATAATAACCCAACTCGGGTGTGACAATCACACACGTGTAGGACCCAATATAGATAAAACCCGCACAAGATCTCATCGGATAAGAATCCGGACAAATATAATACACAACCTGCTAACCATGATCGCAAGGGAGGTATCCAAATTTACAACAACTCATCCACATAATATTATAACTTTAATATTTTAAATACAATGATTAAGGTCATCATCCGGCCATAAATAATAACCATAACATATCCTCGAATCAGAAATAAACCAAAGATAACATCTCCACTCACAAAAGGAATATCCCGAGCTCCGATCACGCCTCGAGCTCCCGCAAGCGTATCCATGCCACTAGTCTCGAATGATAAAATATGAAAACGTGAGCCTAGAGCTCAGCAAGCATCATCGTATAAAAACATTACTCATAAATCAGGAACATGAATATCGCATAACAATCACGAAAAACAGAACACCATGTCCGTAAAACTTTGAAAACCGAGGAGATGTCTCGTACTAAATCGTCTCCGTACTACTGTTCCTCCGACAAAATCATATAAATCATGATCCGTAAAAATTGCATTTATATCATATCATATGATCCGAGGTCACATTACATAACTGATCGGCCACCACATCCCGTGGGACACATACCGTCCGTCCGATCTAAAACTCATAATGAAATCAAGAGAAAACCACAAACTAAAACATAAATCAAAACACATTCGGATTTATCACACAAGACGCATAAGACATTCCTATCGCCCATCCGTGGCCAAACCACGTATCTCAAATCACAAGATATTCCAAATACGCATTAATACAAAGCATGCACGAAATCGAGAACCAAAGATAATGATACCAACTTGAGGGAAGGGTTACTCCGTCCTGCAACCATGGCTATATCGACTACGACTAGCCGCAGCTCAAGGCCATCCATGTACTGCCTCCCATAGATTAGGAACTTGCTCACTATGTTTTACCACCTGCGGCTGGGGTGCAACCTCAAGTTTTAATTATATATTGTGACGTCTCGAATATATTAGTTTTCCACAATTCCTTACGATGGTTCTCAATTAAATACACATAGGGGGCAAAGACGCCTACAAAATGTCTCAACCTTCCTTCCGGCGGATGTAGCCTCAATCTTCCTTCCGGCGGAAGTAGCCTATCATATACGTCCCCATCGGGAGCGGTACCAAATGTCTCATGCCTCGGATCACATAAATGACCCCTTGGATCTCGAACCGTCATGGTCCCGTAGTGATCCCATCCCGGGCAGCATGCATGGTTAGTGCAACGCCTGGTTTTTGGTTCCACAACATACGGATACACAAACATATATATAGATTGTCCGGGTGTCCAAAATTCCTCCAAATCATAAATACTAGTACAAAACCACCGCACAACCGATAAAATATACATGCATATACACAATTGATAAATTTGGGGTATATAAAAATACATGCATGTTAGTAAAATCTCCCACAGTAGTCAAAATACATTAGAAATTAAATCTGACCAAGAATAGGACTAAAGGATACTTGCCTTAACATTATACTCTGTAGATCTGAAGAAAAGATGTCCCGAAGCACTCCAATCGAGCCTTTCTCTCTCCTCTGCCGCGTCCTCTCTCTCTCCTCCGTGCGCCCTTCCTCTCTCCCCCGCCCACGGCCTCTGCCGGCCGCTCCGTTGCCGCCGTTTGACCACCGCACCGCCTCACGTGGCCATCGCCGGCCTCCTCGGCACTACCCAGCCGGTGCCGACACCGAAGCCGCTATCGTCTACTCTTCCAGCACCGATTTCCTCACCCAGCGCCGCCGCCTCAATCTGCGACCGCCGTGGCCTCAACCACGACAATCGCAACCTCCCCCCAACCACCGCATGCCGCCGATTCTCCACCGATCTCCTGCGTCGCCGCCGCCATCGCCCTCTTCCTCCTTCTCCGTCTTCGTGCTCGAACCCTAGTAGCTTTCCCCCCTCTCTCCTCTTCTCTCTCCCCGACTCTCTCTGCATCTTCTTTTTTTTTCCATTCTATTTTTTTTCTTTCTTTTCATTTACTTATATTATTATTATTATTATTATTGTTATTATTATATTTATATATATTTCTTTTATTTCAAATTCCAAATTGTATTCCGAACAATAGCACAGGCGCTCCTCAGGCGCCGCCCCAAAATCCCGATCACTCCTCAAAATTTTAGAATATTTTAATTAATTTCACCACGTCTGAAATACCCAAAATCACAATTAACATTAAAATAATCCAATCGGGATCTGAAATATTACAGATAGGGGCAAAGAATCCTCGTTTATATAATCGGCTATCCATGATAGTGTACCACCCTACCGTCTTCTTCACCATCTTGGTTTTCCTCTGCGTCTTCAGGCAATGTCTAATTGGATAAGTACATCAAATAGGGGGTCATCCAATTGTTAGCATCGAATATTTGTATCACTTTTGGGTTGGAATCTTTCACACTGGGCTTGTCGAGAACCTCGCGTGTTCCTCGGGCATACTGCTTTAGGTCTCTCGAGGTTGTTGTTTTTGCAAGCCGGTCTGCTTTCCCATTCTCTTCTCTTGGAATGTGGACCATTTCTACCTTCTTAAAGACCGTCATCAATCCTCAGACCTTTTAGAGGTATTTAGATAGCTGTGGGTTGTTTGCTTTGAAGTTTCCTCAGATTTGGTTGATGACCAACTCGGAGTCATTGTAAACGACCAAGTCCTTGGCCGAACACTCCTTTGTTAACTGAAGTCCGGCAAGTAAGGTTTCGTACTCCGCGACGTTGTTGGTTGATGGAAAACCGATGATTATCGAGTACTTTATCTTTGACCTTTTGAGTGTCCTCAGTACAACACCAGCTTTACAACCATCCTTCATGGAGGAGCCGTCCACATACAGAGTCCAGACTATTGGGCCGTATAATTTTTCAGCATCACAAGTGTCTGAGGCCTCAAGAGTTGGGGTCGTGATTTTGAGTATAACGTTTGCCAAGGCCTAAACTTTTAAAGTCAGTTTCAGGCAAAACTCTATATCAAACTCTCCAAATGGCCAAGATGTTAGCCTAAAGGGTCGACACCAGCCATCTAGGTTTCTGGTCAGTGATACCAGCAATGGGGCCTTCGATGGGGTTTTCGTTGATATCACCCCACAGTCATCGTTGTGATGACCTTCCCTCAAAGGTCGACAATGGCCAATATTAATTATCTATTCCACCCGCCCTGACCTTGAACCACAACCCAGCCACCAGCTGACTCAGGCCCACCTATGGCAAACCCACTGACGTTGTACAGTCACCCCACAGGTTCTCTGCCACCATTCCCCCGCCCCTTCTTCAACTACCTTGATAGTACGCTTAACTTATTCTCGGAGGTAATACCTACTCTTCGTACGAACAAAACAATATAATATTTATTTTCATTTTCATGTGATATACATCCCTTTACCACATTAGCTCATTCCAACAACCACCAAATAGTCCATAAATAATTTCCGTTTACTAATCTCCGCCAGCTAGGGTCACTGAAACATTGGCACACTATCTGCATATCTATATGTATTAAAATTTTGTACATGCGACCAACAGAATGTCACGTTTTGTGTTTGAGTTGTGTGCTTTGTGAGCCTTTGCAGTCAACGAGTTTCTTCGGGACATCTTTGCAGATGATATTACTACCATTGTAACCCTTTATCAGAAGCTTTGCTATTTTTAACTGCCATTCGCAACCATCCATCTCATTCTTCCTATCATGGACAACCCGGTCGGAAAAGTTCAGCAGGGTACCCAAGCCGGTGTTGGGCATCCAGCCGTACTCTGCTAATACTCGTGCTTCACCTTCAGACAAGTCTTCTCCAACCTTAACCAGGAACATAAGATACCGACTGAATGCTATTCATGTAACACTAAATACCAAGAACAGCAATCTAAATAAAAAAGATTTCAACATTGCTTTGCTTAAAGACAGCATCCCGGAAACCTACATTATTCACAGTGGTTACAGCAAGCTCTGCTCACTGACAAGCTCATTAATCAATCTAGGTTCAACCGAATGACTTTCCGTCATCCTGACAGCAAGCCCACTCAGTCAGCATGAGCTACCTCTCACCAACCACCCCGACATTCTTAATTGCAAGCCCTAGCCATCGGTCAGGACAGGCTTATGCCATCAAAACCGGTCTTTCAAATGCAGCTTTAAGAAATATGAACCAGACGCTGAGGAAGTCTTCCAACAAAACACGCACAGATAACTTTTAACAGAGAATACACTCCGTGGCAACGACAGAATAAAAACCTCTACAAAGCTCCTCCACTCCCATGGGTATGTGGTGAAGTGACACTAGAGTAGCTCTAATAACAATCCAGGACCGCGAACCTGTGTCGAGAGAAAACCGGATGCAAAACATCAAGTTCTCCTCGTAAGCATAGAGAAGATCAGCCAAAGTTGGGTTTCCCGAAAGTCACTAGTTCAAGATTGATGAAAATATGGTATCTATCTTCCAGCGGCTGAGTTCAAAGTAACTCGCAATATAAATAAAATCAAGACAAAGAGAATCATGTATTACGTGGCCGTGAAGGCACCCGAGAAAAACGGAGCATAACCAACAATGGCTTCACATCAAGAACCAATAAATCAACTAATTCATCAATAAAAGACGGACTCTCGTTATATACTGCATGGCAAGATACAACTGACATCAAAAGAGGAAACTCCTCTTGCAAGGGAAATTGTTAAAATCATCATCTGTAGACGCTTCAGAAAATAATTGGACCCTTCAGATGCCAACAAATCATGCTAATCAATATAATTTGGAAGTAGGGGGGGAGGGGGTGTGTGTGTTCAACAAAACCACATCTTGGGTCACAGGGAAACCCACACAAAGAAAGTTTGGTAAATATAGAGAAGGGCTTGAGAAAAAATTGAAACAATAAAATAAATTAAGTTATCAAAGATCAATTTAACAATTGTGATAAAAAAAAAACAAAATTAGGTCCATTACATCTATATGACTATTTCAAACTATAGACCCAAAGTATGGCAAAATATCTTTGGGTGGAATGACAAAGTATCTATAGCTTTAAAATTTGGTGGTTGAGGGTTAGGCTTTGAATGTTTATTATTACTTTATCAATATTTGACATATTATCATAATTTATAATCACATAATCATTAAAATAATTGTGGTCAATTTGGGCTGCATTAGTATTATAGATGAATATTATCGAAAATTAGGTCCAACTAAATTCTTTTTAGTCACAAATATTGGTATTTTAGATAAATACCAAATTTTTTTAAAGAAAAATATATCAATAAATTATTTTTTATATGAATTATAACTCTCACATAAAAATTTATTTTTTATATAATTTTAATTTTTAAAATAATTCCAGGAAATAATATTTATTTATTTTTTAAAATAATTTATATTTTTAAATATTTTATAATTTTTTGAAAGACTTTTGGCTTTTGGCTTTATAACTCTCACATGAGATTGTTATGACTTTTGGCACCAAACTAGGCCTAGTCCTTCTCATCTCAACTTAACCCAATTCATATTTGGGTCAAACTTAATTTTAATCAGACATATATAATATTATAAAATATGATTTATTTGGTAGAATCCATTTAGATAACCCTATAGAAGAAAAAAAAAAGTGCATGTAGTCAATTAAAAAATATATGATTTTCAAATAGAGTTAAAATGAAGATTACAAGTAGCAATTAGTACAATATTATAAAATACAATTTATTTGGTGTAGAATCCATTTAAATACCCATATGCTTGCTCCATGGATGTCTAGTTCAATATGATTATAAAGGTGGATTTTTTCGTCGTGTTGATTTCTTATTGAATGGGTCATTGATCCAGAGTTTCCTCACAAGCCTCATCCTGGATAATAGATCGGAAGAATAGATTCTTCACAAAGAAAATTTATGTATTTCTACATTATTCATCCGATTTCTGTTACAGTTCAGTCATTCAAATTTTTATTAATGCAGATGGATTCGAATGGGAAATATCTATCAGCTGTCTTAGCACTTGTGTATTATCCCAAAAGAGTAGGCTTAGAGAACACAATTTTGAGCTGTATAACGAAGAGGGTCCACGCTTAATTGCTTCTGATGATATCCAAAACAAATCATGCTCATCGCCTGAAATCAAGTAGTTTAATGGATTTTGGGGTCCAGACATATGAATTTTGCAACTGAACTTCCACCTTGAAGCTTTCGTAAAGATTTCCATTACGATGCAGACCGACTTCCGATGAGCTGAAAAGACCTTTTTTGTTGGGGGAAGGAGAACAACTGAGAAGGCGCACTCAATGGAGAGTGCTTTTATCATTATTTCGGTGGATAATCGTTCGAATTTATCCAATTGTCGTTATTAAAAATTGAAAAATAAAATAATAATAATTGCATCAATTAATTTAAATTTTTATCTAATATTTATTATTTATTTTTAATTATTGATTATGAAATTTTATTAAATATGAGAGCTTATCAGTAGAAGGATTATAATTATCTTTTAAATTGATGAGATCTTAAAATTTACTATGTACGACTGTCATCCTTAATATTTGGTTTGATTGAAACAAAAAACTTGCAATTGAAAAAATAAATTTATATTTATATAGTAAGTAACTATGTATGACATTATATTTATATGTATTTATATTATTTCATTATTAGTTATTTTGATAATCAAGTCAATGCGAACAGCTTACAGTTTTAAAGTGCAAGAGCTCATATTTCAACTCATCAAATATGATTAGACTACAACATTCAAAAAACTGATTGTACTTGCTGTCATCAGTCGAGTTAAGGACTAGGTGATTTACGTGGGAGTTATTGTTACACAAGAATTTTAACACGTAGCACGTGGCCTTGTCCTTGATCTCGATGATGGCTTGTTCAGATGGAGGAGAGAAGGAGACCTTCGTCCCAATATATGGAGAGGATTCAGAAGAATGTGACAGAGAATATGCGTGAAATTCTGGTCAATTGGCTGGTAGAAGTAGCCGAGGAGTACCGCCTTGTTTCAGATACCCTTTATCTCACGGTATCTTACATTGACAGATACTTATCTTCCCGTGCTATCAACAGAAGGAAGCTTCAACTTCTTTGTGTTTCTTGCATGCTTGTTGCCTCGTAAGCTTAACAACTGTTTCTTATTTATTAAAAACTGTTTCTATCGGTGAAGTTTAGTTCTTTAATCCTTCCTCAATTTTACTATTGGTGCAGAAAATATGAGGAAATAAGTCCTCCACATGTTGAGGATTTTTGCTATATAACAGATAACACCTACACTAAGGATGAGGTATGTTCTTGTAGTGTACACGACCGAACTTCCCTCAAAGAACCGGCACAAAGATGTTTCATGCAATTTATTTGATCTTTTGCAGAATACTCGCGAGAGCTGCACAAGAGAATTGTGATGTAAGCTCACAACTTCACTCTCTCCATTTTTCATCTGTCATTTGGTCATTTTTTCTTAGCAAGTTCACGATACATTCATTTCTGCTTCCCAGTCTCCTGATTTGAAGTTCGAGTTCTTGGGATGTTATCTGGCAGAGCTAAGTTTGCTGGGGTACGGGTGTGTGCATCTCTTGCCATCAATGATTGCAGCTTCAGCTATTTTCCTAGCGAGGTTCACCCTGAGACCAAAGATGCATCCTTGGGTAAGAAAATTCCCTAAACTTTAGAGCTCTTGTTATGTTTTGCACAAGAATGTCCCAAGATATAGGATATAAAATGTGGGATTGTGATTAATTTGAAAAGTATTATATTGATTGACAAAATTTTAAAAAATATTGGTACTTTTATCAAGCTAACATGTCTGAAACTGATATTTAAATGATATTTATCAGTTTATTTTAAATATTTTACTATTTTTTTAAAACTCTGATTGACTATAATTTATTTTCTATCTACTTGATTGTTTTATTATTTTTTAAAAATTAATATTCTCCATACAAGTTCAAAAAAAATTAGATTCACTAGGAAAGTTAAAATTATTAAAAAAATCTAATTAGATTTTGAATGTGGGCTACTCTATAGCCCACCACAATATAACCCTTCAAATACTCCCGGTGGTAGATTAGAAATAATCTAATCCACACAAATTAAATGTCTCCTTTAGTTTATGCTACTATTAACGGAGGTCATTTCAATCCTAATGACCAATAGCCTCTTAATGATTTTCAAAATTTGGGGCCTTTGTTTAATTTGAGCAAATAAGTTTCACAATGAAAATTGAAGAGATCAATGAAGACATGGTTGAATTTGCTAAAATAATAAATCAAGTAGATATTGAAAGAGAACTTAACAAAACCCAATTGGAGGAGACATCACAAGCTTTATTTTGCATTAAAGAATTGGTGACAATACAAGACAATTTGATATTCCCATAAATGTATTACATCTAAAGAAATTGAACTAAGAAAAGCTTGTGGAATCAGGCAGCTCTTAGTCTCTCATTCTATAACATCATAACATTAGCTTCTAACTTCTTCAAGATAAACAACAGGCCACAATATATCATCAGGTCAAGATTCAAGATATAGTGACTGGAAGATTAGATTTTTGATATATTTATATATTTAGAGAAATAAGGGAAGAGAGCATGTAACACATTCTTAATTTCATGGATTGAAGTATCTATCCGTACAAAACCATGAACACCTATCATGAGCACTTTCCTCTTAACTATTGATGCATTATAAGAGGACAACTCATACAATACACTCTTGGTATAAATTATTATTTTTAATCTTTAAGTCACAAGCATCTTACCAACTATTAACATCCTGCAATGGCGAGAATTTATGCCTGATCTCTCTCCGCACTGATAAGAATGAATAATGGTTGTCTATGGCCAAGAAAGCAGTGCTGATTGCATGCTGCAGGCAATAGCAATATCTACGTAGTTTTAAAGCCAACAAGTTCAAAATTGTTACTTTCAACATAATAAAACATGACAACGGATATCTAGTACTGAATATAAGACCATCTAATTACCTCAAATGGTCCTGGCATGCAGCATTTATCAATTTTGCAAATGCTCATCAATATTACTAAAAATGTCTTATTTCCGCACACTTAAAACAACGTCGGTTATTGCAAGGCTCACTAGTCCTTTGCCACCTAATTGATGCTATTCGTGATGGCTTACTCACAAAATATAGAGTCACCAACTTCAAATGTCCGTTTTTATTGAGTGTTGAAGCGTTAGAAGTAGATATCTCTTCCATTTGTGAGCTGCAAGTCAAAGTGTGAATAGCTTGGTCTACAAGTTGAGCCAACTTGTCAAGTGCTAATTATTTAAATGAGAATCTAATTAGATTCTTTGTCACATCCGTAGATGTTTGTTGACAAACGTCCTCTAACTTCAACTGAGGATTTGTGCTACATTGAGTTTTCATGCTCTAAAGGCCATGTCCTCTATGCCATATCCTCGGAGTTTTATTGGAGTCTTTGGTCTCTTACGAAGTCTTCAACCTTCCAAAGCTATGACTTCTCGGATCAATTCAGCTCTCTGGGCTTCTTAGGATGTGGATTTAGGTCCTCGGGCCTCTTGAACTAATTTAGTCACTTGGGCTAAATCAACCTCATGGGCCTCTTGGGACGTGGGCCTAGTTTGGAAAAATGGGTTACTCAATTGGATTTAGGGTATTCACTACCCATCACTAGCCCCCCATACCAAAAGGTTTGAGAATCTCAATCTTTGGCATGTGCAACTCTAGAGTTGACCTGATCTTTCGGAATATCCCTTCTTGTCCGCAGCTTAATGCTCCGCTTTCCAAGAGCTAGCTTTCTAAGTGTCTGTGATCTTTTCCTAAAATGCCTCAGCCAGAATCCATTTGATGAAGCCATGGATTATAGCTAAATCCTCGGATGCCTTCCACAGTTGTCAAACAGCAGAGGTGTTGTCGATGGACTCTTCTTAGGTCCGAGGTGCTAGTCTACGCCGCCAATTGGCACATTAATTTTGCACATTAAATGTGAGTTAATTGCATCCTTGGGAAGGAAAGCGCCATCATTGCTAGTGACCCGTAGGGAGTTGAAAAGTGGTAGGGCATTTAATGAGGCACACCTTTGAATTTGTTGGTCGTTTAAACCATTTCTTTCCTTCTCATTTAGCCATTTCATTCATGCCTTCAAAATTCTAAGTGCCCTTTTTTCTCTCTACAACTGAAGCTTTCCTTGGTGATTTCTTCCTCCTTTTTTTTTTTTTTTTGCTCAGACCTTCACATGGCCGCTAGAGTCAAAGACTTTGCTTCCTTGCTGACTTTGGCTAATCTCGAAGCCATTCGAGCACAGTATAAGATCCCAAGTTTGATAAGTATGGTGGTTCCTGAGCCCATGAGAGGCTTGCAGCCCACCTGACGGCTTTATTACTATCTACGAAGTCCATCTTAAAGGTGGTCTTTGATATTCCATACTCTTGGAGTATTACGAAGTCCACCTCCATGTTCCTGTGGCCAGACTTCAATCCAACGCTATGAGAAATCTAGTCTCACTTTACAGGACGCCACGCCCAAGAAAAGGGTTGAAGGCCATGAAAGACTTACAAACTGGATCGTTAATTACCAACCTTAGTTCTTTTTAATGAGAACAAGAAGGATAGGTGGAAGGAGAATTCTTTTCCTTAGAGTCCATGGAGTGAGACCAAGTAGGAGCCAAATTTTGAGGACTCGGGTGCCCCTTCGAAAGACTTTACAAATAGAAGAAGAAGAACTTTTAAAGAAGAAGAAGAAGAACAAGAAGAAGAAGAAGAAGAACAAGAAGAGGAGAGCTCGAGGATTGCTCCTCTCTACTCCTCCGAATAGAAGAAGAAGAAGAAAAGAAGAGCCACCGGATGGAGAGTTTGGAGCATCCCACGATGATCATTGAGTACCCTTCCTCTTTCGATGATGGCGATATCATCTTTGAGAGGCTGGTAAGGAAGAAGGGGCTGTCCGAGGAGCTGAAAGCATTGGGCCATCAGTTGTTGTTGAGCATGTGGAGTAGCCCTCTGAGGATGTAGGCTTGTCTGCGGAACCACCTATTGCCCCTCCTTTTGATGAGCCTCTGCCTGATATTTCCTCTATTTTCACTAGAGAGGCCTCAGATCAGATTGACAATCCATCTGATGACATCACCCAGGGATAGGTAGAGGAGGAGATTGAGGTGACTCAAGTCGAGGATGTAGCAATGATAATCACTAGGACAATCACTGAGGCTACTGAGTAAGAGGAAAACCAGGTCGCAGAGTTGCCCACTGCTGAGACTGTTGAGATCCCTTACCTTGCAATCTAAATCTTCAGTCCAATTGAGCTACCGTCCAAGGTCCATGAGGAGGTCTCGATCGAGGACATCGTTTGGACTTCACATGCTACTGAAGTGGAGACTGGAGCCACGGATAATTTTGAGCCCAGTCCTTGATTTCAATGAAGTTGACCATGCGGCCAAGGCTAGGGTCCAGGTTTCTATGGTGCAGGAGGCAGCCGCGACAATGTCGGACGGATTTGAAGCCCTCGGAGGAGATAGTCCAGTGGAGAGCTCCTTTTTCTCTAAGGTACATCTCTGTTTCACCTTAGGTTCCTCTGCTTTCTGGACGACACTTTAATAACTAACCCTTATTTTGTAGCTTCGTGAGCTGGTTGACTGATTTACTCCATTTATTGATCAGGTCGCCCAATTTCTCATGGGCATGGAGACCCTTAAGGTTGCTAAGGAGTGGAATAAGTGCCTGGAGCTCGAACTTGCTGAGGGCAAGAGCAAAATTGCCTCTCTCGAGGATTTACTGAAGGCCTAGCAGCAGTGGTACATTTTTCTCTAGGGCAGGAATGTTCATCGGGAGGACTTCAGGCCGAGGATCTCAAGTCCGTGTTGGAGCAGATGTACTGGGATGGCATTCCACTATGTTGCCGCGTAATGAAGATGTTGGAGCCCCAATTTCTACTTTCCTTGCTTCATCCGAGGAATGCCGGTGTTAACAACAAAGGGGATTTGATTGCCTACCAGGAGGAGGATAAGATTTTAGACCGCTCTGCACCTGGACCCTCCAGGCCTTAGTGTATCATTCTATATGTGTTTTTTCTTTCCTTTTTCGTTGTACATAACATATACGTATCAATGAAAGTTATTCTTTCCTTGTGCAACTCTTCTTCTTTATCTATGATTATAGTTCTTTCTATGATTTTGGCTCTTAGGAAGTTTTATCCTTTATGAGTAAAATGTCCAAACCTTTTGACCGTCATAGGCTAAAAATGCTACCTCTAGTGTCTTTGCGTACTTGCCATTTTTTGAACACCATAAGTTTTTAAGTTCAGCCTCTTGTGGACTGTTTAGCGTCGTTGCTAGTTTTTTTAGTACGACCTCTTAATGGGCTGCTCAAATATTGCAGTTTCTTAGTACGACCTCTTAATGTGCTGTTCGAACTTTGCCGAGTTTTTTAGTACAACCTCTTAACAAGCCGCTCCGACTTTGCCCAGTTTTTTAGGACAAGTGGAAGGGATTCTTTCACTTGATTTAGAGGTAGTCTAGGTCTTGCAAATTGATGAGATGACATGCAAACACTCGGAATGAATGCAAAACAGTTAAACAAATAAGAATTTTATTTCATTAATAAAATATGTTACAAGTATATCAAATGATGTATGTAATCGACTATACTTGTGTAGCTTGAACTAGGCTACATTCCACGTCCGAGGGACTAGCCTTTCCTCCTGGATGCGCAGCTTATACGCCCCATTCCTGAGGATAGCTGAGATCAAAAACGGTTCCTCCCAAATTAGGGAGAGCTTGTTCCGATCAGTATTTTTATCGGTAGCCTCAATACTTCTCAATATTAAGTCTCCTACTTCGAACTGATGCACTTCACCCTCTTATTGTAATATCGGGTGACCCTCTACTGGTACACCACTATATGCAATTTTGCTGCATCTCGTGCTTCCTCAAGTAGGTCAAGGTTCTACCAGAGTCTCTATACATTATTCTATTGATCAAAACTTTTCACTTGAAGGCTGGGCAGTTTGACTTCCACTAGTTGACTGCCTCGACCTCATAACACAGGTTGAAGGGAGTTTCACATGTTGGCTCCCTTGGTGTGGTCCTGTACAACCATAGTACTGATGGCAGCTTGTCGACCCATGAGCCCTCAGCATGATCCAGCTTCATCTTTAGTTCGTGAAATATTGTGTGGTTTATGACCTCCACTGTTCAATACACTGCATGTACGGGCCTGACGTATGCACCAACCTTATCCTTAGGTTGGTTCAGTACTTGGTGAACCTCTTTCCAGAGAATTGGGTCCCATTATTAATCACAATGCATCCTGAAATTCCAAACTTACACACGATGCTTTACCTAACAAAGTCCTGTGGAATTCGTTTGGTTATGCGAGCTAACAGCATGGCCCCAACCCATTTAGTGAAATAGTCGATTCCTACGATCAAGAATTTTCTCTATTCGGACGCCTTTGGCAGCAGCCCAAGTGTGTCTAGCCTTCATTGCACAAATGGCCGGGGTGATTATAAGGCTTGGAGTTCCATGTGTAGTTGGTGGGTAATGTTACCATGGACTTGGTAGTTTTTACTTTTTTACTTAAAGTCCATAGTATCATACTTCATGGTTGGCTAGTAGCACCCTTGTCTCATCAGCTTGAATACGAGGTTCTTTCCCTTAATGTGGGATCAACAAATTTTGAGGTGAATTTTTCGGAGGGTGTAATCTGCTTCTTTTGGAGTGTGTCACCGCAGATAGGGGGCAGAGAATCCTCGTTTATATAATTACCTGTCCATGATAGTGTACCACCCTACTGTCTTCTTCACCGTCTTTGTTTTCCTCTGCTACTTTAGGCAATGTCCCATTGGACATGTACATTAGGTAGGGGTCATCTAATTGCTAGTGTCGGATATTTGCATCACTTTTGGGTCAGAATCTTTCACATTGTGCTTGTTGAGAACCTCGTGTATTCCTCGGGCATACTGCTTTAGGTCTCTCAATGATGCTACTTTTGCAAGCTAGTCGGCTTTTCTGTTCTCTTCTCTTAGAATGTGGACAATTTCTACCTTCTCAAAGGCCGTCATCAGTCCTCGGACCTTTTAGAGGTGTTTTAGATAGTTGTGGGTTGTTTGCTTTGAAGTTTCCTAAGACTTGGTTGATGACCAACTCGGAGTCATTGTAAACGACCAAGTCCTTGGCCAAACACTCCTTTGTTAACTGAAGTCTGGCAAGTAAGGCTTCGTACTCCGCGACGTTGTTGGTTGATGAAAAATCGAGGACCATCGAGTACTTTATATTTGACCCTTTGGGCGTCCTCAGTACAACGCTGGCTCTACAACCATCATTCATTGAGGAATCATCCACATGCAGAGTCCAGACTGTTGGGCCATGTAATTTTTCAGCATCACAAGTGTCTGAGGCCTCAAGAGTTGGGGTCGTGGTTTTGAGTATAAAGTCTACCAAGGCCTAACCTTTTAAGGTCGGCCTCAAGCAAAACTCTATGTCAAACTCTCCCAACGGCCCACTTGACCAACAATCCCAGCATTTTTGGTTTCTGCAGAATCGCTCTCAGGGGCTGGTTGGTCAGGACGATCACCTCGTCTGCTTGGAAATATGGTCTTAGTTTTTGAGCAGAATACACGAGCGCCAGAGCTATCTTCTCTGCACGAGAGTACCTTGTCTCAGCGCCAGCCAAGATTTTACTGACGTAGTACACAAGCTGCTATCTGTCGCATTGCTGTCGAATCAGGGTTGAGCTCAAGGCGGTGTCGGACACAGCAAGGTACAAATATAACTTCTCGCCTGGTTGGGGAGAACTCAACAGAGGAGGGTTTGAAAGGTATCCCTTGAGTCCTCGGAAGGTTTCTTTGTAGTCAGCTGTCCATTGAAAACTGTTAGTCTTTGTCCCTCTCAGGGCCTTAAAAAATGGTAGGTACTTCTCAGTTGACTTGGCCAAGAAACGAGACAGCGCTGCTAGCCTCCCAGTGAGTTTTTGGACCTCCTTCACGGTCTGAGGGGACTTCATGTCAAGGATGGCGTTGATCTTCTCAGGGTTTGCCTAGATCCCTTAGCGTGAAATAATATAACCCAAGAACTTTCTCGATGTCATTCTGAATGCACACTTATTTGGGTTAAGTTTCATCTGATGTGCTCTTAAGACATTGAAGGTCTTGTCCAGGTCCTGGATGTGGTGGTCAGTTATTCTACTTTTGATGAGCATGTCAATCACGTAAACCTCCACATTCCTTCCGATCTGGCTTTTGAATATTTTATTTACGAGCCTCTAATAAGTGACACCAGTGTTCTTAAGGCCGAAGGGCATGACTTTGTAACAGTACGTCCCTTAATCCATTATGAATGATGTGTACTCCTCATCTTCAGGGCTCATCCTTATTTGATTATAGTCTGAGTATGTGTACATGAAATTTAAGAGTTCATGGTCGGACGTCAAATCTACAAGTGAATTGATCATCGGCAGTGGGAAGCTGTCTTTCGAACATGCTTTATTGACGTCTGTAAAATCCATACACATCCTCCACTTCTTGTTATTCTTTTTGACCATCACAATGTTGGACAGCCAGTCTGGATGATGTACTTCCGTAATAAACCTCGTGTCTAGAAGTTTCTTTACCTCCTTTTAGATAGCCACCCACTTTTCCAAGGAATAATTTCTCCTCTTTCGCCAGACGAGCTTATGACTTGGATCTAGGCTTAATTTATAGACCATTATTTCAATTGGTATCCTTGACATGTCACTCAGTGCCCAGGCAAATACATCCAAATTTTTTCGTAAGAAGCTGATGAGCTGGTCTCGTAAGGGTTGAGATAATGAATTTCCTATTTAGACAAACTTCTCGGGATCTCTCTGATCTAGAAGGACTCGGCCTGTTGCAATGTGGTCTTGTCGCGAAAGTCCATGTCTTCAACGAGCTAAATGAGAGGCGTTTGTGTGACTTGGGACAAATAGCTTGTCCGTCCAGTAGCTTGATCTCCGAGGACTTCCCCAATCCCATATGGTGTAGGAAACTTCATCTTTGGATGTGAAATTAAGGTCATGGCTCCAATGGCGGCTAGGCAAGGACGTTCGAGGATAGCGTTGTAGACCGACGGGAGGTCTACTACCAAGAATGAAAGGGTCTTGGTTGTTATCCTCGGATAGGTTCCCAGCGTGACCTCAAGTTGGACAACTTCTTGTACTGGTACAAGCTCATTGTTTAGTCTGTAGAAGAGTCTTTCGGTAGCCGTCATCTGACGTTTCTTGAGTCCTAATTTAAAAAAAGGCGTCAAGGATAAAACAAATTTAGAGAACTTCCATTATCAACGAATACTCATTTCATTTGGTAGTCTAATACTCCATTAGAAATGAGTGTAGTTACAACCAGAGGGTTAGAATGGGGGGATGTTAGATGGGCCATATCTTTGTTACTAAAACTAATGACCTCATCCCTAGATTCTATCATAGGGTTCTTTTGTCTTGCCGCTGGATCCTCCCGAGTGCCTTTTCTAGCCGGGAGAGTTGTTATCATATTGACAACTCCCGCGGCCACTCGATTCCTCAGGTGGTCAACCTCACTGTCCCCTACTATTTCGAAAGATTGTCTGGGTTTTTACAAAAAATGATTGAGTGACCTCTCTTAATGAGCCATTCTATTTCTTTCTATAGTGTCTTACAATCTTCAGTACAGTGACCTCTACAATAATGGTAGTTGCAGTATTTAGACTGATCACCACCCTCGGGATTCTTCAGTGCCTCAGGCCACTTCAAGAATTTTTTGTCCCGAATCTGCATCTGAACGTTAGTACGCGAGTCGTTCAAGGGAGTCAGGTTTAAGGGTCTATACTCCGTTCGAACAGTCTACTTGGACTTTTGTTGCTTCTTGGGTGCCCAGGAGCCTTAACGATCTTCAATCTTCTTTTTTCCTTCTACTAGCCTCAGGGGGAAGCTCTCCACCTAGATGAGCCTCTTCGTGTCGTTGGCTTTTTTGGCAGCTATATACGCTCGTGTGACGGCCTAGGCCTCTACGAAGGTTTGGGGATCTTTGTGGATGAGGTGCTTGAAGAAAGCTTCTCCTTTAGCACGGATAAGAAAGCATTAAGCTTCACCCCATCCTCCATCTTCAGGATCTGCTAAGCCCCTGTGATGAACCGGCCCAGGAACCCTCTCAAGCTCTCCCTTGCTCCTTGCTTCACACTAGTAAGGTGCCAGGGTTGTTTCTCGATCATCCTGCTGGAGGCAAACTACGAGAGAAAATTGCTTGCCAACTCGCTAAATGATCGAATAGAATTTGCAGGCAGTCTGTAAAACCATATCCTCGCATCGTCTTTGAGTGTCAATGGGAAGTACTAACACATCGTCATCTCATCTAAACCTTGGAGGTTTAGATGCTCACGAAAGTGGTCTAGATGACCTATGGGGTTAGCGCTTCTGTCGTACATGTTGAGGCTTGACATTTTGAACTTTAGGGGGAGTGGCTTCGTCCTGATCTCCATTGTAAGTAGAGATTGACGCAGGTTTGCGGCTCTCCCTCCATTGTCTCCACCAAAGACTCGCTAAAAGACCATCTCTAGCTTTTCCTCCACATGGGGTGGAGTCGCCATTTTTCTCTCGTTGAGGTAGTTCCTCAACTTGTTGGGGTCTTGGACAGCCTGTGGCTCTAGCAGGCTCCTATCCCTATGGGAAATCTTGTCACAAAGAGGCACATTTTGCATGGGGTGCTCCCATAAAGATCAAGGGTTTTTTCCTTTCGAGCTTTCCTATTGGACCCGATGATGCAAGCAACCTTCAAGTCGCTATGGGACTCTATTGTTCGAGGCAATTTTTGTCATCGAGTCTTCACTTAGGCATAGGGTTCTTCTTTCCCTTACACTTTTTTTGAGACGTCTAGTCTAGGAGGCCTTAGAAGGCGCCCCCTTTTACCGCTCATCCATTCTCGAATAGAGTATCTGGACAGCCTTAGTGACGTTGTCCATTCTCATTGCCAATGCTCGGACATAAGGGTCAGGATGTTTCTATATCCTAATGTCCATAGCATGGCCATTGCCATAGGAAGCAGCCTCTCTCATTGGGGCATTGGTTTGTCCTCTTGTGTTCACCATTTTTTTAGTTTCCAGTCACTCAAAAAACGTGTTAACCTGACTTTTTATCGGTTTCCACTGATGGTGCCAATGTTGCATCCTTAGATCCTAATTTCTGTGTGGACGAGGATCCGAATGTAGAGCAGCACAAATACTGAGTTTGTAAGTAGAAGGGAAAGAGTGTGTAACACCTGGCATTTTTACATGAAAAGCCCTCTGTTAAATGAGATGAAACAACCACGAGACTTTGAGTCCGAGAATAATTTTACTATTCAAGCATTTGAGTATAAAGGATGAGAACAGTGTGCATGGTGAATCCCAAGGATCACTCGTACAAACACAAGTGTTCTCCTAGTTGGAAGTGTAAGTGCCTTGTTTTTTCTCTCTCTGTGGGTATAAATGCAGGTGAAGTAAATTCAAGGTCCTTTGTTAGATATACAATGAAGGCTTATATAGTAGGGGAGTCCTTCTACATAAAGCTCCCATGTGGTGGTGGCATGTATAAGAAAGCCTGTCACCAATTTTGCAAATCCTTTTACCGTATTAGGAAGATTGCTTACATATGGGCTAACTCTATGAGATGTCACTTCACACCTACTCTATACGCTATCATTCTCTATGAAGATTGCGTGTTGCAAAGCTTGCGCGTGTCTTTGCGTATGTCATCCCTCTGAGCTGGCATCCTTGGCCGTCCTGAGCTTCCCTTCTACGCTTGTGCCATTAGAGACTTTTAGAATCCACATCCTTAATGAAGGCTTTGGCATTTATAGAGTTCACGGATCTTTAGCGCCAAATGTCATCGTCTTTATCGAGGTCTTTGGTCTTTGTCACATCCATGGATATTTGTTGACAAACGTCCTTGTGCTTCAACTGAGGACTTGTGTAGTGTTGAGTCTTCGGGCTCTTAAGGCCATGTCTTTGTGCCATGTCCTAGGGGTTTTATTGGAGTTTTTGGTCTCTTACGGAGTTCTCGACTTTTCAAAACTATGCCAGCCTCTCGGACCAATTCAGCTCTCTGGGCTTCTTTGGTAGTGGATTTAGGTCCTTGGGACTTCTTGGACTAATTTAGCCACTTGGGTCAAATCAGTCTTATGGGTCTCTTGGAATATTGGCCCAATTTGTAAAAACGAGTTACTCAATTGGGCCTTAGGTATTCACTACCAATTAGGATGAGATAAAAAAGCATGTTATTTTTGAAGTAATCTCTAGAATAAAACTAATACTCAAATAATATTGAAAAAAATTACAAAGATTTAAAAACCAATAATTAAATGTGGAAAAATTACAAAAAGCAAGTTATTTCTCGTGACGTTCACTTGCCTTTTATCATTGAAATTGTGAGGTGTGCGTACTTTAGTTAGTTGACGTGAGCAACTTACAACTATAAATAGACAAGGCAACCACAAATCTTCAATGCAAAAAACACAAATCAACAAGTTTGGGCATCCAACTTGCATTGTTAGACCTAGAAATGTAAGTTAAACGAGTTTATGCAATCCAAGGACAAACTTACGTTAAACGTCAATCCGCAAATTATCATCCTCACCTATACATATGGGGTGACTATGTCATCACCTATACATATAATGAAATGGTAAATTTTTTATATTATATGTTTCATATTCATTAATTGTTATAGATACAACAATAATGTGGCTTTAAGCTTTTGAAAATTCAATATCCTATAATGGTACAAAAAAAATCATATCATGTTTTTAATCATTTTTATCAAAGTTTTTCTATATCAATGTATCCATTTGCTTCCTCCAACTTCAATCAATTTATTCTTCTTCCTTGGTGCTTCATGATTTCGCTATTATCCTAATTGTGGAAACCACCTTTGATATATTTTTTTATCATACTATAGTTTCAAGATATTATGTTTAAATGTTTACAAACTAATAATAATTATAGGTTTGTGGTTTATTTTGCTCTTTAAAATTGTATGGCATTGAGATGCCTTTGTTTATAAAAACACAAGATGTAAACTAATCATCTTGTATAAAAACATGATCTTTTTTCAAAAACTATTCTCAAGTGGCGTGAAGAAGCCGAGAAATTGAAAGAGAATGTAAGGAAGATGCTTACTAGGAATATACTTGCCACAACACTTTCTGAAAAGATGAACTTAATTGACACAATTTAATGGCTAGGAGTTGCATACCATTTTGAGAAAGACAACATGATGAACTTTACAACATAGCTCTTTAGTTTCGATCATTGAGACAACATGTTTCAACATTTTATGCGGTATGTCTAAAATAAAAAATTAAATAAATACACTTAGGTGTATCAAAATCTTAGTTGACTAGACTCAACTCAAATTCACTCACTTATATAAGAATATTTTATTATCAATACCTACATATATGTAATATGATTATACAGATATATTCAACCGGTTCAAAGATGACGATGAAAATTTCAATGAAAAACTAACCGAATATGTCATTGGAATGTTAAGCTTGTATGAGGTAACCCATCTGAGGGTGCATAATGAAGACATACTAGATGAAGCTCTTGATTTCACTAGAGTTAACCTTAAATCAATAGTGACACACTTAAATCATTCATTTCCTGAACAAATTCATCATGCTCTAAAACAGCCTATCCACAAGAAAATTGTGATGGAATGGATTATTTTTCTCTAATAATTTTCGTCAATAAATATACAAAAACTAATACCCGAAATTTTAAAACATTGAATTCTACAAAATTTTGACAAAGTCTTATTTCTAACCTTACAAAAACCAAATATACAATCTGCTTAAATAGGCCTATAGAAAGCATAAACAATTTCTAGACCTTCATATTTTGACAGAGTACACACCTACACAGGACCCACAAATGCCATATGATCTATGGCTCCAGCACAGCCTCTCCACTACTATACTAGAGTTATGAGAGATGCCATTTAGGATCATAACAAAATCTAAAATCACAAGGTAAATATTGTGGAAGCAAATTAAAACCATAAAACCATCTACGAAAGCTAATCGATACATTTATCATAATACAAGCATGCTACATTATCATCATACACAATAATAACTAACTAAACTACTTACATTTTGATACATTAAACATATCCAAAACTTTAAGCCTCCGATGTCTAGCGATTTCTTTAAGCAAAACCATCCCCTTACTCTAACTAATCGATCATCGGCTCGTGGCTCTCATCTGGAAGGAAGAAGAGACAAGGGTGAGTTTAACAACTCAACAAATGCATCATAAAATAAAGAAGATAAACAACATAAATAAGGTTAAGCAGAGAAAGATAAATGAACATGAAAGAGATGCATATGTGACTATTGTGATTCAAAAGAGAAAGTTTCATGATTCATTCCATATTCCTTTAGTTCATTCTTATATATTGTCTTAATTATTAATTTTATGCCGAAAACTTATTTCATTTGGGGACCAAGTATTAGTAGGCCTCGCTGACAAATGAGTGGTTAGTCATGGCTCGGATTGTGTGCATCTACACAACCAAAAGTCCATGCTCTGCCTATTATGGACCTAGAGGCGGGTCATCTATATACCAATCCCTATAGAAGGAGCCATAGCCAGCAGCTCCAAAACAGACCATGACATTCCATTATAACATACTAAGGCATGTATAGAACATTACCCGCGATAAGACACGGTCAGGAAACACGGTCAGAGTAATCCTCGAGATTCCACTGTAATATTTGGGCATGTCTAAATTTGTTATCCATAATCCTTGGTCTAAGTTTTTATTCATTAGGGAATTCTACTATCGAGCACAAAGTCCTTCATTCTTGCCCTATTAGAGAATGTTCTAAAAGTCCATAGTTTCAAAGTCCATATCTCGATTACAGAATTTCCTCCATCATCAAATTTTCTTTTTCCATAAACGTACTTCGACACAAATTTTCATAATTCTTCGTGAGCTTGGGTCCTCACATAATTTTCTTTTGGAGCTTAGCATTTCAATACCAATTTTCATATTTCTTTATAAGTTTAAGTTTTCGTGTATTCTTGATTTCATACATAATTTCCTAAAAGTTTAGGAAATTTAGGATTTCCTTTTAGTATTATGCCAGATAGAGTTCTTAAAATTTTTGATCGATAATTCATAACAAATTGGTTCATATTGCTTGGAATAAGTAAGAAAATCTTACCTTCAAAAGAAGATTGATTTGAAGGGCTTTTGGATACAATTTCCTTTGCGAATACACATGTCGAAGCTTCCGAATTATACAATTGAACTTATACAAATATATTTGTCACTTAGTTAACAATTAAACATAGAAAAATTATGCAAAATGTCGTCCGAAGTCCTTGGGTGAACAGTACCTGTGAACAGTACACGTGAATAGTGCACATATACACAAATCAATTAATTTTTAGAATTTCGAGCATTCAACGGGTAATTTATCAAACCTAGGGTATGGGTAACTATAATCCCAAGTCAAATCATTTATTAAATCCCAAATTGAAGCTCAAACGGCGTCAGGGCGCGGGCTCAGGGTTTCACAAACGGGATTCCACAAAATTTAACAAAATCGAGTACATAATCGATAAATTAACTTATCTAGGATATGGGTAATAATATCCTAGTCTCAATTTATACAAAAGCCCCAAAAATTTAGAAGTGAAACCACCCAGGGCACAAGTGAATAGTGAATGCGCGTGGGTGAGGGGCTTTCGATGTGCAAAACTGTCTAAAGACAATGAATCGGATAATAAAATTCACATATATGGATAATTAGGTTATGGGCATCTCAAAAATACAACTTTCGAATGAAAATCGAAGAAAATGAAAATTAAAGGGTATAAGTGCATTTGCCTTGACCCGATCTACAACTTTTTCATCTAACTTAAATTTGGGATCAGACTTGAAAGCCTCCATTTTCTCCTCTTCTCCTTCGTGTGGCTCCCCTCCTTCACCGGTCTCCTACAGCTGCTGCCGCTGCTCCACGCCGCTGCACCAACTTTGCACTGCCATGCGGCCTTCGCCGGCCAACGCCGACCCATCCGCCGCCTTCGCTGGCGCCATTCTCTTCCTTTCTCTCTCTCTTTCTTTCTTTCTTCCCTGCCAAAACCCTCGCCCGATCCCCCTTTTTTTTCCCGCTACTTTCCTTCTGCTTCAACGTTATTATTATTATTATTATTGTTATTATATATATATAACGTTTTCTTTTAAATCTCAAAATTCAAATCGATACTCGGGCGATCAAATGGGCTTACTCCGGGTGCCAATCCAACAATTTTAAATATTCTCCAAAATTTTTATATATTTAATTATTTTTTATCACACCCAAATTACCCAAAAATAAATAAACCCAAATTAAACCGAATAAAAATATTTGGGATATTATAAAATTGCTTCGGCTAGAGGCAAGGTGGTTCTTTTCTTTCTATCAACAAGATGAGTCCCACATCAGAAATCTGCTAAAATCTACAAAGTTAGATTTTAACATACTATAGAAGTTGCACATAAAGGAGCTAATCATCATCACAAGGTGAATAAGTTGATTTAATTTCTTATTTTTCATATATGTTATCGGTTTGGTTCACTAGGTTCCATAATATCTATGAATGACTATTAGGTGGTGGAAAGATCTATACTCTGCGAAAAAGCTACCCTTCATGCGAGACAAAATCATAGAATGCTACCTTTGGATACTTGGAGTTTACTTTGAATCCCAATATACGATAGCTAAAAAGTTTCTCACAAACAGTCATTGCCATGGCTTTAATAATGGATGATATTTATGATATTTATGGCACAAAAGATGAACTTGAGCCATTCACTAACGCAATGCAAAGTTATAATAAACCTATAGTATAAATATCCAAAGACACTATTATCATATCAAGTAACATAAAATAATGTGTTTTGTCAACTCTAAGATGGGAGATAAGTCTCATAGATGACCTACCTGAGTACATGAGAATAGTTTATCAAGCACTTTTAAATGTGTACGGAGAAATAAAAGAAGAGATATCGAAGGAAGGAAGATTGTACCAATTATACTACATTAAAGAAGCTGTAAATATCATATTACCTTAAACTAATCGGCATCCCATTAATATCATCTTTATATATATTTGATTCTTGGTATTGCTACCATTAACATTGACAAAGGGGCAATGTGGTGGCAGATGAAAGCCCTAGTTCAGGCCTATTTTGAGGAATCAAAGTAGCTTGGTAATGATTATATGCCTACAATGACAGAGTACATGAAGGTTGCCTCGGTCACTTCTTCCAATCCAATGTTGGCAATCACATCATTAGTTGGAATGGGAGGGATCATATCGAGGGATGACTTTGAATGGCTACAAAGTGGACCTAGAATTGTCCATGCCATATCACTTGTGGATAGGTTCATGGATGATATAGTGACACATAAGGTGAGATTACTCGGTTCTAAACAATACTTGTTATTAAAATTGTCTCACTTGATATTTTTTACATATCTAAAAGTTTATTAAAATGATCGTGTATTTTAATTTTGTACAATTTTATTACAACTATTGGAAAATTTATTTTCTTTATGATCTTGATATTTGATAAAAAAAATTGTATTTGTATAATCAAATAATCGATTATCCTCTTACTCTATCAATTATAAAATTGCTTATTATAGGTCGTAAATAATAATGATAGATTTTTTTGAATAATAAGGACAATTTTTCAAATTTGATTAGATAAATTTTGGTTAACTTCTATTTTAATTCTGGCTTTATAGAGTCTTTTTAGAAAATCATAAAAATATAATCTTTCACGTAAATTGAAACTTTCATTAGGGTTGAAAGACAACTATGAGAGAGAGAAATCAAATCCTTTGACAAAAGAGTGTTCATGATGGATTTAGATATGTTTTTAATTTTTAATTCCATATTATTAAATTGTAAAATTTGTGTAATAATTCGATGTTCATAAAAATGTTTAAGTCTCATAATGTTTTTACACTCAATCGTCCCATCACTCCTCGTGTGACGATAAAGCATACAACTTGAACAGAATAGAGAGCATGTTCCTTCGGCTGTTGAATGCTACATAAACCAATATGGTGTTTAAGAGAAAGAAGTATGTCAAGCACTCAATAAGCAAGTTGAAGAAGTGTGGAAAGATATAAATGAAGCATGCCTCAAACCTCCGGCTTCTTCAATGGCAGCAGCTGCTCCTCCAAAGGAAGTTCTTGCATGATTACTCAACCTCTGCCATGTAATGGATGTTTTCTATAAGTATGGAGACATCTACACGGATGCTTCTGGTAAAATGAGGGACTATATTGCCTCATTGCTTGTTGACCATGTTGAAATATGAATTATGAGGAGGAGGAGAAGAAAAAAATTAGATTATGGTATAATCTATGTAACATCTCAGATATTTTTTATTTTACTATTTTGTAAAAATAAATTACTTGATTAGTTATAATAATTATTTAACTATTTTGGTGACTATTTTGAGTACAAAATTTCGTTGTCTGATTTAAATTTTGGGTTTAAATTACTTAGTGAGTTGTGTATAAGAAACTTTAGTCGTAAGATTTATTTTTGGGATAAAATTATGAGATTTATTTAAGGATATATTTTCTATAATAAATTAATAAAGTTAGATAACATATTAACTATTTGAAAAATGAATAGATATTTAGTATTTGGATCTAATGAGTTTGGAGTATTTGAATCGATGGATTGGACTTAGATATTTCGGCTATTAATTTGAGTTTAAATTGATTAATAGATTAGGTTGGGTTAACTTAATTATCATCCAAGCTAATTAAATAGACATTTATATATTTAAATTAAGTGGGCCTTAGTGTATATAAATAAACATATAGATAAGTAGGCTGATTATCATTGTTTCTCCTCCTCTCTCTCGATATGTCCCAAATGTTGCCCATAATTTGAGCATTCTGACCTTTTGACATTATTTGTGTAACGATCTTAACACAAGTAAATAATAAATGATGACATTAAATATAAAATTTATCCATAAAAGATCATGATTCAATAACAAAAATCAGGTTAAACATTACATTCTAACTTTATAAGCAATATGATTAAATATAGATTGTAATAATCATAGGACTCACCAAACTATTATCGTCCAGTCTCAAAATAATATTGTCCCAAGAAAAACTTCCTGTAACCAAAATATCAAATATACAATAGGGAAAACTGTACATGACTTTACCGGCCACATTGGCCTAATAATCCAAACTATAATACTTTTAATATAAATCTTGACCAGTATAAAAGATCCAAAAATAAAAATCTAAATAACTATAAATAAATTTTTAACTATCTTTCTTTGACAACAACTCGTTCGAATCCTATAAAATCTATTGTCGACTAATTTGGAAGGATTTTAAAAATATTTACAAATATGAGATGAATGCTTCGTAAGGTAAATGTATATATGATATACAAATATATGTATGTAAAACATATGAAAGGATAAAAATAATAAATTACATGCAAAAGTCAAAAATAACCAAATTTGGTTAAATATATTACAAAACATGATGTCATGGAAATTATTCAATATATATTTGAATATTCAAAATATGCAGAACATGCAAAAATATAGAAAGAGCAAAATATGTAACGGGTCTCTAAAAATCTAAAAACTAAATGACCGTATCAAAAATGTGTGAAAACTTCAAAGTCAATGATCAGTAATTCATACACTAACTAATCAAGGGCAACTATAAATAATGGACTACTCATATTTTTGATAATATTATGCCGATATATTACAATTAAATGCTTGTAGGCAGGCCATTTATATTATTCTATAAACAGAAACAAATTTCACTTTCTTATCGACTGAAAATGATAGGTGCACTTTTTAAGTTTTACATAATATATACTAGTATATGTCCAAGCATAAACTATCTAAAATATGATTATTCTTATTTTATAAAATAGAAGACTTTATAACAAATATACAAAATTTTTTTAAATTAAAAAAAGTACAATCACTGTCCATATCATAAAGTAAAGTACTCATCAAATATTTACGTGAAAATAGTATGCAAAGTTAAATACTCATATATTTCATGATTTAATTACAATATCTAATTATAAGAATATAATCCTTCAAAATACTTAAATATTTAGTGAAAATAAATAAATCTCCAACTATTCAATAAAAACATGAGAAATCTTTCATGCAACAATATTTAAAAAGTGATGAAAAGGGAGACATCAATATGTACGTAAACTAAAATAGGAAAGATAATCACAAAATTTTAAAAATAAATTGAAGTATGAGTTTAGATATACTTATTTTCACTCAAAAATTTACTAGATTTAATACAAAATAATCTCAAAATCACCTTCCTTCGCCTTCTCTTTTTTCCTTTCTTCACTTTTTTCTTCTTTTTCTCTCTCTTTTGTAATACCTGAATTTCCATTTGATGTATTTCGGAGGTATTAATTTTAAGATATATTAGATGCATCAGATTAACAATATATATTATAAAATTTTAGAAAATATTCAAATCAATTGGATGGGTATCCGAGCATCAATTGGACTATAAAAGGAGGATAAATGAAAAGGAAAAAAATTATAAATGATAACAACAACAACAACAACAACAATAATAATAATAATAATAATAATAATAATAATAATAATAATAATAATAATAATAATGGTGTAAAGTCGCAGGCAACAGGGGAAAAGAAAAGAAATGAAAAGAATGAAAGAAGGAAAAGAGAGGAAATGAGAAGAAGGAAGGAGATGCCCAAGGCCAACTACCGGCTGGAGAATTGACATCGAAAATGGAAACCAAGTAACCTTCTCTGCAATTTTTCTCCATTATTTGAGAAATACAGTGGCATGAAGAAAATGGAGGCGCGTGTGAACCAAACAGAGTGACTGTCGCCATCGCCGGAAGAAATACATGAAATTGAAGTAAGTAAATTCTTTCTTTTTCTTTGTTGATATCAATTCCTTATTTGTATGTACTGATTTTGAGAAAAATCGGCCGAAATTTGATTGTTGGGTATATAGAGCCTCGCATGAAGGTAGAGTAGAGAAAAATGAGGAGAGAGGGAGAGAGAGGGAGAGGTAGCACGGCTAATAAAGGAAGAAGGAAGATGTAGGAAGCAGCAAGGAGGAGGAAAAGACGAGGGAAGAGAAGGGGGAGGCGGCTGTTAGAGAGAGGGAGAAGCAGAGGAGGCTCGCAGCATAGAGGAGGAAGGGAGAGAGAGAGAGCACATGTAATATCTTGGATCTCATTTGGATTATTTTAATATTAATTGTCATTTTAGATAATTTGGGCATGGTAAAAATTTAATAAATATTGTAAAAATTTTGAATGATAATTGGATCAGTTAGGCTGTCGCTCGTATATCGATTTGGATTTAGGAATAAAAAATAAAATAAATAATAATAATAATAATAATAATAATAATAATAATAATAATAATACTAATAATAATAATAATAAAAGAAAAAGAAGGAAAAACGGGATTGGGGGGAGAGAAAACAGGGAGGGAAGAAGAAGAAGACGGGAAAAGAAGAGAGAGAGGAAACCGGCGTGGCCGCTGTTGTTGCCATTGTCGGAGGTGCCAACACCGATCACGGAAGCCAGCGAAGCCATCTTTGTGATGTTACTCTCCATTTTATGTATCGGTGTGAGTATAGAGAGGAATCTCGAATTGAAGCTAAATACGCCACCATTCATTCGCCGTCATTGCTTAAAGAAATTGGTGAAATCGAGGTAAGAAAATCCTTCTATTCTTCTTGTGGATGCTGATTTTGGGGTTGTATATACTGATTTTGAGAGTAATCAATTGAATCAGGAAAAATGGGAAAAAGAGGTGTGGGTGAAGTTTGCGACTGAAGGAGAGAGAGGAGTTGCCGATGATCGCATGGGTTGCCATCCATTGCCGTTGCAGTGGTGCCGCCACTGTCGCTCGCCCATGCCGAGGTGCATCGGTAAAAGAGGAGGAAGAAGAGAGACAGAGGCACACATGAAGGAGGAGAAAGGGAGTAGAGAGAAGGGGGCGTGCACTGGCAGAGAGAGACGGCCCAATTCGAGTACATCGGAGCATCTTTTTGGCAAATCTATTTGGGATAAAGTCGAGATAAATATCCTCTATCTCTATTTTTGGTCTGATTTCGTGTTTGATAATATTTGACTACTATTTGGAGATTTTACTAACATGCATATTATTTTTATACATCTAAATTTATTTATTCGTATATGCATGTATATTTTATTGGTCGTGCGGTGGTTTTACATTGATATGCGTGATTTGGATGGTTTTTCGACACCCGAGAAGTATATATTATATTTATATATTTGTATGTCATGGAACTATGAACTATAAAATCAACGTCTCTGTCGAGGGAGGGTTTGGGGGGAGAGAAATAAAAGAGGGGAGAGAGAAAGAAAAGAGGGGAGAAAAGAGGAGATAGAGGGAGATCGGCACGAGACGATTGCCTGCCGCCGCCGAAGGTCCCAATGCCAAGAATGGAAGCCGGCAAAGCCCTCTTTGTGATGGTATTGTCACGTCCCGCATTCTTATATCCATTTTAATCATAGGAAACGTGTACTTTCCTTAATAATTTATAAAACATAATAAACTATAATATACAGGATCCAAAATAAGACCAATTATCAATGGCTCTGGCATTCATTTAATGATAATGTGAATGCAGCTTGTGATAAGGAAAGATGCCAACTAACATCCCAATATTCATCTTAAAAGAATTACACTGAAACTTGCAAGATAACCATAAGAGATTTGTGAATATATTTCTAAACTACCGATACTAAAATTTACATTTCAGAGTTGATTATAAATTTACAAGTTCTTACATCATCACTTAAACTAAACTAGTTACTTCGTTTACTGATTACGTATACATAATGGTTCTTCTTTACTTTTGTTTATTAGGCTTAAATTGCTCCCCTACTTATATCAAAGGTATCCTACATGACCTTACCATTCCTCAAGGAAATTTTATTTCCCGAAAACTTCTTGGGATCACTAAACAACATAATCGTCATTCGATATCCAAGAACCATCTTGTATCCGTTGTTCTAAAGTTTACCGTTCTCTCTCTAACGAACGTCTCACTTGAATTGTGGTTCTCCAAAATACTCATTGGATCACTTAGTAACTTTGATTAGATTCAAGATGACCGTATGTTTTCAAGATACTAACAGCCCTTTCAATAGTTATCAATTAAAGTTTTATAGATCCTAATGTTACGCCACCAAAGTGTCACAAGCCTAACAGAGTATTTCCTTCACCAACTTGATTCTTCATTTCTTTTGAAATTCATGAACCCTAAGAATCCATCTTATCTACCTCGAAGGTCTTGTTATTTTTTTGAAAGTCTAAAATAAGGTATTCATCCTTAAAACTTGCATGAGCACATAGGACAATACCTCCTAATCCTCAAAACCCATCATCCCTTTTAAGTCCTTAGAGGTCTTATCATAAAGTTCCAATTATGGATGGGGCAGTTTCGTCCCATGGTTGTTTCCCCTACTTTGGTGATCTCTTAATAATACTGGCTAATAAAATCCATAAAGCATACATATGTCTACAAATAAAAATTTCGTGATTAAGAGAATACCTTTCTTTGCCTTCGGGTGTCTCTGGGCCTTGTACTGTCACCCTGATACTCAGACTTCTCTTCTTTTTACCTTTTGGTACGGGCAATCTTTTATTAGGTGACTCATCTTTCCACAATTATAACATGCTCCTATTTCTTTATAGCAAATTTTTCCCACGTGCCTCTTCCTACAATAAGCGCATTTAGGAATTGATGTTGGCAAACTAGCTACAGACAAAACTTCGATAGTGCTCTTTCCCATATCCATCATTTTTGCCTTCTTGGATGACTTAGGTGGCTCCAAATGTGAGTTTCTACCAGATCCTCCCAACTAGCAGCCAACTTTGGAGAAAAGGTTTGTGTCTCTAACTCTTCCTTGAATACCGAGGTTGTATCTAGGGTCTCGATATAAGTTTGAATCTCCCCGGATCACTAATTCATTATCCGAACACCGGGTAATTGTAATTTCTTTCTTCCATTTCCTAACCCAATTTTTCTCGCCTTTGGCGGATCTGCTTCTCCCAAAAGTTCAGGCACGTTTGCTATCTTAAATTCCTCATATATAGACGAGATTGGTCGTGGGAGCAGAAACGGGGCCACGTGACGCCTTTCCATCTTCTCTTCAACATGTGCCATCCCCGCCTAGCAAGGTTACATACTCGGTTTCACGATCATGGGAGGTACTAGAACTACCTGGCCATATCTTCTTCTCCATTCGTTAGCCATCCTAAAAATCAAGACAGGTGCAACATTGAAATTCCAAAAGTAAGTTAGAGGAAAGGAAAATATCCATAAGCTTAGCCTAGGAGTCAACTTCTCAAGAGTCCTAATCACCTAGACTTAATCCTACGAAAATTTAGTAGGAAAGATCAAACTTACACTTACGCAGTTCGATCGATCAATTCCTAAGGCATCTCAATTCTCTGATACCAACTGTGACGACCCGACTTTTAATACCATCAACAGCCGTCGTCAAATCCAAAGTTCTTAAATTATAAGGGATAAAAAGGTGAGTATAAAAATTTTTCTTTCCTTCATTCAAACCTGAGATGCATTCTAAAGAATTATAATTTCACAAATCCAAAAGTATCACGAAACCTACTAACATTCACAAGCAAAATGGAATAAACTTTACAAGTATCCTCAAAAACAAAAATAAACAAAGCTCCCAAAAATCTGCTCCAAAGAAGCTTAAACTTTCAGCTACACCATAGGACTCTACTCAATTTCGTCCTCCATAAGCTTGTCATCTGAAAATTACAAGAGTGAGCTTACAAAGCCCAAGCAGATACTCACATGCGTAAAAACACAAGCATACATATAATCGAACATAGATCATAATATAGCATAAAATCATCATATCATTTCTTCTTTAGTTCTTGTTCTTTCATCTTGTCTTTATCAAAATCATTCAAATTCATATCATCTTTAGGGACCGGACTCGAGCGGACAACATCGAGGACGGGTTGTGTGTAACCCCACAACCTAAAGCCATGTCCCCTCATTATGCTCCCGGGCGGGAGGTAATGCCTTTAACCCGGCATACGGGGCCATAGTCCATAGTTCTTGTGCCACCAAAAGGTCCCTCCCGTGGCCTAGGAGGCATCCTCGAGTGTCACTCCAATATCCTTCATCCATCTTTAACAGCAAGCTTAATGGAAACTCGGTTCTTGGTTCGTGTTCTTATTGGCCATTCATCAAATATCAAAAGTCGGAAGAGTTCCACTTGCTGTCCGTATTCATACATTTTCATATAGCCTTGTTCTTTACTTCATTCATTGAAGTCACAATCATCTTATCAAAAGCCGAAGTTCATCTTTCAAAGCAAAATCTAAAGTTCTTATTTAATGTACAGAAACAATTCTGTGCATAACTTCTCGAAACAGAAGGTTGAAATTCTAAACCGGAGTTCGTCTCTTATTTAGTCAAAACCCGAGTTCATTTTCATTAGTCCAAAAACCGGAGTTCGTTTCTTATTGCCGGAGTTCTTTTATTACGAGCCGAGTTCATAAAGGACGGAGTACAAAATCGAAATTCTTTTCATTAAAGGAAACGGAGTGCCTTTCTTACTCAAAACCGAGTGCTTTTCTTAAAACGGACGGATCTATTTGGAAGCCGTAATTCAAATTGAAGTATGGAAAACCGGATTGCGTTTTCATAAAATTTGGATACCAAAATGCCGGAGTGAAATTCCATACAATTCGGAGTGCTCAATTGCCGGGTGGAATTCGAATCGCTAAAAATGCCGGAGTGCATTACTTGAAAACCGAATGCTTAAAGGCGAGGAGGGCATTTCGAAAGTCGGAGGCATCGAATACCGGAGTGTATTTCTTCAAGAACGGAGCGTTCAACTACCGGCGTGAAACTTCATAAAAATCCGAGTGCAACAATTGCAGGAATGAAATTCGACACTTTAAAATGCCGGAGGCTTTACGTACAAATTCGGGTTCAAAATGTAGGAGATCATTTGAACTCCTTCCAGGTCTTTCATATAATTGAGAAACAAGTAAACATTTTCCGGAGGTCTTTTAGCGAACAAAGAAGAATTTGCCGGAGACCTTTTTACGTTAAAATTTCCGGAGGTCTTAATACTTTTAACTAAACAAGAAATTGCCGGAGGTTCTTTTTGCTTACAATTTATCGAGGCAATGAATATCCACGGAGGTCAATTATCAAGGAAACATAATACATTTGCAGGAGGTCTTTTATCTTGAAAAATGCAGATTTTGTTAGCAAAATTTCATGTTTCTTCTTAAGGCTAAATTTTCTTTACGTAATCATGCTTTAGACAAAAATTCATAATCATTGGCAAGTAAATCATAATAGAAATCCCACATCATGCATAACAGAATTTCCTTTAAACATGCATTTTAGTCATCAAAAGCATACTTCATACAGAAATCATAACCTTTCATATCAACATAAACAAACATGTGTTTTAGAAATGGGGTGAGTATCTTTCGAAGTTGGTGCCTTAGTTTTGACCTTCTTCTTCCTCCGTTGCCTTATCTTCAGAATTTTCAGAGTATCCTTGACTATTGTTCTAAATTCATATTTTATAATACTTAGTTAAAGAAGCTATTATTTATGGCTAGATTATTTCCCAAGAAGTCATTCACTAACTTTCTCCTTTTCAAAGCATTGAAAACCTCTACCATATTTACTTCGTGGATTCCCAAAGGCATGCGTCATTAAATCAGCTCCATCACCAAAGCCTGTTTGCATTTTTCAAAGCCTGTTTGCATTTATGAAGAGTGATATGCCCAGACTTAACATTACTCCAACACGTATCGGGAATTGCAGACATTCAAAGCTGCTCCTTTCCCAGATTCTGCCTTAACTGTGATCGGTCATCTCCAACAAATCCGGACTTCAGCCTTTCATCCAACAGCTTCCGGTCAACTATCGATTGTTGACCGGATTTCTAATTCCATTGCACACGGCCGATTTCAAATTCAATTTAGGGCTGATTCTGATTTTTAACTTAAAGAGGCCGATCCTGATTTTCAACATAAAGACAGCCGATTTCGATCTTCACCTGGAAAGGCCGATTTTGGTTTCAATGTGGAAAATCCGATTTCAACTTCAACGTGTGAAAAGTCGACTTCGATTCTAAGGATCCAAAAGCCGATTTCACTTTCAAAAAGGCAGATTACTTAATAAAAAGGCGATTTCAACTCCAAGTGCAATGGTCCGATTTCAATTTTTCATACAGCAAAGTCGAAGCATCAATTGCCGAAGTTCTTCTTATGGAAAGACCGGATTTCTATTTCTACAGAAATCCACTTATAGGATTGGAAATCCGAACTTCTTCAGAATTCCGGACTGAAAGTTGCACATTCCGGACTCCTTCACGTTTCGTTCTCCGGTCAACGCGAGTTGACCGGACTTGATGAGGGAAATCCGGACTGAAGTTTCCGGAGGCCTTTATGCAAGAAAACCGATCTTATTAGCTGAGATCCAATCCTTCACAACCGGATTATTTTACTGTTTAAATTTCCGGTCAACATTGCGTTGACCGGATTCGATGAAAGAGAATTTTCCCCTGATAACCGGACTTCCTTTTTACCAAGGGAAGTCCGGATTTCATTTATCATTTTCGGTCAACATTGCGTTGACCGGATCCGAACCCGATTACTAATTCTTTTTAGATTTTAACAAAAATTTGGGTTGTTACAATCTCCCCTACTTATAGAAATTTCGTCCTCGAAATTTGATGATCCTTAAGGTCTCATAATCATTCGTATTTTTACATTCAGAGTTTATTCCCTCATACAGGAATTACTTTAGGAAGCCTTAAACATTTGACCCTTTCTTACTCTCTTATAACGGTTCAATCCAGGCACTTACTGATTTTCTCAACTATTGATATGAGGTTGATCCTTAAAATTTCTTAAATGACCTACGATACATGCTAGCTATTCCTTCCAAATGAATTCTAAGAACTTTCGCTTGAAAATAAATTGATCATAAGGACATTAACCTCAATCTTAATTTCCATAATCGGATGAAATTTCTAGGTTCAACCTACTCTAAGACTCGAAAGGAAATATTCCTTAAAAAAAAAACCAGATCATCTTACAAGGTTTACTTCATTTCTGCTATAATACTCTTATCATTAATCATCTCATTGAAACTTGACGTCCCAAAGATTATTTACTCAAGTTTTACTCGTGATTTACCCTTTCACATTTCCTATGAGACTTCGGAGACATACAAGTCTAAGAATTCGTAACATCAATATTCGTAATATCAATTTTTAGCATTGATGCCTACTTTCCCAAAGAGGAACACCGAGATCCACTTGCTCAACCTTTAAACATAATTGTCTATATGCGATATCATATGATCACCCTTCTTAATGGTACCACTATCTTGGCAAATGAAGTCGTGAGTTCTTAAGACAGAGGTTTTTGTTGCTAATCTAACTTATATTTGGCGACATTAATCATGGACTGCTCCCCTACTTATATCAAAGGTATCCTACATGACCTTACCATTCCTCAAGGAAATTTTATTTCCCGAAAACTTCTAGGGATCACTAAACAACATAATCGTCATTCGATATCCAAGAACCATCTTGTATCCGTTGTTCTAAAGTTTACCGTTCTCTCTAAGCCGAACGTCTCACTTGAATTGTGGTTCTCCAAAAATACTCATTGGATCACTTAGTAACTTTGATTAGATTCAAGATGACCGTATGTTTTCAAGATACTAACAGCCCTTTCAATAGTTATCAATTAAAGTTTTATAGATCCTAATGTTACGCCACCAAAGTGTCACAAGCCTAACAGAGTATTTCCTTCACCAACTTGATTCTTCATTTCTTTTGAAATTCATGAACCCTAAGAATCCATCTTATCTACCTCGAAGGTCTTGTTATTTTTTTGAAAGTCTAAAATAAGGTATTCATCCTTAAAACTTGCATGAGCACATAGGACAATACCTCCTAATCCTCAAAACCCATCATCCCTTTTAAGTCCTTAGAGGTCTTATCATAAAGTTCCAATTATGGATGGGGCAGTTTCGTCCCATGGTTGTTTCCCTACTTTGGTGATCTCTTAATAACTTGGCTAATAAAATCCATAAAGCATACATATGTCTACAAATCAAAATTTCGTGATTAAGAGAATACCTTTCTTTGCCTTCGGGTGTCTCTGGGCCTTGTACTGTCACCCTGATACTCAGACTTCTCTTCTTTTTACCTTTTGGTACGGGCAATCTTTTATTAGGTGACTCATCTTTCCACAATTATAACATGCTCCTATTTCTTTATAGCAAATTTTTCCCACGTGCCTCTTCCTACAATAAGCGCATTTAGGAATTGATGTTGGCAAACTAGCTACAGACAAAACTTCGATAGTGCTCTTTCCCATATCCATCATTTTTGCCTTCTTGGATGACTTAGGTGGCTCCAAATGTGAGTTTCTACCAGGATCCTCCCAACTAGCAGCCAACTTTGGAGAAAAGGTTTGTGTCTCTAACTCTTCCTTGAATACCGAGGTTGTATCTAGGGTCTCGATATAAGTTTGAATCTCCTGGATCACTAATTCATTATCCGAACACTGGGTAATTGTAATTTCTTTCTTCCATTTCCTAACCCAATTTTCTGCCTTTGGCGGATCTGCTTCTCCCAAAAGTTCAGGCACGTTTGCTATCTTAAATTCCTCATATATAGACGAGATTGGTCGTGGAGCAGGAAACAGGGCCACATGACGCCTTTCCATCTTCTCTTCAACATGTGCCATCCTGCCTAGCAAGGTTACATACTCGGTTTCACGATCATGGGAGGTACTAGAACTACCCAGGCCATATCTTCTTCTCCATTCGTTAGCCATCCTAAAAAATCAAGACAGGTGCAACATTGAAATTCCAAAAGTAAGTTAGAGGAAAGGAAAATATCCATAAGCTTAGCCTAGGAGTCAACTTCTCAAGAGTCCTAATCACCTAGACTTAATCCTACGAAAATTTAGTAGGAAAGATCAAACTTACACTTACGCTTTTCGATCGATCAATTCCTAAGACATCTCAATTCTCTGATACCAACTGTGACGACCCGACTTTTAATACCATCAACAGCCGTCGTCAAATCCAAAGTTCTTAAATTATAAGGGATAAAAAGGTGAGTATAAAAATTTTTCTTTCCTTCATTCAAACCTGAGATGCATTCTAAAGAATTATAATTTCACAAATCCAAAAGTATCACGGAAACCTACTAACATTCACAAGCAGCGGAATAAACTTTACAAGTATCCTCAAAAACAAAAATAAACAAAGCTCCCAAAAATCTGCTCCAGCAAGCTTAAACTTTCAGCTACACCATAGGACTCTACTCAATTTCGTCCTCCATAAGCTTGTCATCTGAAAAATTACAAGAGTGAGCTTACAAAGCCCAGCAGGATACTCACATGCAGAAAACACAAGCATACATATAATCAGAACATAGATCATAATATAGCATAAAAATCATCATATCATTTCTTCTTTAGTTCTTGTTCTTTCATCTTGTCTTTATCAAAATCATTCGAAATTCATATCATCTTTAGGGACCGGACTGGAGCGGACAACATCGAGGACGGGTTGTGTGTAACCCCACAACCTAAAGCCATGTCCCCTCATTATGCTCCCCGGGGCGGGAGGTAATGCCTTTAACCCGGCATACGGGGCCATAGCCCATAGTTCTTGTGCCACCAAAAGGTCCCCTCCCGTGGCCTAGGAGGCATCCTCGAGTGTCACTCCAATATCCTTCATCCATCTTTAACAGCAAGCTTAATGGAAACTCGGTTCTTGGTTCGTGTTCTTATTGGCCATTCATCAAATATCAAAAGTCGGAAGAGTTCCACTTGCTGTCCGTATTCATACATTTTCATATAGCCTTGTTCTTTACTTCATTCATTAAAGTCACAATCATCTTATCAAAAGTCAAGTTCATCTTTCAAAGCAAAATCTAAAGTTCTTATTTAATGTACGAAACAATTCTTGTGCATAACTTCTCTCAAAATGAAGGTTGAAATTCTAAAACCGGAGTTCGTCTCTTATTTAGTCAAAACCCGGAGTTCATTTTCATTAGTCCAAAAACCGGAGTTCGTTTCTTATTGCGGAGTTCTTTTATTACAGAGCCGGAGTTCATAAAGGACGGAGTACAACCAAGTTCTTTTCATTAAAGGAAACAGTGCCTTTCTTACTCAAAACCGAGTGCTTTTCTTAAAACGGACGGATCTATTTGAAGCCGTAATTCAAATTGAAGTATGGAAAACCGGATTGCGTTTTCATAAAATTTGGATACCAAAATGCCGGAGTGAAATTCCGTACAATTCGGAGTGCTCAATTGCCGGGTGGAATTCGAATGCTAAAATCTTGGAGTGCATTACTTGAAAACCGGAATGCTTAAAGGCCGGAGGGCATTTCCAAATTCGGAGGCATCGAATACCGGAGTGTATTTCTTCAAGAATCCGAGCGTTCAACTACCGGCGTGAAACTTCATAAAAATGGAGTGCAACAATTGCGGGAATGAAATTGACACTTTAAAATGCCGGAGGCTTTACGTACAAATTCGGGTTCAAAATGCCGGAGATCATTTTCGAACTCCTTCCGAGGTCTTTTCATATAATTGAGCTTGATAAACATTTTAGGAGGTCTTTTAGCGAAAGAAGAATTTGCCGGAGACCTTTTTACGTTAAAATTTCCGGAGGTCTTAATACTTTTAACGAAACAGTAAATTGCCGGAGGTTCTTTTTGCTTACAATTTATCGAGGCAATGAATATCTGCCGGAGGTCAATTATCAAGGAAACATAATACATTTGCAGGAGGTCTTTTATCTTGGAAACAGAATGCAGATTTCAGTAGCAAAATTTCATGTTTCTTCTTAAGGCTAAATTTTCTTTCGTAATCATGCTTTAGACAAAAATTCATAATCATTGGCGAAGAAATCATAACGTAAATCCCACATCATGCATAAATGAATTTCCTTTAAACATGCATTTTAGTCATCAAAAGCATACTTCATACAGAAATCATAACCTTTCATATCAACATAAACAAACATGTGTTTTAGAAATGGGGTGAGTATCTTGCCCGAAGTTGGTGCCTTAGTTTTGACCTTCTTCTTCCTCCGTTGCCTTATCTTAGGAATTTTTGAGTATCCTTGACTATTGTTCTAAATTCATATTTTATAATACTTAGTTAAAGAAGCTATTATTTATGGCTAGATTATTTCCCAAGAAGTCATTCACTAACTTTCTCCTTTTCAAAGCATTGAAAACCTCTACCATATTTACTTGGATTCCCAAAGGCATGCGTCATTAAATCAGCTCCATCACCAAAGCCTGTTTGCATTTTTCAAAGCCTGTTTGCATTTATGAAGAGTGATATGCCCAGGACTTAACATTACTCCAACACGTATCGGGAATTGCAGACATTCAAAGCTGCTCCTTTCCCAGATTCTCGCCTTAAGTGATCGGTCATCTCCAACAAATCCGGACTTGACCTTTCATCCATGACTTCCGGTCAACTATCGATTGTTGACCGGATTTCTAATTCCATTGCACACGGCGATTTCAAATTCAATTTAGGGCTGATTCTGATTTTTAACTTAAAGAGGCCGATCCCGATTTTCAACATAAAGACAGCCGATTTCGATCTTCACCGAAAGGGCGATTTTGGTTTCAATGTGGAAAATCCGATTTCAACTTCAACGTGTGAAAAGTCGACTTCGATTCTAAGGATCCAAAAGCCGATTTCACTTTCAAAAGGCAGATTACGAATAAAAGGCGATTTCAACTCCAAGTGCTTGATCCGATTTCAATTTTTCATACAGCAAAGTCGAAGCATCAATTGCCGAAGTTCTTCTTATGGAAAGACTGGATTTCTATTTCTACAGAAATCCACTTATAGGATTGGAAATCCGAACTTCTTCAGAATTCCGAACTGAAAGTTGCACATTCCGGACTCCTTCACGTTTCGTTCTCCGGTCAACGCGAGTTGACCGGACTTGATGAGGGAAATCCGGACTGAAGTTTCCGGAGGCCTTTATGCAAGAAAAACCGATCCTTACGAAGCTGAGATCCAATCCTTCACAACCGGATTATTTTACTGTTTAAATTTCCGGTCAACATTGCGTTGACCGGATTCGATGAAAGAGAATTTTCCCCTGATAACCGGACTTCCTTTTTACCAAGGGAAGTCCGGATTTCATTTATCATTTTCGGTCAACATTGCGTTGACCGGATCCGAACCCGATTACTAATTCTTTTTAGATTTTAACAAAAATTTGGGTTGTTACAAGATTATGGTATAATCTATGTAACATCTCAGATATTTTTTATTTTACTATTTTGTAAAAATAAATTACTTGATTAGTTATAATAATTATTTAACTATTTTGGTGACTATTTTGAGTACAAAATTTCGTTGTCTGATTTAAATTTTGGGTTTAAATTACTTAGTGAGTTGTGTATAAGAAACTTTAGTCGTAAGATTTATTTTTGGGATAAAATTATGAGATTTATTTAAGGATATATTTTCTATAATAAATTAATAAAGTTAGATAACATATTAACTATTTGAAAAATGAATAGATATTTAGTATTTGGATCTAATGAGTTTGGAGTATTTGAATCGATGGATTGGACTTAGATATTTCGGCTATTAATTTGAGTTTAAATTGATTAATAGATTAGGTTGGGTTAACTTAATTATCATCCAAGCTAATTAAATAGACATTTATATATTTAAATTAAGTGGGCCTTAGTGTATATAAATAAACATATAGATAAGTAGGCTGATTATCATTGTTTCTCCTCCTCTCTCTCGATATGTCCCAAATGTTGCCCATAATTTGAGCATTCTGACCTTTTGACATTATTTGTGTAACGATCTTAACACAAGTAAATAATAAATGATGACATTAAATATAAAATTTATCCATAAAAGATCATGATTCAATAACAAAAATCAGGTTAAACATTACATTCTAACTTTATAAGCAATATGATTAAATATAGATTGTAATAATCATAGGACTCACCAAACTATTATCGTCCAGTCTCAAAATAATATTGTCCCAAGAAAAAATTCCTGTAACCAAAATATCAAATATACAATAGGGAAAACTGTACATGACTTTACCGGCCACATTGGCCTAATAATCCAAACTATAAAACTTTTAATATAAATCTTGACCAGTATAAAAGATCCAAAAATAAAAATCTAAATAACTATAAATAAATTTTTAACTATCTTTCTTCGACAGCAACTCGTCCGAATCCTGTAAAATCTATTGTCGACTAATTTGGAAGGATTTTAAAAATATTTACAAATATGAGATGAATGCTTCGCAAGGTAAATGTATATATGATATACAAATATACGTATGTAAAACATATGAAAGGATAAAAAATAATAAATTACATGCAAAAGTCAAAAATAACCAATTTTGGTTAAATATGTTACCAAACATGATGTCATGGAAACTATTCAATATATATTTGAATATTCAAAATATGCAGAACATGCAAAAATATAGAAAGAGCAAAATATGTAACGGGTCTCTAAAAATCTAAAAACTAAATGACCGTATCAAAAATGTGTGAAAACTTCAAAGTCAATGATCAGTAATTCATACACTAACTAATCAAGGGCAACTATAAATAATGGACTACTCATATTTTTGATAATATTATGCCGATATATTACAATTAAATGCTTGTAGGCAGGCCATTTATATTATTCTATAAACAGAAACAAATTTCACTTTCTTATCAGACTGAAAATGATAGGTGCACTTTTTAAGTTTTACATAATATATACTAATACATGTCCAAGTATAAACTATTTAAAATATAATTATTCTTATTTTATAAAATAAAAGGCCTTATAGCAAATATACAAAACTTTTTTAAATAAGAAAAAAGTACAATCATTGTCCATATCATAAAGTAGAGTACTTGTTAAATATTTATGTGAAAATAGTATGCAAAGTTAAATACTCATATATTTCATGATTTATTTACAATATCTAATTATAAGAATATAATCCTTCAAAATACCTAAATATTTAGTGAAAACAAATAAATCTCCAACTATTCAATAAAAACATGAGAAATCTTTCTTGCAACAATTTTTAAAAAGTGATGAAAAGGGTGAAATCAATATGTATTTATACTAAAATAGGAAAGCTAATCACAAAATTTTAATAATAAATTAAAGTATGAGTTTAGATATACTTATTTTCACTCAAAAATTTACTAGATTTAATACGAAATAATCTCGAAATCACTTTACTTCACCTTCCCTTTTTTTCCTTTCTTCACTTCTTTTCTTCTTTTTCTCTCTCTTTTATAATATCTGGATTTTCATTTGATGTATTTTGGAGGTATTAATTTTAGGATTTATTAGATGCATCAGATTAATAATATATATTATAAAATTTTAGAGAATATTCAAATCAGTTGGATGGGTATCTGAGCATCAATTGGACTATAAAAGGAGGATAAATGAAAAGGAAAAAAATTATAAATGATAACAACAACAACAACAACAACAACAACAATAATAATAATAATAATAATAATAATAATAATAATAATAATAATAATAATAATAATAATAATAATAATAATAATGGTGTAAAGTCGCAGGCAACAGGGGAAAAGAAAAGAAATGAAAAGAATGAAAGAAGGAAAAAGAGAGGAAATGAGAAGAAGGAAGGAGATGCCCAGTGGCCAACTACCGGCTGGAGAATTGACATCGAAAATGGAAACCAAGTAACCTTCTCTGCGATTTTTCTCCATTATTTGAGAAATACAGTGGTATGAAGAAAATGGAGGCGCGGGTGAACCGAACAGAGTGACCGTTGCCATCGCCGGAAGAAATACATAAAACTGAAGTAAGTAAATTCTTTCTTTTTCTTTGTTGATATCAATTCCTTATTTGTATGTACTGATTTTGAGAAAAATCGGCCGAAATTTAATTGTTGGGTATATAGAGCCTCGCATGAAGGTAGAGTAGAGAAAAATGAGGAGGGAGAGAGAGGGAGAGGTAGCACGGCTAATAAAGGAAGAAGGAAGATGTAGGAAGCAGCAAGGAGGAGGAAAAGACGAGGGAAGAGAAGGGGGAGGCGGCTGTTAGAGAGAGGGAGAAGCAGAGGAGGCTCGCGGCATAGAGGAGGAAGGGAGAGAGAGAGAGCACATGTAATATCTTGGATCTCATTTGGATTATTTTAATATTAATTGTCATTTTAGATAATTTGGGCATGGTAAAAATTTAATAAATATTGTAAAAATTTTGAATGATAATTGGATCAGTTAGGCTGTCGCTCGTATATCGATTTGGATTTAGGAATAAAAAATAAAATAAATAATAATAATAATAATAATAATAATAATAATAATAATAATAATAATAATAATAATAAAAGAAAAAGAAGGAAAAACGGGATTGGGGGGAGAGAAAACAGGGAGGGAAGAAGAATAAGACGGGAAAAGAAGAGAGAGAGGAAACCGGCGTGGCCGCTGTCGTTGCCATTGTCGGAGGTGCCAACACCGATCACGGAAGCCAGCGAAGCCATCTTTGTGATGTTACTCTCCATTTTATGTATCGGTGTGAGTATAGAGAGGAATCTCGAATTGAAGCTAAATACGCCACCATTCATTCGCCGTCATTGCTGAAAGAAATTGGTGAAATCGAGGTCAGAAAATCCTTCTATTCTTCTTGTGGATGCTGATTTTGGGGTTGTATATACTGATTTTGAGAGTAATCAATTGAATCAGGAAAAATGGGAAAAAGAGGTGTGGGTGAAGTTTGCGACTGAAGGAGAGAGAGGAGTTGCCGATGACTGCATGGGTTGCCATCCGTTGCTGTCGTCTGGTGCTGCCACCGCTGTCGCTCGTGCCAGAGGTGCATCGGTAAAAGAGGAGGAAGAAGAGAGACAGAGGCACACATGAAGGAGGAGAAAGGGAGTAGAGAGAAGGGGGCGTGCACTGGCAGAGAGAGACGGCCCAATTGGAGTACATCGGAGCATCTTTTTGGCAAATCTATTTGGGATAAAGTCGAGATAAATATCCTCTATCTCTATTTTTGGTCTGATTTCGTGTTTGATAATATTTGACTACTATTTGGAGATTTTACTAACATGCATATTATTTTTATACGTCTAAATTTATTTATTCTGTCCATGCATGTATATTTTATTGGTCGTGCGGTGGTTTTACATTGGTATGCGTGATTTGGATGGTTTTTCGACACCCGAGAAGTATATATTATATTTATATATTTGTATGTCATGGAACTATGAACTATAAAATCAACGTACTGTCAGGAGGGTTTCGGGGAGAGAAATAAAAGAGGGGAGAGAGAAAGAAAAGAGGGGAGAAAAGAGGAGATAGAGGGAGATCGGCACGGACGATTGCCGCTGCCGCCGCCGAAGGTCCCAATGCCAAGAATGGAAGCCGGCAAAGCCCTCTTTGTGATGGTATTGTCACGTCCCGCATTCTTATATCCATTTTAATCATAGGAAACGTGTACTTTCCTTAATAATTTATAAAACATAATAAACTATAATATACAGGATCCAAAATAAGACCAATTATCAATGGCTCTGGCATTCATTTAATGATAATGTGAATGCAGCTTGTGATAAGGAAAGATGCCAACTAACATCCCAATATTCATCTTAAAAGAATTACACTGAAACTTGCAAGATAACCATAAGAGATTTGTGAATATATTTCTAAACTACCGATACTAAAATTTACATTTCAGAGTTGATTATAAATTTACAAGTTCTTACATCATCACTTAAACTAAACTAGTTACTTCGTTACTGATTACCGTATACATAATGGTTCTTCTTTACTTTTGTTTATTAGGCTTAAACTCCTATGAAACATTTGGAGGGAAAGAAAAAAATAAGAGAGTGAGCCAAATGCTCAATAAGAACATAATAGTTGTTACGTCCCGTATTCTTATATCCATTTTAATCATAAGTATGTTTACCTTAATAATCTGTAAATCATAATAAACTATAACATATAAGATCCAAAACTAATCCAATCATCAATGGCTTTGACATCCAATCAACAATAATATGAATGTAGCTTGCGATAATGAAAGATGCCAACCAAAATCCTAAACTCATTTTATAAAAATTGTATCGAAACTTATAAGATAACTATAAGATATTTGCGAACATATTTCTAAACTACTAATGCTAAAATTTATATTTCTAAGATACTTATAAAGTTACAAGTTCTTATATTATTACTTAAACTAAACCAATTACATCATTATAAGCCATCCAAATTCTATGTAAAGGAAAACCAAAATTTTTTTCTTTAATCTTCTTCATCAGGTTTGAACCCTTGTAAAGTATCTGAAGGAAAGAAAATAACAAAAGTGAGCTAAATAATCAGCAAAAATATAATAGTCAATGACATGCATATTTATCTTTGAAATAATTCATAAGGATGAATAGAGATCATGATGCATATAAAAATACGTATATATTTTCAGAATATTCTCATGATGCAATTGACTTTTTTTTTATTGTACTTAATTCTTATTTCTTGTCAGCACATTCTTGCCTTACATATCTTGATGAACCAGGGCTAATAAGCCTTATCAGCTAACAGAGTGTTTGATTGATATCTTGATTATTTTAATCCGCACAATCAAAGGCCAAAATCCCACAACACAGCAATACTTTCTTCCTTATTTATATCTCGAAGACAGGATGGATTGTATTCACTTCACACAAATCAAAGGTCTTATCTTTCTTATTTACACCCCAAAGATAGGATGGTATTACCTATTATTTCCAATAGACGGGGCCAAAATCGTATAGCGATACTAATTTAAATAACGATATATACTATAATATCCTAAGACATGCTAAAGGATACTATCTGCTCAAATAAAAAAAATATTGATTTAGTTTCCTTACTTCTTAAAATTTGGTAGTGGAAGCCCTTATTCATAATCTTACTTCTTCTTTTTAATTTTCTCATCTTAGAGAAAATTTATATTTTCTTAGTATCATATTAGCTTCTATTAATGCCTAACATATCATATATATTCATAACAAAATCATAATAAAGCATATAGTATATGTCCATAATAAAATCATATCAATGCATAACATAAGTTCATATATATTTTAACATGTGCTGGACTTATTTTTAGATAATATATTATTCGATTCCCAATCCATAAATTTCATAATTTATCGGTGCACTAATCGGTTCAGTTCCATTTTATCTCTTTAATCGGTTTAATCACAAATTCGGTTTATAGATCGGTTTGGCTTTTCATAATATTTTGATGATTATATCACGTGAGTCGGTTCACCATTATCCATAAAATAAGTTGCCGGTTTATTACTTTAAAGAATTATACATCAACCATTTCAATTACCAAATTAGACGGTTTATTAGAAACCAGATCATTAAATATCTTTAACATTTAGTTCTTATAATGGCCAACTGATTTACATGATGTATAGTTTGATTACTAATTTAACATACCATATATGATCAGTTTATTATTTATTTTCTAACCGGTTCACACTAATTAGCAAAATAGGCAATTAAGTGTAAATCGACTGGTTTAGTGACAAAGTTCAGTTCTAGGGTCAGTTTAGCGACTGAACCAAGGTATTTTTTGAAACTGTTTTACATGGTGATAATTTAGACTTAGTACTAGATGACTTGTCTAGGCCGGCTGCTAGTTCAACCGATTCATGGCCGGTTTAATTCATTTTTTATGATCTGCTAGCTACAGCACCAACATAGATGTCGGGAATGGTTCGGTTGTCATTTTGGGGTCCGGTTTGGTAGTTAATTCATACCAAATTTTACAAGTTAATACTTTATCATCATCTTAACATACTTAGGCTGCTTTGGCTGCAAGTTCAGCCAATTTGAGGCCCAGTTCAACCCATTTTCATGGGCTGAAATTCAAGACTTCAACAAACCGCTAAAGTTCAGTCCAGTTACTGATGGGAGGTCCGGTTCAGTGACCAATGTAGCTCCAATTCATGAGCTGTTTTGACACAATGTAAATAAGAGATTTATATTATTGGTCACCAAACTTGGGCCAGTTTGGAAGTCATTAGGTAGCCGGTTCATCCAGATAACAGTAGCTGATTCAACTAGTACTCTGGCTTCAAGATCTCAGCTGGTATGTTGCTAAACTTAGGCCCGGTTTAGTGATTCAATCACCATGAAAAATTACTTTCCACACTTTCCATAATCAGCACATATTTTTGGACTGGCTTATATAAATTGTTTAATTTTATCCTTACCCGATTCAAAGTTAGACCGGTTCAGTGATTTTAATTTTTCCAAGGCCAAACCGGTAAGAATTTTAAGATATATTTTTACTCCAACTTCATGACATCTTAGAGGGTTCATTAAAGTTCCAATATCAATTTTTATAGAGTTTGAACCGATAAAAAATGTGAAGAAAATCAGCACCAATGGCAAGGCCCTAATTTTCTCGGTTCAAACTGCCAGTCGACTTTTAACACATTGAACCATTTGGTTTCATGAAGAAATATTCCAAAATAAAAATATGTTGATTTATTCAACATATTAAAGTTTCTTCACTAAAATTTTCATGGGATGAATCGGCCATGTGATGTTTCGGGTTTGAAAACTTGATAATGATGAGGTGATTAGTGTGCTAATGATCAATACTAGGCCTATGGATCGAATAAGGTTGTCTATCAAAAGAAAAATCAAGAATAATTCGGGTTCGTGCTACTGAAGCGCTGCCCGCGGGCTTGCGCCTGGTGCGCGCTCGAGCCGTGGCTCAAGCGTGCTTTCTAGAACCTCGCCCGCCCGCCGCTCCAGCTCCGCTCGAGCGGGAATTCCAGAATCGTGCCCGCCTGATGCTTGCTCGAGGCGCGCTCGAGCGGTGGCGCCTTTATAAGCCGCGTTGTGCTTCTTTCTCCTCATTTTCCCACGATCCCCGAAGCTTCTAGAGCGAGAGAGCGTCAATTCTAGTGAGAGAAGGGAGGAGATCGAGGCCTTGGAGTTCAAATCCGTCCGAGAGCTAGTTATAAAGGTGAAAGCATGCGTTGATGCAAGTGTTCTCATACTCACTTCTCATTCTCTTTCGATGTTTTGCTTGATTTTGTTGGGTATTTTGTGTCAATACCCACCGTGAACGTTAGAATCATGAAGCACATGCCTTGAGGTCTAAAAATATGTAGTTATTTGTCCGAATCGTGTCAGATTCACTCGGTTTGGTGTCACCGAAACCCTAAACCACGAAATTGGGAATTTCCCGTTTTCCTTCCGTGTATCGTGGAATTGACCTCAAAATGTGAATCCCCACGTCCTAAATATGTACATATGTCGGCTGCAAGTTCGATCTCACACGTTTCGACCCGATCGCGGTGTCTGAGCCCTCTAAATCGGCCCTGACACTGTTCATCCAAGTGTAAAGGGGCAAATTGCATGTTTCCACCTTCGTTGTATGTTGAATCGACCCCAAAAGATGAATCACCATGTCCCAATTGTACATATGTATCAACTGGACGCCCGATTTCACAAGTATCGAACCGTTCGCGGCGTCTGGATGCTCTAAAAGAGGCCTGACACTGTTCATCCGAAAGTAAATGAGGAATTTACATGTGTTGCCCTCGTTGAATTGTTATGAAAGTGATGTCCAAACGTTGTGTTAAAGTGTAAGCCTCGAAAAGGTGTATTTGGGCACCGAAAGCAAGGAAATGAGTCCAGGAGGCTTCTAAAATGATACATGATTATCAAAGGTATGAAATTTAGAATTCTCTTGTGAACATAAATTGAATTGTAATGACGGGATTGAGTCCCACTGAAAGTTGTGAACCGAGCAAATAAATGGAAGGGAATCCACATTGTGCATTGTGATGAAATGATCTCTCGGATGGAGATGTATGTGATGGGAATGAGATTTCCCGAGTTGTGAATGTGTATGGTAAATGTGAATTTTCCTCTCCAAGTGTTGGAACTAATCTTGAAACTAGGACCATGATTCATAGGGGTAGTAACCTTTGGCTTGCCTTGTCCATCGCGGTATGAACCTGAGGAATACTTGGCCACGTATTCTAGCCGCTCGTGGGAGCGGATGATATTTGTGGTACGCTTTAGGAAACTACTGTGGAAGAACGAGGTTTGCCCTGGACCCCGGGGGATATGGGGCGTGTTGGCCAAGTGCTACAGGCCTAAAATGTAGCCGTTTGGTTAAATGTTGCATAGTGGAGATGCAACCGATGGTCGAGTGCTGTAGACCTAAAATATAGCCGTGGCTTTAGAATGTGTAGCAAACACATTCCTTTCCTCATTCTTTGGCATCGTTGGTTAGTACGACCTATTAGCCCGGGTCCACAAAGATGATATAACGATGAAAGTGAATAATGCCTAATCGATGTAACCGTGAAATCTAATGTTCCAAGATGTTCCCTGTTCCCTCTCCTGATTCCTGATTATTGATATCTTATGCTTTTCCCCTCTCCCAGTTGTTGCTTTCATCGTTGTCATGATTGTTAGTGAGTTATGATTACATTTGTTGAGCTATACGCTCACTCTTACTGTTTTTCCTTTCAGATGAGAACACTTAGCGGGCACCAGATTAGTTAGAGTAAGGAGAGAGACTTGCTTGAAGATATTAGCTGGACATTGAAGCTTGAAGATTAGGTTATGTTTATCATATTAGAATGTGAATAGCCCCTCTTGGATTAAGGTGGCTTGTATTATATTATGGTTTTGTTATGCTTCCGTAGATTTTAATGATTTAGTTACACTTCCGCATTTATGCTATGTTAATGTTCTTAGACGTTTGAGTTTTGTTAGATGACATCTCTCTAGACCCAGTATAGTAGATAAGGTTACTGTACTGGAGCCATGAATGATATGGCAGTTATATGATCCTATGTTGTATGTTGTAGGCCAAACATTCAATAATGATTAGTTGTGTACTTGTACATGATGTCTTTAAACAGGTTGTATTTTTTGTTTTCGTCCAGTTACAAAAGGAATTCTGTTGAAATTTTTGTAGAATCTATAAGTTAACTATGGGTATTAGTTTATGTTACCATTGACGGGGGTTATTTATTGGAAAAATAATCCGGTCCGTCACAGGCCATTAATAGAATGTAAAAATTAGCATATCAGCAAGCATAATAGCTGGTTGCATAACCAACTTCATGATACATGTTTCTAAATTTTGACTATTCTAACATGGTAACAATAACGATTATTTCAGAACAAAAATATGGTGATTTAGCTAATATCTTAAAGTATTTTCAGTAAACATTTCATTGCATGAATCGATCAAATGAGGTATGAAACAATTCGAAAATCAATACGGTGCAGTAAAGTTCAGCAGCAGAGTCCCATTTTGACATATTGTTGAACTTTGCTCATTCTAGCATGGTAACGGCAAGGACTATTCCAGAACAAAAATATTATGAATTAGCCAACATATTAAAGGATAGACAGTAAAAAGTTTATGGCATAAATCGATCAAATGAGAGATGAAAAAATTCGGATATCAGTAAGGTGCAGTAGAGTTCAGCAACGGAGTCCCATTTTGACATGTTACTTAACTTTGCTCATTCTAGCATAGATGCGGTGGGATTTTTTAGTATTGGACCGACAATACTTCAAGCTAATATCAAGAATTCAACAACAAATCAAAGAGGGAGAGGATTTCTTGCCTAAAATTATTTTTAATTAAATCTTGAAACTCAGCAGCCCAATCGGGTCTTCTGGTTCTGGTTCTACTTTCCTTTCTGTTTTGCTCCCATTTTTCCTCCAACCTCCCCATGGTTTCTTCCTCTTTTCTTTTCATTTAACTAATTCCAATATGTTTAATCATCACCCAAAAATTTTGAAGCTGCCACATGCCCCTATGAAGTGGCAAATTCTTGTTAAACCAAACCATCCAAAAGGTTAAGGTGGCTCTTCTTCCTCTAGCCACTTGGTGGTGTTTCATTGGAGGTTAATTTTTAATATTTCTTTGATTCTTCATTAGCCTTGTGTCCCTTATTCTTTGTAGGCCATATTTTCTCTTTTAACTAATTAGTTAAATGGGTAGACACTTAGGAAATTTTGATGGAAAGTGGGCTGCCATCCTTGCTGAATTCTCTTGAAATTCAGCTCAATTTATGAGCTACCAAATATGTTTTAAGTGTTGGAATACATTAAATTTTATTTAATTAATTTAATTTATATTATATTCGGTCAATCAGTCTAAGTTCAATTATTAATCGGATGTAATTTTGGTAATCGGATTATCTTGTCGTCAACCGAAATTAATTTAATTATTAATCAAATTGAGAATTTATTAACTAAATTAATTTCATATCATTGGTTCTATCTTTTATTAACCAGAATTAAAGTCGATTTTATCAAATAAATTTTTATTACATTTAGTGTGAGTTCCTGACTTTTGAGATTTTCTATTTATTTATCTTAATTTTGCATAAATTAATTTAACTTATCGAATTATAAAATCTTGATCCTTATAATAATGAATGACATGTATATTTATCTTTAAAAGAATTCATAAGGAAGAATAGGGATCACAATGCATAAAAAAATATATATATACTTTTAGAATATTTTCATAATGCAATTAACTTTTCTTTTTCTTATACTTAATTCTTATTACTTGACGGCACATTCTTACCTTATATATTTTGAAGAATCAGGGCTAGTAGGCCTTATTAATTAAAGAAACGTTTGACTGATGTCTGGATTATGTTAATCCACACAATCAAAGGAGAAATTCCACAACACAGTAATACTTTCTTCTTTATTTATATCCCAAATATAGGATGATACTACTTATTATCTCCTAGTAGACAGGGCCAAAATCGCACAACGATACTTATTCAAACAACGATTTACACTATAATATCTTAAGGCATACCCGGAGATATTATCCGCTGAATAAAAATCCTTGGTTCAGTTTCATTATATCTTAAAATTTTGTAGTGGAAGCCCTTATTCATGATCTTACTTCTTCTTCTTAATTTTCTCATCTTAGAGAAAATTCACATTTTCTTGATGTTATATTAGTTTTCACTCATGCATAACATATCATATATGTTCATAACAAAATTACGATAAAGTATATCGTATATGTCCATAATAAAATCATATCAATGCATAATATAAGTTCATATACATTTTAACATGTGTTTGACTTACTTTTAGACAACATATTATTTGATTTTCGATCCATAAATTTTAGAATTTACCTGTTCACTAACTGGTTCGGTTCCATTTTATCTCTTTAACCAATTTGATCACAAACTGATTTATAGATCAGTTTGCCTTTTCATAATATTTTTGAGTTCTATCATATGAGTCAGTTTACCATTATCTATATAATAAATGGCTGGTTCATCATTTTAAAGGAGCATATGTGAAAACTAGTTCACTTACAATTTGGTCGATTCACTAGAAATCGGTTTAATAAATATCTTTAACATTTGGTTCTTATAATGCCCAACCGATTTACATGATGTATAGCTTGATTACTAATTTAACATGTCATATATGATCAGTTTATTATTTATTTTCTATCTGATTCACACTAAATTAGCAAAATAGGCAATTAAGTACAAATCGGCCGGTTTAGTGGCAATGTCCGTTCTCAGGTTGGTTTAGTGACCAAATCAAGGTATTTTTATAAACCGTTTTACATGTTGATAGATCAACCCCAGTAATAAATAACATGACTGGTCGATTGCTGGTTCAACCGGTTCATGGCCACTTTAGTCCATCAAACTGGACTGCCAGATTTGCATCAGCATCAACAAGGATGCTAGGGTGGGTTTTGCTGCTAATTTGGGGATCCGATTTAGTGGTCCCTTCAACGTGTTTTCATGAGCCGATTTTCTACAATCTTAATAAGGGTCTTAAATAATTGGTGACCAAATTTTGAGCCAATTTGGTGGTCCGATGTAGGGCGGTTTGGCAAAATTTTTCCAAACTGTAAATTTTAGTATCAGTATATAGGGGTTAGTTCAGCTATTAATTTAGGTCCGGTTCAATGATCAAATTACCATAAAAAATTACTTTCCATACATTTACATAATCAGTACATAATTTTGGACAAGTTCATATGAAGTTTCTAATTTTATTCTTACCCGATTTAAAGTTATGCACTAATCTTTCATACACAGCTCTGCTTTTGGTCGATTCAGTGACGCTTCCTTTCTTTGGGTTGAATCATTTAGATTTTGAGCTGATAAAATTATGCAAATTTTGTGGGATATTGCTGGTTCATTGAAATATCTTACATAATTTTTGTGAAGTTTGAATCGGCCTAAAACTTGGTGAAAATAGTAGCCAAATTCTGCACAAGTAGATGCTCTATTTTTATTAAGTTCAATCTGCCAGTCTACTTTATTTCCATCGAACCGCCGGTTTCATGAAAAATTATTTCAAAATAAAAATATGATGATTTAGCCAACATATTAAAGTTTCTTCACTAAAATATTCATGGATAAATCGACCATTAATAATATGTAAAAATTAGCATATTAGCAAGCATAACAGTAGGTTACAGAACTAACTTGATGATGCATGTTTCTAAATTTTGACTATTCTAGTATGGTAATGACAAGTATTATTCCATACAAAATATATGTAATTTATCTAACATCTTAAAGTATATCTAGTAAAAATTTCATGGCATGTATTGATCCAATAAGGCATGTAAAAATTCGGATATCAGCATGGTGCAGTAGAGTTCAGCAACAAGATTGCATTTTGACATGTTGCTGAACTTTGTTCATTCTAGTATGGATTCAACGAGAATTTTGAGCATTAGACCGATAATACTTCAAGATAAGATTAGGAATTTAACAACAAATCAAAGAAAAGAGGAGTTCTTGTCTGAAAATATTTTATATTTAATTTTAAATCTTAATAGCCAACCAGGTTTCTCTCTCTAGACTCTGTTTTCCTTCTCTGTTTTTGCCCCTCTTTTCCTCAAACCTCACACGGTTTTTTTTTGCTTTTTTCTTTTATTTAATCTCTTTTCAATGTGGCTAGTCATCCCTCATTTAATTAGAGGCTGCCACATGCCCCATAAGGTGTCAGTCTCTTGTTAATCCAAGCCATGTAAAAAGTACTCATGTAGTACTCCCTCCTTAAGCTAGTTGTTGTTGCTCCATTGGTGGTTAATCTTTAATATATTTTTAGTCTCTCATAAGCCACGTGACCCTTCTCCTTTCTTGCCAAATTTCATCTTTTAAATTAATTAATTACTTGGTAAATTAAATGGAAAATTAAGCTGGTGTGGGATATGCTGATGTTGGGTCTCTATGTGCTGAATTTTGATGATTTTCAGCTATGTATGTATTTGGGTGTTGCCATGTGTATAGGATATTCGCATGCCATGTATAAGTTAAATCCCTTATGGAATTATTGGAAATTTGGGTAGAATTTGGGCTGATCAAGTGCATATGCTGCAGGCTACTTTTTTTGCTGAATTTTCTAAGTGCGAGGTTCTAGATTTCAAATATAGTATTTAGGAGGTAATTAAGATAATATAATTAATGATAGGCTTAGGTGTACGCAAAAAATTAGCTTCGGACGTATAAAGAGAAGTCAGGAGTCCTGGCACCTAGGTGGCACCTGAGGTGCACTCGAGCGCGCCCAAGGCACGGGCTGGCAAAATGGTTCACTCGATGAGCACCCGGAGAGTGCTCAAGCATGGCCCTTTGGATGCTTGGCACCCGACTAGCGCTTGAGTGCCAGTTCGAATATAAAAATGCATTCGAGATTTTTACGTGCCATTTGTAATGGTCCAGAGAAAGAGAGGAGAGAGAGAGTGAGTGAATGAGAAGAAAGAGAAGGAGGAAATCAAGGCTTCTAATTTCAAATCTAGCCTTGAGCTACTTAGAAAAGTTATAGATCGAGTCGAGGTAAGTATACTCATATTCTTTTTTTCTCTTTTGCACTATTCATCCCGATTCCGTTGGGTATTTTATCCCGATACCTATCCATGCTTTTATTTTCATAATACCCATATATTGAACATGTATATATTCTGATTTCACGTCCGATATGTAAGATTTGTGTCGTATTTGGGCCTGCAAAACCCTAACCCGTGCCACATGACTTTTATCCATTTTAATTAAATTTATTGCATGATTTGGACTTAGAAACTTGAAACTCTAGCTATATGGACGTGGGTATTTTGATTATTTGATATTTACTTATTGATATTTCATGTACGCTAATTTTATGTAAACGAAGATATTATCGGATGTGAATTAGGATATAATTTCACATGTATATTATATATATTATCTTGTGTATGCTTCAAAAATTATGTTATATGCATTTGTGAAGAAAATTAGTTGTCTAGAAGTTCTAAAGTTATATTTGGCTCATGGTGGTAAGGATTTCTAATCTTTTACATGTTCCATGTTCATTATGCATGTAATTTAACTCATGAGGAACCTAATTCATGAGAATTATGCAAATGATAAAAAGAATAAGAAGGGAATTCCATGATGTGCCATGTTTGATGTATCATTCTCCCGGAGTGAGGACTAATTGATAAGAATGAGCGTGGAATTTCCAAAAGAATAAGTAAATATGAAATTGGATCGAGAATTTATATTTTAGATGGTAGTATTTCTTGGCATGGCTTAGGTTATTACTATGGAAGCACGGTGACTGCCTTTGGGCGACAAACAACTTGATAGAATATGTGATATAACCCCATAAATCGGGTTAAAGGTATACAAGTCACCACAGAGTATTAAACTGCATGGGTTCCACTTTAAAATGTGTAAAAAAACACATTCCTTTCATCTTTCGATTACACTGTTAACTGGTAAGGCCTACGGGTCCTAGTCCATAAAAATAATGAGTTTTCTATATGTTTTAGAACCTAAAATGATCAGAAATAAAATGAGAAAGAGAAATGTGTTTCAAAAAGGTATTTGCTCATGTTTCACATTTATACATTCATACTCTATTCTTACTCCCTCCCTTTGCTTTATTTTGCATATATTGATTATTATTCTTGTTATATTGTGCATTGTTGAGTGCCTTACTCACTCCTTACTATTTATCCTATCTTCAGATGAGTACGGACTTATACCGGATGAGTTGGAGTAAGGATTAGGAGATGGCTTAGGCATGATGACTTGAAGGGGACCTTGAGGACTTAGTTTTGTAGTTTTGCACTTTGTGGAGCTCATTTCTATATTTTTGATGGTTTTGTATACATAGATGTATGTGCATGATGATAATATACTTGTAGTATAGTTTTCACTGTGTTTGATTGATGTATATGCTTCCGCAGGTTATTATGGTTCCCCTGGTATCTAGTGACATCTTGTCTGGGCCAATGTCGTACCGGAGTTATGATATTGGTTCCATGTGTAGTTGTGGCTTTTGGATCCTGTATTGTGTTGTGTGGATGTATATATGTATCTTGTACAGGGATTTGTACAGGTTTATATTAGTCGAATGACAAATTTACAGCCAAAACTCTGTCGGATTTCGATCAGAAAACTCAGTCCATCACAGCAAGTGTGTGTGAGTTTGTGTGGTGCAATATATATAATTTTACTAAATTAATTTAATTCATACTTATATTTAATCAATTGAGCTAAGTTCGGTTGCTAATCGAGAGTAATTTCGGTAACTAGGTTACCTTGTCGTCAACCAAAATTAATTTGATTATTAATCAATTGAAAATTTATTAACCGTATCATTCATTCTATCATTTGTTAACTGAAATTGAAGTCAGTTTCATTAAATAAATTTTTATCGCATTTCGGTTGAGTTCTTGGCTTCTAGACTTTTACTATTTATTGATTTTAATTTTACATAAATTAATTTAACTTACCGAATTATGAATAATGAAATCTTGGTTCTTACCGGTACCCTCCATTTTGTGCATCGGTATAAGCAGAGAGAGGAATCGTGAGCTGAAGCCAAAATAGTTGCCGTCCGTTCGCCACCGTTACCAAAGAAAATCGGTAGAATTGAGACAAATAAATCTTTCCATTCTCTTTGTAGATATTATTTTGGGGTTGCATATACTGATTTTAGGAGAAATTGGATAAATCAGGAGAAAATGGGGGAGAGAGTCGGTGTGCACGGTAAAGGGTTGCATAGAGGAGAGAGAAATGACGACGGCGTGCAATAAGAATGGCACTGTGTGGTTGGGTCATCGACGGGGGTGGCACACGGAGGAGGCCGTGCACTGGTGGTCGGTGATGGCGTGCAGCGATGGCCACATAGAGAGAGAAAATGGCGCAGAGGAAAGAGATGGTAGAGCAACGGTATCAGTGCCTGTGAGGTGACGCCGTGAAGGTTGGCGATAGCAGTATGTGGTGGCGGCAGGTTGGCACAGTGGTGTTGAGCAGCGGTAGTCGCGAGCGAGGTGGCGTAGCAAAGAGGAGAGAGAAAGCAATTTGGTAGAGAGAAAGGCACGGCAGGAGAGAGAAACATGCCGTTCGGATACTTCAGAGCATCCTTTCTTTAGATCTACGAAGTATAAAGTTGAAGCAAGTATCCTCTAACCCTATCTTTGGTCTGATTTCATGTCTAATAATATTTGACTACTGTTTGAAAATTTTACTAATATGTATGTTATTTTTATACACCCATCTGTTTATTCTGCATATGCATGTATGTTTTACCGTTTGTCTAGTGATTTTATTTTAGTATTCGAGATTTGGGAGATTAAATATATTATGAATTATATGTTATTTTTTAGTATTTGGTTCTTATTTTATATCGACAAATATGCCTAAAGTTTTTGCATAATTAAAATTTGAGAATTACAATTTATGGTCTATTTATATTAAAGTCATAATTATCTGTATATTTACTTTTTATAAAAAAAAATCCTTTTAAGCCTAAGATTTAAGTCTATATGAATGTGAAAATATGTATCTGTACAAGTTCAAAGGAATATAAAATATGTATCGGTATTCTCAAGAATATGAAATTATGAATCTGTATCAAGAAATTAGAACTCTATAATCTATTATCTATTTCGGTATCTTCTCCCGGAGTGAGAAAATCAAGGAAAAAGGACTATGAATATTTGTGTAGAGTTTTCAATATGAAATATGAAAAGAAATTAAGAAATTAGAGTAAGGACTTTTATTTCAGATGATAGTATTCATTGGCATGCCTTAAGATATTATAGTATAGATTGTTATTTGAATAAGTATTCTCAAGAATATGAAATTATGAATCTGTATCAAGAAAATAGAACTCTGTAATCTATTATCTGTTTCGATATTTTCTCCCGGAGTGAGAAAATCAAAGAAAAAGGACTATGAATATTTGTGTAGAGTTTTCAATATAAAATATGAAAAGAAATTAAAAAATTGAAGTAAGGACTTTTGTTTCAGATTATAGTATTCACTGACATGCCTTAAGATATTATAGTATAGATTGTTATTTGAATAAGTATTGTTTTGTAATTTTGGCCCCATCTACTAGGAGATAATAGATAGTACCATTCTGTCTTCGAGATATAAATAAGGAAGATAAGGCATTTGATTATGTGGAGTAAATACAATCTAGACATTGATCAAATGCTCTGTTAGTTGGTAAGGCCTGCTTGCTCTAGTTCCTAAATAATAAAAGAATTTCTGCATATTTTAAAACTTAAAAGAATTAGATATGAAATGTAAAAAAATCAAATGTGTTTCAAAAATACTATTTGATCATGTTTTATATTATATGTGCATTATGATCCTATTTTGTTTCTTCGATTAATTTTAAAGTATACTTTGTTTATATTTATACTTGCTGAGTATTTGGCTCACTTCTTTACTATTTTTACTAACCTTCGGATGAGTAGGAGATGTAGGAGTTCTTACACAATGAGCTAGATCGAAGATTCAAAAGAGTTTAGGCTTGTTGGTTCTGATATTTAGGTGTTATTGTATTTGGATAGGTTTAGATCGTTTTGCTTATTATAGATTAGTTAGTTTGATTTTCGGACATAGTTTTTGATGTATTATGAATTTTTAGGCGATATTATTAGCCTCTGTGGTATTTTGTGATGTTCAAAACTGTCGGTATTATGTTTGATTATGGACAAGATTATTATTTTGTACTGGATTATTTTGTTAAAGTGAAGCAGGATGTTTCACATTGTGCAGCTTTAAAAAAGTTTATCAGAGATGTGTTTTTGCTTCTGTAATATTGTTGGATATGGATGAATATGTTGGATTGATATTTTTGTAGGTATCTTTCCTTACTAAAGGTCCAACGTCTTATTTTTGGGTCGGTGTCAAAGTCACCTATATTGTGGCATGATTTTGGATCTTGAGCATGCTTAATTTATATATATATGGTGATTTATTATGATTTGTATTTAGTTATTGATAGACATTATGTTCAAGTGGTATTTAGTTTATCTGGTCCGTCATAGGTGGTATCAGAGAAGTTGTAGGGAGATGCCTTAAGGTTTAATTTTGGTTGATTTTGATTCGAGGCCTAAGTTGATTGATTTTGGGTTAAAGTTTAGGATTGATTTATTCGGGATTGAGGTCTTGAGTCGATTAACAAGCTAAGGTGGGATGATGTAACCCGATTATCAATGTGTAGGTGATAGAATTAAGAGATGGCAGGATGTGGAAGCCATGATGGACTAAGTACTCGCCTAGAGCTAATTCTGGTGTTCGATTTGGGTTTGTAAATGTAAGGCGGTTGATTGACTAGATTTTAATTGATGTACCGGGCATTGTTATGATATTTGGGGTGTCTGGTTGGAGAGTTGCCACACTAAGTGTATGTTTACCAATTGGGTTATGAATTTTTGAATTTGCAGAAGAATCAATCGAGAGGTGACATAATTGATATCAATTTTTGCCTGCAAACCATCGATGATGGTATGTGTCGAGTTTAGTTGGCATACGTGACCATGTCTGAAAGTCTTCTTGTAGTCACTAGGAATTTTTCGGTTGTGTAAGTACTCGAGGATGTTTCTTGGAGGAAAATATTAAGTTGGTTTATCTTTTGATCAGTAAATCGAGATTGCAGTCAAAGTTGTGTCGGGATCGACACCGATTTTTAAGGATTCTGTATAGAATTGAGGAAGTATCAGTTAGGTTCCCACTGTGGGATACTTTAGAACATTTGGACGAGTAAGATGAACTGATGAGGTTACATATGGATGATTGAAAATTTAGGTTTAGGAGATGAATGATTTAATAAGCGGGCATTGGGAAAGACTAATTAATGTCGCGAAGATGTGCAGTTTTCTTGGATCTTGTTGAATCTGGTAAGTTACCCATTAAGTATTCCTCCAGGATTATAGCGTCTGTGGGGCATTTGGTCTGGAAGCAATCGGTATTCATTGGAATGAGATATATGGGGATAGCTTTTGAGGAATAAAGAATAAATTATCGACCATGTCATTTGGGTTGATCCCTGATGGATTAAGTGAATTGTAGTAGAATGTGATTTTTTGAGGAAGGTTTAGGATTGTATTATCCTACCGCATATATGGGTGGTTGCCCTTGGGTTAAGTCAGTGGGAAGCCTTTGATCAGAATATCTACAAACCATGAGTCAATGGTTAGGATCTTCACTTCGAGGATTTATAGGTGTTGCTTATATGGAAATAATTATCGTCTAATTGTCTCTAAAGGTTTGAGAAAATTATTTCACCAAGAGGGAGTTGATCAAGCTACAATGTAAGTGGGTGGATTTGCTTAAGGACTGTAATTGTGAGTTTCGGTGTCAATCAGGAAAAGTCGATCAAGTGGTAGCATAGGTTAGTGAGGTTATTAAGGGATTATACTTATGAGATGCATTATCAGCCAAGAAGACAAATATTATTACTAATATTTTGGGTCGAAAGTCTTTAGATTTGACGTGTCTTTGATGTCTCATGGGAGATGTCGAATAGAATAAATAGCTGCTCTATGTGATTTCTCTCAAGAGGATCGAGAATAGCATTGTTGTGTCTCCAGGTGCAGTCTGTGATTTTGAAGGAAATGAATCTGGATGATGAGTTATAGTTGATGGATGCTTTGTGTTTGAAGGAGTTGTCCAAGTTCTAGGTAGTGAATCGCGGACGAATCTTAATATTTGAGTAAGTGAGATGTTTTACTTTTGGGAAAAGATTTGTATTCTGAATATCGAGGTTGTGAATTATGAATGAGAAGCCTTCATGGATTTTGATTTCAAGGTTGTTGAGGACCATGAGAAAAATGAATGCAATTTGGGTATTGTGGATTGGCCCGTGTATTGCCAATTCAAATGATGTATTGAATGGATTAAGTTGGCTCATTGGTATGCTAACAAGATGATGAGATTGAAAAGTATTTTGACTTTGAGGTTTCGAAGATGATTTGAGGTTTGTGTTGAAATTTTGGATAAGTTCGCTTGAGACATTGGGCGCCAAGTTAAAATTTGTTATGGCAATAAATTATAATCCGACAATCAATTAGAGTGGTGTAGCCAAAGTTTGTGGGCCATAGTCATCAATCACGAGATTTGATCTGAGGGTTGAAGTAAGAGATTAGATTTGTAACCTAATTAGAGATCCGAGAAGTATAGTCAGATGTTTCTGGAAGCATCCTAAAAATGAAAATTTTGAGATTTGGGGGCGAATGATAGATTGAGATTGAGATTCTTTAGGCCATTTAAGGTTTTAAGTGAATCAAAGAGATGACCTTTGAATTGGTGTTGCCCCAAGTTTGATGGATCGTTATAATGTGTTTTATGTGGCTATATTGAGAAGATATGTAGGTGATCTTTCATATGTGATTAAATATGAGTTGTTGCTAATTTTGAGCAGCTTTTTATGTTGGGGTTTCGACTCAGATTTTGAGATAGAAAAGATAAGGTGTTGAGGATCATTTTATCGAATGAATCATTTGGTTGAGGTTAAGTTTGGAAGAATTATCCTTATCTGTTCAATGATTGATGTGCATAAATTTCAAAGACGAAATTCTTATAAATGGAAGAGAATGTAATATTTTAAATTTTAATCCGATTTAATTAGAATTATTTATTATTTTTTGAGGAATAATTAGAATTGTAGAGTGACACCCGGAGCGCACCCGTGCTATTGTCTGAGCAATGATTTAGATTTTGGGAATAAAAGAAAAGTAAAGAAAAGAGAAAATATAATAATAATAATAATAATAATAATAATAATAATAATAATAATAATATAACAGTAAAAGGAAAAAGAAAAAAAAGAAAGAAAAAGGAATAAAAATAGTAATTACGAGGGTTTCAGGGAGAAAAAAACATGGGAGAAGAGAGGAGAGAAAGGGAGATTGGCGCCAGGTAGTCTCTGCCACTGCTGTCGGAGGTCCCAACCATGGGAATGGAAGCCGGCGAAGCCCTCTTCATGATGGTACCCTCCATTTTATGCATCGGTGTGAGTAGAGAGAGGAATCGTGAGCCGAAGCTAAAAAGGCTGCTGTCCATTTGCCACCATTACCGGAGGAAATCAGTGGAATCGAGGCGAGTAAATCCTTTCATTCTCTTTGTGGATATTGATTTTGGGGTTGCATGTACTGATTTTGGGAGAAATCAGGTGAATTAGGAGTAAATAGGGGAGAGAGGCAGCGCACATGGCGAAGGGTTGCACGGAGGAGAGAGAAATGATGGCGGCGTGCAGCGAGAATGGTGTTGTGTGGTTGGATCGTCGATGGCGGCTGCACACAGAGGAGGCCGTGTGCTGGTGGTCGGCGACGACATGTGGCAAGGGCGACGTAAAGAGAGAGAAAACCGCACAGAGGAGAGAGACGGCAGAGTAGCGGCATCGGTGCCGGTGAGGTGACGCCGGAAGGCTAGTGATGGCTATACGCGGTGGTGGTAGGTTGGCATCGCATTGTTGAGCACCGACGATCACGGGCGAGGTGGTGCAGCACGGAGGAGAGAGAAAGCAATCTGGTAGAGAGAGAAAGGCACGATAGGAGAGAGAAACATGCCATTTGGGTACTTCTGAGTATCCTTTTTTCAGATCTGTGAAATATAAAATTGAGGCAAGTATCCTCTAACCCTATTTTTGGCCTGATTTTGTGTCTGATAATATTTAACTACTATTTGGAGATTTTATTAACATGCATGTTATTTTTATACACCCATCTATTTATTCTATACATGCATGTATATTTTACCAATTGTTCGGTGTTTTTACACTGGTATTCGAGATTTGAGGGATCAAATATATCATGAATTATATGTTATTTTTTAGTATTTGATTCCTATTTTATATCGGCAAATATGCCAAAAGTTTCTGTATAATTGAAATTTGAGAATTATGATTTGTGGTCTATTTATGTTAAAGTCATAATTATCAGTATATTTGCTTTTCATGGAAAAGTATCTATTCAAATCTAAAACTTAAATCCATATGAATATGAAAATATATGTCTATACAAGCTTACGGAATGTAAAATATGTATTTGTATTCTCAAGAATATGAAATTATGAATCTGTATCAAAAAATTGAAATTATACAATCTGTTATCTGTTTTGGTATTTTCTCATAGAGTGAGAAATCAAGGAAACAAGACTATGAATATTTATGTAGAGTTTTTAATATGAAATATGAAAAGAAACCAAGAAATTGGACTAAGAATTTTTATTTCAGATGATAGTATTTCCTATTATGCCTTAGAATATTTTAGTGTAGATCATTGTTTGAATAAATATCGCTTTATAATTTTGACCCTGTCTACCGAAAACTAATAAATAGTACCATCCTATCTTCAGGATATAAATATGAAAGATAAGGCCTTTGATTGTGTGAAGTGAATATAATCTAGATATCGATTAAATGCTTCGTTAGTTGGTAAGGTCTACTAGCCCTAGTCCCTAAATAGTAAAAGAATTTCTACATATTTTAGAATATAAAGGAATCAGATATAAAATATAAAAAAATTAGATGTGTTTCAGAAATACTATTTGATCAAGTTTTATATTATATATGTATTATGATCATATTATGTTCCTTTGATTTATTTTAAAATATACTTTGTTTATATTTATACTTTGCTAAGTATTTTGTTCACTTCCTTACTATTTTTACTAACCATCAGAAGAGTAAGAGATGCAGGAGTTCTTACCTAGCGAGCTAAATCGAACATTCGGAAGAGTTTAGGCTTGTTGGTTATGATATTTAGGTATTGTTGTATTTGCATAGGTTTAGGTCATTTTGCTTATTGTAGATTAGTTAGTTTGATTTCCGGACATAGTTTTCGATGTATTATGAATTTTTAGGCAACATTATTAGCCCGTGTGTTATTTTGTGATGTTCGAAACTACCAATGTTATGTTTGATCATGGATAAGATTATTATTTTGTATTGGATTATTTTGTGGAAGTGAAACATGATGTTTCATATTGTGCAGGTTCAAAGAAGTTTGTTAGGGATGTGTTTTTGCTTCTATAATATTGTTGGATATTGATGTATATGTTGGATTGATATTTTTGCAGGCATCTTTCCTTACTAAAGATCCAACGTCATATTTCTTGGTTGGTGTCTGAGCCACCAATATTGTAGCATAATTTTGGATCCTGTACATGTTTGATTTATATATACATGGTGATTTATTATGATTTGTATTTAGTTATTGATGGACATTATGTTTAGGTGGTGTTTAGTTTATCCGGTCCGTCATACTAGGGGTCAATTTGTGATTTGAGATATTGGCTATTTATAGTGCCTCTCCTAAAGGGGAGACCTTAGTCCCGACAATAATGTATGTGATATGTGATCTCCCTTCCACCAATAGGAAGGTGAGCTTTAATGTAGTCGACTTGCCTCATACGTTTTAATAAGAATCATCGTAAGGAATTGACAGAAAACTAATATATTCAAATGTCCTAATATATATAACTAAACTTGATATTGCATCCAATATAGTCGTGGTTACCGGACAAGAGTAACACTTCTTCAAATTGGTATTATTAATCTTTGATTCTCCTATTTCGTGCACGCTTTATATTTTTGCATGTGTTTACGTAGACTATGATTTGAGATATATGGTTTGGCCCATGGATGGGCAATAGGAATGCCTCGTACATATTGATGTGTTAAGCCCCAAAACATATTTTATATTTATATATTTTGGTTCTGGTATTTTCTTTGATTACAGCATATGAGATATGAGAATTGAATCCAGACGATAGTATGTGTCTCACACAGATGTGGTGACCGTCATGATTATGTGATGTGACCTCAAATCTTATTATATGATATCATTTATGAGATTTGACCGGATCAGTATTTGTTATGATTATGTCCCGGATGGACAGTTTGATACAGATGATGATTTACTACAAGACATCTCGATTTTTTAGGGATTTTACGAATATTGTGTTTTGATTTATGTAGTTGTTATGTGATATCCCTTCCTCTGATTTATGTATACTGTTTTATACGTAAATAATAGTTGCTGAGTCATCAATTCGCGTTTTCATATTTTATCCCTTCAAACTAGTGATATGGATATGCTTTAGGAGTTCAAACATGATCTCACTCAGCATGTCTCTATCGATGAATGGGGATGTTTATGTTGGGTATGTTTTTGATCTCAGTGGTGTATTATGGTTGTTTGCAGCTAGATGAGGAGGGTCTTGGCTCATGTATGGGATACATTAGAGTTATTATTTTATGTTGATCAGTTAATGTTATATTTGGATACCTCCCTTACAATGTTTAGATAGTAGGTCATATATTATGTTTGTCTAGATTTATATCTAATGATGTCTTGTGCAGGTTTTATTTATGTTGGGTCCTGTACATGTATGAATTGTTATACTCAGGTTGGGTTTTATGGATAGTGAAAATATTATTATTAATTTTATTTTTAATCTATGTATATTGTGTTTTTGGATAGTGATAGAAGTGGTATCAGAGAGAAGGTCGTAAGGAGAGGTATTTTTGGGTCATTTTGGGTAAGAAATTGATCGAATATTTTGCACGATAAGTAAAGCCTACAGTGTAGAATGGAAGTTTGGGTCGTAAAGGTTTGAATTTGAATTAGGAAGTCGATTAATTGGTTATGATGAGCCGCGTGAGCGACCTAATAGGTAATTAGATTTAGTAGACAGATGAGAGTTTGGTTGCTATGTAATATCTCGAATCCCGTTTGAATTATTTTAATATTAATTATAATTTTAGATAATTTAGACGTGATAAAAATTTATTAAATATTATAAAAATTAGGAACGATAATTGGATCAGTTGGGCTAGTGCCTGAGGTGTGACCATATTGTCACCCGAGTACCAATTTGGATATAGGAATAAAAGAAAAGTAAAATAGAAAATATAATAATAATAATAATAATAATAATAATAATAATAATAATAATAATAATAATAATAATAATAATAATAATAATAATAAAAGGGAAAGAAGGAAAAAGGGGACCGGGGAGAGAGAAAAGAGGGAGGGAAGAATAAGAAGGGAAAAGAGGAGAGAGAGGGAACCGACGTGGCCACAGCCGTCGTCGGGGTTGTCGACACCGGTCATGGAAGTCGATGAAGCCCTCTTCGTTATGTTACATTCCATTGTGTGCATCGGTGTGAGTAGAGAGGAATCTCGAATCGAAGCTAATGCGCTGCCGTCCGTTCGCTGCCATTGCCGGAGAAAATCGATGAAATTAAGGCAAGTAAATCCTTCCATTCTCCTTGTTGATGCTGATTTTGGGGTTGCATAAAAATCTTGTAATATCTCGATTTTTACGTATAGAAATTAAGATTATATAATTAAGATTTGGGTTAATTAATGAGATATTAAGTTATGAGAAAATATCATAATGGCCAAGAAATTATCTGCTAAGGACAAGAACAATAGACTGGTACAAATTGGAGGAAATAAATCCGGTCAACGGCATTGATCGGATGTTATGCAAAAAGAGACCGGTCAACACGTTGACTGGTTAATTGGACAAATTGTCTGGTATACTTATAATGGAAAATAGCCGGAATGCGTATTGAGGCAAAATGCCTGGTCGCCAAAAATGCCTGGTCAACATGTTGACCGATAACTGTGCCATTTTCCCCGGATGGCAAAATGGCCAGGTTTGCACTAAGAGCCGGGATGGTATTAACGGCACAAATGAATAACCGGAATGCTTGTGAGAGGAATGACCAGTATAGGAAGCGACCGGTATGCTTGTGAGAGGAATGGCAGGTATGGGAAGCGACCGGTATGCTTGTGATAGGAATGACCGACATGGAAAATAACTAGTATGCTCGTAAGGAGAAATACCCGAAATGGGTATTTTGGGCGTAATGGCTCATTGACCAATTTGGTGCAAAATGCTAGGATGGTGCATTTTGCCGGTTTGGACTATTTTGCCCGATATGAAGCAAATTGCCGGAATAGTACCATGGAAGGAAAAAAAATACATTTCGAGTGGTATGGTGTATTTTGCCAAAAAGAAGTAAAGTGATAAAATGAATCCAAAATCACCGGCATGAATAAACAGCGAAAGTGACCGATATGAATATAGCAAAATTGTTGGGATGATGATACAGGATTGGATGAGAGTAAGGTGATGGATGAGTAAAATGACCAGTTTACATGAATATACCGGGATGGGTGAAATTATAGGTTTGGGTAAATTTACCGGAATGTGGAAGGTGACCGGTATGCATGATAATTGTTAGAATGCACAATTTGCCCGGTATGGCGCAATTTGCCCGGTTTGGTGCATTTTGCCGGAATGAAGCAAATTGATGAACATGGAAAAATTATCGGTATGAATGAAGGGCTGGTACGGATAAAATTCCAGTGCGGTAAAATGATAGGTATGCCCTGTAGCCAAAATACTGAGATAAAAATTGGTAAAAATGTTGAAAGTTCATTTGTTTGATATGAGTGAGCTCTAGAAAGATCTAGAATCCTCTATAAAATGGGGAGCTGAGCCTATAAATACTAAGTTTGAGATTTTGAGAGCAAAGTTTTAAATCAAGGAAGGAGGAGAGAGAAGGGGCCACGATGACAGAAAGTACGAAGGGAGAAGAAAGGAGAAGAGAGGAGAAAGGGTTTCTCCACCGCTTTCGATATGATCAGGGTAAAAATAACAGTAGTTCGGGCTAAAACAAGTGTACCTCAGACCTTGTTTTCTGTTTTTACCACTTTTGAATATATCCATTTAATTATTTATGCTCTAAATCACTTGCTCTCTAATATTTGTTAAGAAAAATGTATGAATCTCATAGTTTTTCATTTAAACTTCATGTTTATGTATATATATTGTGACTCATGACTCTGATTTGTGATTTGGTTCATGTTTTGCATCCGATTATTATCCGAAAGTTTCGCTCGAAACCTTAGCTTGAAAATGAAGATATAGTTTTGAATTTAATTCATGTTATTTGTATGTTTTATGAATTATGACTTTAATTTTATGATTTGGCCAAGATTGAGGTTTGATTTCTGTCTAGAAGTTTTACGTGAAACCCTATAACAAAAAATTAGAAAATCATGTTGGAAACTTGGAATCTTGATATTTAAATGTTAATTATTTCCTTGTTAAAGTTTATTAGACTATTTATATCTAAAAACTTTGTATGGAACTGTATTATCGAATTATGGAGGCCCTCTGAAATTATCTGAAAGATTGATTGTATGAATTTAGACTTGGCCTTGAGATATGATGAATTTTGACTATCAAATTATGAGTAAATGCATTATGTTAAGTTAAATTGGTAAGAAGATCGCACATAGAACTGTCGTACAGTCAGGTGAGGTTCTCCAACATGCCTTAAAACATTACGGTGGTAATTGAGGATAATTCTGTCCATTGAGTAATACGTGGTCCGTCCCTCCTCGGGACGTAATTAGAGGATAGAGACTATCGAACTTTTGAACCTTTGAATCCTGAAATGAGATGAAATGAGAATAGATGATTATCGAACCTTTGGCCTTTGGTTGTGTGGATCGAACACAATCTATCATCGATTATTTGCCCCTTTGGCTAATAGGGTATACTAGATGGGTCCCTAGAATAATGAACTAGAATTTTGAAGAACAAGTGAGATTTGAAATTATTTTATGAATTCCGACACATGTTTAAATTGAATTATACTTTTTTCGTGTTTCCATGGACGCCTCTATTCTTTGGATATTACCATGGTTTCTATTATACTGTATTTATGTTTTGCATGAAAGCATTTCATTTGCATGTTTTTAAGGTACCTTGTTGGGTTTCAACTCACTCTATTGTTTTCCTCCCATTCAGATGAAACAATAGAACTAGTTCCTGATGAGTAAGAATAGGCAAAGCCTAGTAAGGAAGATTTGGAGCCTCGAAATCATCTTAAAGATTTTGGGAATCGATAATCTTGAATGTAAATACCTGATTTTTGTGGACGAATATTGTGTACAACTTATCGTAACTTATTATGTGTTTTGTTGGAACAATATTTATGCTTTTGCAGGTCTATCTTATGGAAATAGTTTTGCTTCTACCATCCGATTTTCGGATATATACAGGTCCTAAACGACATCTCTTATATTAATTTTGGTATAGTTGATAGGATTGATAAATTAGAGCCATGGATGAAATCATGACGTCTAACGATCCTATGAATGAAATGTGAATGTATATTGAAGTTTAAATTGTACAATTGCATGTTTTATTCAGGTTGCTTATATCCGTTTAGCCCAATTTTAGGGAAAACTCTACTGAATTTTTCCTAGAAATTATGTTGTTAATCTTTAGTCTTTAGTTTCTAGTATGTGTATTAATAGAATTATCTGAAGAAAAAAAATCCATTCCATCACACTTCATGTTTCATGGCGCTCGACGACCGCTCGTTCGACACTCAAGTGCCAATATCGACATAAAAACGTTTCAGGGTTTGCAACGGTTATTTTACGTGGAAAGAGAGAGAGAGAGAGAGAGAGAGAGAAAGAAGGAGAACACAAAGGAAGAGAGAGGAGGAAAATCAAGGCTCTTGGGTTTGTTTCCGATTTCTAGCTAGTTGGAGAAATCATAGATCGAGTCGAAGTAAGTGTATCCATATGCTCTACTTTCGTTTTCTTACACTTTTGTTTCATTTTCATCAGGTATCCTAGTTTCAATTCCTAATTAAATTTATACTTCATATTACCCATGATGTATGCATATATATATATTAATTTCATGTCCAATTTGTGAGTGTTGCACGGTGTTTGGAGAAATTCTCAAAACCCTAACCCCGTTGTTACTATTCATCCACACCCGGCCCCTTGTACCCACGAATTTTTGGGGCTTTTACATAAATTGAGACTAGAATATTGTTATTCATATCCTATATAAGTTAATTTATCAATTGGATATTCGATTTGGTAGATTTATGTGGATTTTCGTTTGTGAAATCCTAGACCCTCGTCCAGACCTCATTTAAGTACATATTTTGAGTTTTATGCATAAATAGAATTGAGATTATAATTACCCATGACTTGAATTTAATAATATACTGATTGGATACCCGAATTTCTAAGAATCGTCCAATATGCACAACTGGGCACTATTCATGCACGGTTACTATTCATCGGAGCCCAATTCGTAAATTTGTATAAATTCCGTATTGTCTAATTGTAAATTAAGCTGCATGTATATTTGTACATGTTTAATTATCATTCCGGAATCACGTTCATTAATCAATTGTGAATGAAATGTGATCTGGTGGCCTCTAAAGTTATAATTACCTCTTGCTGGTAAGAATCTCTATTCTTCACTATGTTTATAATATTCATATATGCAAAATGAGTCATGAGAAGACTTAAATCAGAAAGAAAGATAAAAATTATGCAAGTATATAGAGGGAATGCCACAAATTGATATGATATATGATTTATTATCCTATAGTGAGAACCATGTGAAAGAAATATGATGGACCTTCACTCAAATGAATAAGAAACCATGAAATTATGACCATGGATTTGTGTTACAAAGGTAATACCCCTTGGCCTTCCATTAGTATTACAGTAGAGACTCGAGGATCGTTCCTAGCCACGTATTATAGCGGGTAGTTCTTTTAGCAAGTCTTAGGATATTACTGTAGAAGGACGAGGACTACCTCTGGACCGCGGGAGGTTAGGGAACATTTTATTGGATGTTGAGTACGTCATTCGGCCTTAGATCATGTGAGGCATCATGATCTTTCCTCATTCTCCTGTACCTTTAGTTAGTAAGGTTTACTGACCCTAATCCATAAAGATGAATAATTATGCATTGATTATATTCCAAAAAGAAGAAGGATGAAACATGAGAAGTTAACTGTACTTCAAAAGCACATTCGATCATATTTATATTTATACATCCTCATTATATTTGTACATCCCTCTTCTACTTTATTCTGCTTATAATGTTTATTGTCTTGATTGCATAGCACTTATTGAGCTTTTGACTCACCCTTACTTCTCCTTGTCTTCAATTAGAACAGGTTTGTTGTACCCGATGGGACAGCATAGAGATTTGAAGTGGACTAGACTATGGATTTGGGAGAACATATCGAAGACCTAGAATTTATAGTTTTACATCCGTCAGGAAAAAAATTGTATAGATTTCATTTTTTTTGGAATCTTAATGTATAATGCACATATAACTAATGATTAGATAGTTTAATTTCTGCTGTGTTTGGATTTATTTATACTTTTACAGGTTATTGTGGTCTGTAACAGGTACCTAGTGGCATCTCTCTTTGATCAATATTGTGTTTAGATACATAGCATTTGAGCCACGAATTATATGTGGCAATTGGATCCTATGTGATTTTATGATGTCAGATGTTGGAATTATTTGGATGTATGTTGTTTGTATGATAGATTGTACAGGTTTTATATCAACTTGACGGCCGTATTACAGACAAAACTCTGCTGGATTTTCGGTAGAAAATACGGTCCATCACAAATTTGTGCATACTTTGTTTTTTTTTGCATATATTTATGTGGACTATGGTTTGAGATACATGGATTGGCCTGTGAATAGGCAATAGGATTGTCTCGTACGTATGAATATGTATTAAGCCCTAAAACATGTTTTATATTTGTATGTTTCCATTCCATCCTTTGATTTTAGCATATGAGGTTATGAAATTTGGATCCAGACTATAATTTGTGTCCCACATGGATATGGTGATAGTCACGATTATGTGATGTAACTTTGGATCATACGATATGATATCGTCTATGAGGATTGATCGGATTATTATTTATTATGATTATATCCCGAATGGACTGTTTGATACAGACGATACTTTAGTATAAGACATCTCCTCGATTTTCAGTAAATTTGATAGACCTTATGGTTTGTTTTATATATTTATATGTGACATCTCATTCCGTCTGATTTATATATACTGTTTTATATGATGATATTTGTTGAACTTTTAACTCATATTTTCATATTTTGTCATTTTAAATTAGTGGCATGGATACGCCTGCAGGAGTTTAGTTGTAATCTTTTGTAGTGCTATCTATCTGGTGAGTATGGATATTTATGTTGATTATATTTCAGATCTCAGGGGTGCATTGTGGTTGTTGTTTATGGCCGAATGAGGGCCTTAGTCCATGTATGAGGCCTTTTGGAGTTGTTATATTATATTGATGAATTGTCATTATGTTGGATACCTCTCTTGCAATGTATGGATAGTAGGTCTTTTTTTATGATGTCCTGATTTATATCCGTTGAGTTTTAATGCAAGTTGTATTATGTTAGGTCTTATATATATATGGAATGCCACACCCGAGTTGGATTTTATTGTTTGATGCATTTATTGAATTCTTTATCATGGATTTTGCTTATTAACCTGTGTATTTTTTGCCATAGACGTGATACCTTTCCTATGCAAATGCTCAAAATTAGACAAAAAGGGATTAAATATCCAAATCAGCATATGAGCACTAGTCAACGCCTCAAATGTGCTCCTAAGACACGAGCACCATGCCCATATATATACATGCATGAGCACCCCAGATGTGCTCCAAAGGCACGGGGCACCTTCCAGAAACACGCACAAGTAGACCATAGGCGTCTACCAGGCGCTAAATTTGACTCTCAAAATTTTAATTTTTTTTTAGAATTTTTATTATATAACTATTTTTTTACATAACCTAATGTATAATAATTATGGTATCATAAATATGAATTGTAAAATCAAGCATTATAATTTGCCTCCTCTACCACGATGTAGTCTTAAGTAATTGCATTGGCCTCCAACAATGTTGTAGGATCCTATTGAACTAGTGACTTAAAAAACTCATATGGTTGAATCATCGCCATATATGTATGCATTAAGATTTATCTTGTCAGTGAGTTTCGATATGCCCCTATCCTCAACGTTGAAGCAAGCCAAAAAAATGCTACCAACTCTCAACAGGAGCCTGCCTTATCCTAACTAAATGCCATAGATGTTTTTCTTTCCTCATTTTGGAGGTAAAGTGGGACAGGAGTTGACTGATAAGCTCCTAAAAGGTTCATTTAGAATTCAACTCTATCTGTCACGTCCCACATTCTTATATTCATCTTAATTGTAGGGAACATGTGATTACATAAACAATTTGTAAATCATAACAAACCATAATACATAGAATTTAAAATAATACCAATCATCAATGGCTCTAACATTCATTCAACAACAATATGAATGCAGCTTGTAATAAGAAAAAAATGCCAACAAAAATTCTAAACTCATCTTATAAAAATTACACCAAAACTTACATGATAGCCACAAGGAATATGCAGACATACCTCTAAATTAAAGCAAATATATTCCTCAGATGCTTATAAAATTACAAGTTCTTACATCATCACTTAAACTAAACTAGTTACTTCATTACTGATCACCGCATACCTAATGGTTCTTCTTTACTTTTTATTCATAAGGTTTGAACTCCTGCAAAACATCTGAAGGGAAACAAAATAGTAAGAAAGTGAGCTAAATACTCAACAAGAACATAATAGTTAAGGACATGCATATTCATCTTTAAAATAATTCATAATGAAAAATTGGAATCATTATGCATATAAAAATACAAATATACTTTCACAATATTTTTATGACGTAATTGACTTTTCTTTTTCTTGTACTTAATTCTTATTACTTGTTAACACATTCTTACCTTACATATCTTAAGGAACTAGGTCTAGTAAGCCTTACTAACTAACGGAGTATTTGATTGATATTTGTATTGTGTTACTCCACACAATCAAATGCCAAAATCATAGAATACAGTGATACTTTCTTCCTTATTTACATCTTGAAGACAGGATAGATTGTTTTCAATCCACACAAATCAAAGGCCTTATCTTCCTTATTTACATTCTGAAGACAGGATGGTATTATCTATTGTCTCCCAGAAGACAAGGCTAAAATTACACGGTGATACTTATTCAGACAACGATCTACACTATAATATTTTAAGGTGTGTCAAGGGATACTATCCACTAAAATAAAAAACCTTGGTTCATTTTTTCTTACTTCTTAAAATCTCATAGTGGAATCCCTTATTCATAATCTTGCTTCTTCTTCTTAATTTTATCATCTTAGAGAAAATTTATATTTTTATAGTGTTATATTAGCTTCCATTCATGTATAACATATCATATATGTTCATAATAAAATCACCATAAAGCATATTGACAAAATAAGTTCATATAAATTTTTACATGTGCTGAACTTATTTTTAGACAATATATCATTTGACTCCCGATCTATAAATTCCATAATTTACTGGTTCACTAACCAATTCGGTTCTATTTTATCTCTTTAACCAGTTTGATTACAAATTTGGTTTGTAGATCAGTTCAACTTTTCATAATATTTTACGGATTATCCATATAATAGGCGGCCGGTTCATCATTTTAAAGAATTATACATAAACCGGTTCACTTATTATGACGGCCCGGCCTTTTTCACTTCATAAGGCTACCATCAGCCCATAATTCTTTCCTTAAAATAAAATAATAAATGGACATAAATTTTTTTTTCTTTTCATTCATACATAGGATCTCGTGAGGCCGGACTATATAAAGCTGGCCCACTGGTTTGATTTTAAACTTGTCCGGCCAACTCTAATATTTGCCGGACCTAAATGCTCTGAGATGCTTACTAAAAATTATAACTTTTATTCATAATACCGAAACATGCTAACATTGATAAGTTAAAACAGCGGAACAGTTTTATAAGTCTCCATAAAATATCAGAGAAATTAAACAAGCTCTTCATTTAGTTAGCTCCGGTCAACCGGACTATTTGGCTACACCATGAGATTCTACTCAACTTCATCCTCCATGAGCCTTTCATCATCTGAAAACAACAAGAGTGAGCACAAAGCCCAAGCAAGATACTCACATGCGTAAAATGTAAAATCATATATATATATATAAGCAGATAAAACAGATATTCGAAATCATCATATCTTCAGTTCGGAAGTTCCTTTTCTTATTGTCGTCTTAGTAAAATCATTAAAAATTCTTATCATCTTTAGGGATCTTTAGGGACCGGACGGGAGCGGACAACATCGAGGATGGGTTGTGTGTAACCCCACAACCTAAGGCCGTATCCCCTCATTATGCTTCCTGGGGTGGAAGGTATGCCTTTAACCCGGCATACGGGGTCGTAGTCCATAGTTCTTATGCCACCAGGAAGTCCCCTCTCGTGGCCCAGGAGGCAATCCTCGAGTGTCACTCTAATATCCTTCATCCATATTTAACAGCAAGTTTAATGGAGACTCGGTTCATGGTTCTTGTTCTTTATTGACCATAGTTCAAAGATCGTAGTCATAGAGTTCCACTTGCTGTCCGGATTACATGCATTTTCATATAGCCTTGTTCTTTTCTTCATTAGGTGAAGTCCGTATAATCTTAAGCCGAAGTTCTTCTCTTAGTTAGTCGGAGTTCTTTTTCAACAGATGGCCGGAGTTCTTTTTAAACCGAAGGCCGGAGTTTCTTTTCAAGAGAAGGCCAAAGTTCTTTTCTAAAAGAAGGACGGAGTACTTTCTTTAATCATCTTAAAGCCGAAGTCGTTTTCTTAAAACGACAGAGTTCGAAAACCGGAGCTCTTGGCGGCATACTTTGCTCAAAGGGCGGAGTTCTTCTTCAAAGGCGAAGTTCTTTCTCCAAAAGGGCGGAGCTCTAAAACGGGAGTGATTCTTTCTTTGAAATCCGGAGCTCTAAAACTGGAGTGTTTTCTTTCTTTAAAATCTGGAGTGATTCTTTCTTTAAAGTCCGGAGCTCTAAATCGGAGTGACTTTTCTTTAAAATTCGGAGTGCTAAGACCGGAGTGACTTTTCTTTAAAATTCGGAGTGCTAAAAACCGGAGTACTTTTCTTTAAAATCTGGAGTGATAAAACCGGAGTGACTTTTCTTAAAAATTCGGAGTTCTTTTTGTTTTAAAAACCGAAGCTCTAAAAGCCGGAGTTCTGTTTCTTTTAAAATCCGACGCTCTAAAATCCGGAGTTCTTTTCCTTTTACAAACCTAAGCTCTAAAAGCCAGAGTTCTATTTCTTTTAAAATTCGACGCTCTAAAATCCTAAGTTCTTTTTCTTTTAAAAGCCGAAGCTTTAAAAGCCGGAGTTCTGTTCCTTTGAAAATTCGACGCCCTAAAATCCGGAGTTCTTTTTCTTTTAAAAGCCGGAGTTCTGTTTCTTTAAAAATTCGATGCCCTAAAATCCGGAGTTCTTTTTCCCCAAAAGGAACGGAGTTCTTTTTTCCAAAAGGGACGGAGTAATTTTCTAAAAATGCCGGAGCTCCTTTTCTTAAAACCAGAGATCTTTTCGACAGAAATCGGAGTTCATTTACAGAAGTTCTCGTTCCATCTTAAGGCCAAAGTTCTTTATCTTAAACATGCATTTATCGAAGTTCATAACAATTGACAAATAATTATGTTTCCAAGCAGAACAAAACCGAACATCATGAATAACGGGACTTCTTTTTAAACATGCGATTACGAACGATTTTTCCTTAGTTCAAACAGCAGACCAAACATCGTACGTATAGAAACATAAGTGGATCAAAATATCAGATAAAGGAACAGAATAAACATTCACCATTCTAAAACATACTTTCATAAAAATATCAGATTTACTCGTATTGTAAACATGCATAATAATCATGAACTTTAAAAACAGGGTGAGTACTCTTGCTTGAATTTCTTTATTTCGCCTTGAACTTTTGGTCAAGCCTTATCGAGTGCCCCCTTTTTCCCGCTCTCTAAAGTCTTATTTATAGGCCTTTGATCCTGGTAACCGTCATTAGGGTTTGGCAACCTTCGGGAAATTCGCAGGGTTTCCAAATTTTAAGGTTTCCTTATTATTTATCATTTCCTTATACACGCGGTTTCCTTATTATGAAGTTTCCTTACTGGTTATTTCTGTTTGCTCCATTTCCTTATTTAAGGATTTCCTTATTAATTATTATTCCCCCGTATTTGGTTTCCTTATTTACGTATTCCGGTAAACTAACTGGCGTTGATCGGATCAACAACTTCGGCCACAAATACACTCCGGCTGCAAGGCTACTTCGGCCTTACATGGCTGGACTTGATTTCCATCACAGAAATCCGGACTTCTTTTCAAGGGATATTCCGGACTCCTTTTTCAAGGGAATCCGGACTATATTTTCAATAGGAGTCCGGAGTGGATTTTTATTAAATAAGGGCCGAAGTTAATTTCATCTTAAGGCCGATTTTACTTTTCCTATTGCATTTCCTGGTCAACTCACGTTGACCGGACTCGATGACTGGGGTTTTTCTATGCTTTTAAAGTCTGGGTCGTTACACTTATAATTTAGCTGGTTCATTAGAAACCGGTTCGTTAAATATCTTTAACATCTGATTCTTATAATGGCCAACCGATTTACATGATATATTGCTTAATTACTAATTTTATATCCCATATATGGGTGGTTTATTATTTATTTCTTAGTCGGATCACACTAAATTAGCAAAATAGACAATTAAGTGCAAATCAACCGATTTAGTGGCAATTTCCATTCTGAGGTCGGTTTAGTGACCAAATCAAGGTATTTTTTGAAACCGTTTTACAGTGTGATAGATCAACCCTAGTACTACATAATATGACTGCGTCGGCTGCTGGTTCAACAAGTTCATAGCCGGTTCAGTCTATCAAATGGACTATCAGATTCAGCATCCACATAGATGCAAGGTTCTACGGCTCATTTGGGGATCCGATTCAATGATCTATTCAACCCATTTTCAAGATCCGATTTTTCAAAATCTTAATAAGTGTCTTAACTAGTTGATGACCAATTTTGAGACGGTTTGGTGGTCGAATGGTTGCCGGTTCAGCCTGATATCCCCAAACTGCCAATTTCAGCATAATTGCTGAACTTAGTCCAATTATTAATGTGAAGCCCCGGTTCGGTTAAAAGTTATACACTGATCTTTCATGTACAACACTGATTCTAGTTGGTTCATGGATGCTTCCTTTTCTTTAGGTTGAATTAATCAGATTTTGAGTTGATAAAATTATGCCAATTTTATGAAATATTACCGGTTAATTGAAGTATCTTACATAATTTTTGTGGAGCTTGAATCGGCCTAAAATTTGATAAAAATAGCAGCCAACGTCAACACCGGTAGTTGCTCTATTTTCATCAAGTTCAATCTGCCAATCTACTTTATTTCTATCAAACCGGGGCCGATTTTATGATGAATTATTTTAAAATAAAAATATGATGATTTATCCAACATATTAACGTTTCTTCACTAAAATTTTCATGGGATAAATCGGCCATTAACAGCAAGTTGCAAAACCAACTTCATGATGCATATTTCTATATTTTGGCTATTCTAATATGGTAACGGCAAGGATTATTCTAAAATAAAAATATGGTGATTTAGATAACATTTTAAAGTATATTCAGTAAAATTTCATGGTATGAATCAATCAAATAGGGCATTTAAAAATTTGGACATCAGCAAGGGGCAGTAGAGTTTAGCAACAAAATCTGATTTTGACATGTTATTGAATTTCGCTCATTCTAGTATAGATTCGGTGAGAATTTAAAGTATTGGACCTACTATACTTTAAGATAAGACCAAGAATTTAACAACAAATTAAAGAGGGAGAGGAGTTCTTGCCCGATTTAATGTAGAATAATTTTGAAAATTTTTACACCAAACTGCTAGCCCTTCTCTCGATTCAGCTTTCATTCTTTGTTTTTCCTCCTCTTTTCCTTCAGCTTCTCTCTGATTTTTCCTCTCTCTTTCGGTGAGTATCTACTCTTATTAGTGTCCTAAATTAATAAATTATTGGTTGAAGTTGTAAGAGTTGCTACATGCCCCATAAGGTGGCAATTTCTTGGCTACTCAAAGATGACTCACCCTTTGCATGGGGTGAGTTGTTGGATCCTTCGTGAGCCACTTGTTGGATCCTAATTGGGGGTTATTTGATTACAAGTTAAGCCCCTTAATGTGCCAAGTGTCCCACTAAATTTTTCACACATAATTGTTTCTCTTTTCCTTCTTTTTATATACAAGTGCACGTGTGTGTGTGTGTGTATGTGAGAGTGCTGGCCCTTCTTTCCCCTCCTTTTATTCTTTTTCTTTATCTAAATTTTACTAAGTGTTGGTTCATGAGGAGGTGACATGTATCCCTCAAATTCAACTAAAATATATTTATTAATGGTGTATTAAAATTAACTTAATTTATTATGGTATTAGTTAGCTCCTTAATTTTATACTACTTTTAATTTTATTTAAGTGTATAAAATTTTATTTAACTACTTTCGGGTCCTTCTAAATATTAATTTCGATCATAAATTTTAGTTAGGTTGTTGTCCAAAAATTTCGGAAGCTTTCGAGCTGGTTTCAGGTCCGTCAGAACACTAATTTGATCAACCAAAACTTATTCGATTACCAACCGAGTCTAGCGATTTAATTCTTATTTGATTTGAGCTATATTTAATCAATCAGGTCAAGATTGGTTGTTAATCGGGTGTAATTTTGGTAACCGGGTTATCTTATCGTCAACCGAAATTAATTTCATTATTAGTCAATTAAGAATTTATTAACCGAATTACTTTCATATCATTCATTCTATCATTTATTATCCGAAATTAAAGTCAATTTTATCAAATAACTTTTTGTGGTATTTCGATGTGAATTTCTAGCTTATGAATTTTTACTATTTATTGATCTTAATTTTATATAAATTAATTTAGTTTACTGATTATGAATAATAAAATCTTGGTCCTTACAGACATATATAAATATCAAACATCAATAAAAATTATACATTAATTACTCTTTATCTAATGTGGAACCTTTTTATCTTTACTAATCATATTTATATCCACTTCCATTGTAAATTTAGATACCCAAACCTTTTTTGGCATATATTTCTTTAAAGCTTTGTCTTTCTTTTTTTAAAAACAAAAATATTTCAAATTTAAGCAAACAAGGCATTAGTTAGGGAATGGATGTGGGGTCAAAGCCATAAATAAAAACATATCTAGGTGGATATTAATTAATACCGTATTGGTATCGAATATAACGAATAATATGCACTGATATAAAATATAATAAAAATTTTTAAAATTATAACTTGACAATTAAATATCGATCAATTTATCATTGATACGATAAAGTTTTTAATAGTATCAAAACATGGACCAATAATTTTATTTATAGTCACGACAAGTAGAAAAGGCAAAACCCTTACTTTCCCAAGAGTTATATTATAATGTATCGATTTTTAACATTGTAATTGCAAGTAATTATGGAAATATAATTAATATTGGACTTAATTCATGTAAAAAATTATGTTTCAAATGCAGTAGCAAGCAGCGGCGGGGGGATGCCTACGGGGGGCTCGAGCGCCACGGCACGCGCTGGTTCCAAGCGCACAGTGCCAGCCCGGGATATAAGAACCCGTGAGGATTCTATTTCGTCATTTTTCGGGGCTTTCCACTCAAAGAAGAGAGAGAGGAAGTGATGAAGAAGAGAGAGAAGGAGAAAATCAAGCTCTCAGATTCAAATCCAACTTAGAGCTGGTTAGAGAAGTCATAAATCGGGTCCAGACAAGTACACTAATACTCTCCTCTTTCGTTTATTTGTACTTTCGTTCCTTTTTCTTTCAATATTCTCGTTTTGAAACCCCAAATATATTTATATTTTGTATTACCCATGACCTAAGTATGAAAATACTTCGATTTCATACCCGATTTGTGAGTTTTGTGCGGTATTTTGCATCTAGAAGCCCTAGCCCATGCCCGGACCATTTTTGCCTGTTTATTTTGGGTTTTATACATGATTTGAGCATGCACATATCTAGATTTCATATCCAATTTCATAGTTTTGACCAATTTTCGAACGTGGAACCCTAACCCCATGCCCCGAATGATTTTACCATTTATTTTGAGATTTTTACGTAAATTGACTTTAGAATATTGTTACTCATGCCTTGAACTTGTTAATTTATCGATTGGATATCCAATTTGACAGTTTTACACGATTTTATACACCCGAAAAATCTAACTCGTGCCCCCTTGGGTTTTACTTGAATTAATTATAATTTATACATGATTTGGCTTTAAAAATTCGTAATTCTAGTTTTATGGACTAGGGTACTCCGTAAATTTGGTATTTATGCACACAGATTTATATATGTAGATTTTATGTATTCCAGAAAGATTATCAGACATGAACAATGAAGTTTAACTGCATGTATATAATTATATTATCTTGTATTTGTTTCAAATATGTTACATGTATTTGTGGAGGTATTTGTTGACCGGATGCTCTAAAGTTATGTTTGGCCCAGGGTGATAAGAATTTCTTACTTGTTTCAAGTTTTATGATGATTTATATATGTATTGTGGATATGTTAATTTACCATATTCCAAAAATTATGTTATGAACCATTTGTTAAGAGTTATTGTTCGGAAGCTTTATAATTCTATTTGGCATAATGTGAAAAAAATTTATTAATTCTTTCAAGTTTTAAAGAAAGCTATGCATGTAATATGGTCACGTGAGAACTTAAGCTCACGAGGAATATGAAAATATGTATCTGAATATGCTTATAAAAAAAATTGTGGAAGGATATTCTATAATTAAGTGATGAACTAATGAACCGTTCTCCAATAGAGTGAGAACGGAGAATTTTGGTTTTAAGAGTAGAATTCCTTAAAGAAAAAAGGAACTAAGAACTTTGACCGAGAATTGTTTAGTAGATAGTATATTTTGACATGTCATAATATATTATAGTGGACGGTCATTATCTACTTTGGCATCATGTGTGGCTATTGGCCCCGTCCATAGGGATTGTATGCAGACGGCCTGTCGTTAGGTCTTGAATAGAAGGAGATGGCTTTTGATTGTGTAGGAGCAAACACAATCTAGGCTACGACCGACCGCTCCTTTAGTCAGTAAGGCCTGCTGGTCCTAGTCCCCAACGAAATAAGTTTTTCGACATGATTTGATGATTAAAAAAGAAAAGAAAAAGAATTGAAGAAGTTTGGAAAATATCATGAAAGTATTCTTTTCTATTCATGATGCATGATCACTTATATCTCTTTATTCCTTCCTATATGATTTATCCTTATTTGAAATATGAAATTTACATGTTCTTTGTTAAATGTATGCATTACTGAATATTTGGCTCACCCTTACCGCTTTCTTTCCTTAGATGCGTATGAGTTTGCACCCGATAAGGCAGAGTAGAGGATTTGAGTCGGCTTGGCTCGAAGACATGGAAAATGACCTTATGGACTTAGTTATGCAGTTTTGTGCCTTTTGATGGAATATTTTGTATTTCTAAAGGATTCGTATATAAATGTCTATGTATGATGATAATGATATACCCATAGTTTAGTTTCCACTGTGGTTTATGAATGCTTGTACTTTCGCAGGATATTATGGTTAGTTGAGTACCTAGTGGCATCTATTTTGAGCCAATATCATACCGAAGTTATGACGTTGGTGCCATGTGTAGTTTTGTGGCTTTTGGATCCTGTGTTTACTTGTGTGGATATGTATGTATGTATGTATGTATGTTGTACAGGGTTTTGTACCAGTTGTATTAGGTTGATGATCGTATTACAGACAAAACTCTACCAAATTTTCGGTTGGTAACACAGTATATCACAGATGATATCAAAGAAACAGATGCCTTAGGATTGATCTGAATTTTATGCAAAAATTTAGCTTAGAGTAAGAAAGATTGAATAAGCATAAGAAGACGTAGGATGACTAAGTTAGATTGGATAGTTCCAATTATTCGAATTTTAATAACTTAGGTTAGAACTAAGTTAGAATTAGAAATTAGGTTTGATTGTCTAGTTGTGGTGACCCAAGTATCAGAAGGAGATATGGTAATGTTTACCTCATTTAAGTTAGAAGGCGAAGCCAATCGCGGACAATTGATAAAGAAGGAGCCATGGGCTTAGAGAAGAAAGAAATATTTTGGGATATGTTCGTGGATATTTTTATGGATAAATATTTTTTCTACATGAATTTTGGGAGCACGAGTTTGGTTATGGACAATCAGCCACGTAATCAATGATTGCCCTTATCTATGGGTTGAACAGAGAAGAAATCCAATACCATAAATTGGGGTTTTTTAGTGATAGCATGAGGTCTAGAGTGTCGTCTACCATGATAGAAGTAAGATTCCTAAATTTTGTTATTGTAGCACAAATATTATTTTGGGATCCCGAATCTATATTTTTATTTGTGATTCCTAAGTTTATTCGATTATTTAAGGATCTAGTCTTGGCACTAGCGGTATCGAGATCTATGACATTTTTCTTGGATCCGTAGATATGATTGGCTCGGTTGAATTGATTTGTTTTGAGGTACCAAACTTTGATTTGATTTTGGTGGTAATTTGATTGGCGAGCCGCCATGCTAGTGTGAATTGATTTGGTAAGGATATTACATCCTGCAATTGGGTTGTGAAATTTTAAATGTAAGTCAGAATTGATCAAAGTATTAGGAAATTAGTATCGTTTCGCCTGCAAGTCATTTAATGAGAATTTGCGCCAAGTTCATTTAGCATTTAAGACCACATCTGGAGATCATTTTGTGGTAATTGAGAAGTTTTAGACGTGTGAATATTTGAGGATGTTCTTGGAAGAAACATTAGGTGATTGATCTTTTGATCGGTAATTTGAAGTTGCATCAAAATCAACACCAATCTTTAAGAATTTCGTGAAGGATTAAAGAAGCATCGGATAGGTGTCGCTGTGGAATGCTTTGAACCTTTGGGTGAGTGAGATGAACCGATAAGGTTATTTGCGGATGATTGAAAATTAAGGTTCATGAGATAAACGATTTGATAAGCGGGTTCTGGGAATGAATAGGTGAATCATTTGATCTTTTACAAGAGCTTGGTGTTTTCTAAAGTCGATCTGTATCTAGAACATTATTAATTGTGAATTATTGAGAATTGTGCCGTGGTAGCATTCGGGATAAGGATACAGCTATTACGAATTCCGGTAATGCCATTTAGGTTTGAAGATTCGTTGGTATTTCAGTAAATTTAATAGAGTAGATCATTCGGCCACATTTAGGTCAATTTTATAAAGGCCTCATCGAGGAATTCATAGGATCATGGGGATGTATGAACTCTGTGTGAGGATGGTATCATGAACTAGGAAGGCCGTTGGCCGTGTACTCAATTGGGTAGACTGTGAGTTTGGTTCGGGAAAGTGCTATGCTGCGCATGTAATTCCTTCGATAACACGAATGTGGTAATGTAGAATTTGGGAGATGGATCATTTGGGAGAGGGTAATTGATGTCGCGGAAGTGTTCCTCGAGATTATGCAACGTCCAATGGGCATTTGGCTTAGAAGTAATCGGTGTCCAATGGGATGAGAGACATGAAGATAGTTTTTGGGAAATGAAGGGTAAATTGTCAACCATATCGTTTGGGTTGATCCTTAATGAATCTAATGAATTATAATAGAATGTGATGCTTTTGAGGAAAGTCTAGGATTATATTTTTTTTCCTGCATCATATGTGGATGGATGCCCTTGGTTTGGAGTTAATAATTAAGGTCTCTACTTTGGGAACCTATAAGTGTTGCTTTTTGAGATAGTTAATATCTAATGATTCTAAGGATTTGAATATTTATGTCGTAAGGAGGAGACGATCGTGCAACAAAGAAAACAGGGAAATCTACTTTAAGAGTGTGAAGAAGAATCTCGGAGTCTTTTAAGGAAGACGAGCATTAGTACCGATGATTTGATATTGGGAGCCTTTGGATTAGATATGTCTTTAATGCTTCATAGGGAATGTTGTAGGGTGAATTACGAGTAGGTTCCAATATCAAAGTAAATAGGATGTTGTGCTTGTGATTTGAGAGATAGAATTGTATTCGAAGTGTTGCAACTATAAAATTGTGAGATGAGAAATCCTTGTGGTCTTGCTTCAGGATTGTTAGAACAGCAAAGATTTTGGATATTTGAATAATAAATTGTTAAGAAATTCGGGTCTTGAGGTTTAGTGGTAATTTGAGGCTGTACCAAAATTCTTAAGATAAATGCTTCAATTATGTTTCCTATGCTGGTCGTAATCTGGGGTTTATGGGTTCTACCTTAGATATATTGATATCTTTGAAATTTTCTTGGGTTTATACCTGCCGTGTAACCTAAGTGTCTGATGAATCAATGGACAAGAATTGCGGTTGATTTTTATGTACAAGTAAATGGTCAATTAGAGTAGCGCAGCAGTAGCATGTGGGCCCATAGCCCAGATATTTCAGAATAAGATTGAGATTCCATGTGATTGGTCATTTTCAAGGCTTAGGATGGATTGAAATAAAAATTTATTGGCTCGTTCGATGTATTGAACTAAGTCGGAGGAATAGCCAATATAATCTGGGTTGCCTTCAGATTTTGTGGATTATTATGAAGTCTCCCTTGCATCAATGACTGAGGAAATCAGTAAGTGATCTGGTTAAGAGTTTCTAGAGATTAGAAATTTGTCTTATGATAAGGCTCTAACCTAGATTTGGATAGGAAACATTAGACAATGAGAATTAGGATGATTCATTTGGTTAAGGCCTTTTAGAATAAGTCATTTGATTAAGGATGTGACATAGTATCGTGAAGAATGAATTCTCTAAGGATTCTCCCTAATTGTTAAATTTTGAGGTTCGTCAAGTTTCGAGGATGAAATTACTATAAGTGGGGGAGACTGTAATGTACCGATTTTCAAACATCATAATAACAGGTAACTAAGGTAATATGATCAAGATTGGACTTAATTCATGTGAAAAAGTTAAGTTTTAGATGTGGAAGGAAGCAGCAGTAGGGGACGCCTATCGGGCACCCGAGGTGGTGCCACGGGCGCTCATTCCAGGGGACCCACTCCTGCCGGGCGCTCAAGCGCTAGGCCGAGATTTAATAACCCACGAGGGTTCTGTTTCATCATTTTTCAAGACTTTCCACGTGAAGAAGAGAGAGAAACTAATGGAGAAGAGAGAGGAGAAAATCAAGCTCTTGTATTCAAATTCGGTTTGGAGTTGATTAGAAAAGTGATAGATTAGATCAAGATAAGTGTACCCATACTCTCCTCTTTCGTTTTTTTGGTACTTTCATTCTATTTTCTCTAGGTATCCCCATTTTGATACCCAAATAAGTTTATATTTTGTATTACCCATGACCTAAGTATGAAAATACTTCGATTTCTTGTCTGATTTGTGAGTTTTGTGCAATCTTTTGCACTCGAAAATCCTAACCCATGCCTAGACCAATTTTACCAATTCATTTTGGATTTTATGCATGATTTGGCCTTAGATAATCAAAACCCATGACTTAAGCATACACATATGTGAATTTCATGCTTGATTTCGTAGTTTTGATCGCTTTTCAAACATGGAGCCCTAACCCCACACCTCGAATGATTTTACCATTTATTTTGAAATTTTTGCATAAATTGGCTTAGAATATTGTTACCCACGCCTTAAACTTGTTAATTTATTGATTGGGTGTCCAATATGGTAGTTTTACATGGTTTTGTATTCCCGGAAGCCCTAACCCAAGTCCTCTTGGGTTTTAGTCGAATTAATTATAATCTATACATGATTTGGCTTTGAAATTTTGTAATCCTTGTTTTATGGATGCGGCTACTCCATCAATTTGATATTTATACACACAAATTTATTATATATGTAGAATTTATGTATTTTGGAAAGATTGTCGAACATGAACAATGATGTTTTACCACATGTACGCAATTATATTATCTTGTATATGCTTCAAAAATTATGTTACATGTATTTGTGAAGGTATGTGTTGTCTGGATGCTCTAATATTACGTTTGACCCACGGTAGTAAGAATTTCTTACATAGTCCAAACTTTATAATAATTTATGTGTGTATTATGGATATGTTAATTTTGAATGTTCCAAAAATCTTGTTATGAACCATTTGTTAAAAATTATCATTCGGAAGCTTTATAATTCTATTTGGTATAATGTGAAAAGAATTTCTTAATTCTTTCAAGTTTTAAAGAAAATTATGCATGTAATATGGTCACGTGTGGATTTAAGCTCACGAGGAACATGGAAATATGTATCTGAATATGCTTATGGAAAAGAAAATTTTGGAGTGATATTTTGCAATTAATTGATAAACTGATGGACTATTCTCTAGCAGAGTGGGAACAAAGAATTTTAGCTTTAAGAGAAAAATTTTCTAAAGAAATAAGGAACTAAAAACTTGGACCGATGATTATTCAGTAGATAGTATATTTTGGCATGCCTTAGTATATTATAATGGAAGGTCGTTGTCCTCTTTGGTATCATGTGCGGCTATTTGCCTGGTCAATAGGGATTGTATATAAACGGTTTGCCTCTGGGTCTCAAATAGGAGAAAATGGCTTTCGATTGCGTAGGAGCAAACACAATCCAGGCTACGACCGACCGTTCCTTTAGTCAATATGGCCTATTGGCCCTGGTCCCCAATGAAATAAGTTTTTCGGCATAATTTAATGGTTAAGAAAAGAAAAAACAAAGAATTTAAAAAGTTTGGAAAATATCATGAAAGCATTCTTTTATATTAATGATGTATGATCACTTGTATGTCTCTATTCCTTCCTATATGCATTATTCTGATTTGAAATATGAAATTTGCATGTTCTTTGTTAAATATATACCACACTGAATATTTGATTCATCCTTACTGTTTTCTTTCTTCAGATGAGTATAAGTTTGCACCCGATGAGGCAGAGTAGAGGGTTTGAGTTGGCTAGACTTGAAAATGTGAAAGATAACCTTATGAATTTAGTTATGCAGTTTCGTAGCTTCTGATAGAATATTTTATATTTCTAATATATTTGCATATTAATGTTTATGTACGATGATAATGATATACTGGTAGTTTAGTTTCCGTTGTGGTTGATGAATGGTTGTGCTTCCGCAGGATGTTATGGTTAAATTAGGTATCTAGTGGCATCTATTATGAGCCAACGTTATACCAGAGTTATGACGCTAGTGCCATGTTTGGTTTTGTGACTTTTGGATCCTGCATTTGCACTTGTGGATATATATATATATATATATATATATATGTATGTTATACAAGATTTTGTACAGGTTGTATTAGGCCGACAATTTTATTACAATTGGAACTCTAGTGGATTTTTAATTGGTAATACAGTCCGCCACATATATTTAGCTTGTTTCCCTTATATAATCAATAATTGGATCTTGTTGTACATGATTTGTACTCCATCGTTTCCTTTTATTAAGAGCTTTTAAGATTCAAAATTTTGTTATATTAAACTTAGGTCCTTTTTTATTTAAATTCACAATCAAGATTTGAAACCCTACTGTGATTTTTCCTAATCAAGATTTAATTAGATATTGAATTGTGTCTAAAAGAAATCAATATCTCCTAAACCACTATAATTAAGATATTGTTATAACACAGAATTATAAAAGTATACATATATTTGATATATATAAAGCAGGAATTGTTATAGATGCCGCAATTGAGAGCCCATTATCAAATTCATGTATCATTACTAGTATCAACAATAATAAAAAATATATATTATAAAAAATCATATTGAAAATAGAGATAAAAAAATACAGACATATAAACATATATTCAGCTTACTTTTAATTAGTGATTCCTATCTAAAAAATTTTTAAATTTCTTCATGTGAACGAAACTGGACACATTTTGGTTCTTTTTATAGACTTTGTTTTACTAATATATAAATCTTCAATACTATTAAAACTCTAACATGCATAACATCCATAGAACTATGAAGGATTACAAGATGAAATAAATTTTTAAATGACTTAAAATATTTAAAAATGAGAAAACATAAGGCCTATCTAGTTGGAAAAAAATGGTTTTTTTTCTATTTTTATGTTTTATTTTTCTTTAACCTTTTGAGTTTTAAAATTTTGTTAAAAATCATCCTCATTTATGTTTGTTGAAAATATAAGTATTAAGTATCTTAATAATTTATTGTTTCTCATTAGCTGTTTATAAATTTTTAATCATTCAATAAATAATAAAAAATGCTAACCGATGAATTATTTGATAAATTTACTAAACATATTTTTATTTATATTAATTATTTATCAAAATCATTTATTTATTGTTTGTTTTAAATTTATTGAAAGTCGTAATAAAATTATGTACCACATAAAAATAAGGTATATATCAAATATGATTCTCAATAACTATCTATTATATAAAATGATGTTCTTTATATATATTTTATATATGTAAAATGCATACTTACTATTTAATCATTTGTTGTTGCCCTGTTAAAAGCACGATTCAATCCATTTGAGCTTAATTTAACAAATTATTGAATCAAACTAAAATTTAATTTTATCCTTGTAGAATTTACACTAGAGTTTAAGTCTACTAATGCATAATTTTTATGATCCAACCTATATATTTAATTATCAATAAGTTAAAAATATATATTAATGACACATTATTTTAAATAATAATGATTCTTTAAATTATTATAATATAGTTAGTTTAATTTTTAATTTAATTAATAATATATAATATTTTGTTAAGTTATGTAAAATTCTAAATATTAACCTAAATATTATCATTACTAAATAACTGAAATGTTAACTAAAAGATATTTTTAATTTTTCATGTTAGAACAATTAAATATGGTTATAAATTGAATTAAAAACTTATTATTTATTAATTCACTTTTTTTGTATTTTATGAACTTATTATAACTTCTTAAAATATTATTATATAACTAGAATATAAAAAAATTACTTTATAACCAATGAAAAGCTTTAAAAATATATATCTTTTTGTTGCTTTGTAAGTTTTTCAAATTTTATTTTAAAATTAAGAAACTAAAAAGTTTGGTTTGTAATTTTTCAAATTAAAAGCAAAAAGATTTAAATATTGATGGGTATGGCGACCCATGGACCGGTCTAGAATTTCAGCCCACCAGAAGAAGAATAGCCTAGATATTGTGACATCTCATATTTTCAGCAGAAAATTCAGCATAATTTTAACTATAATACGGATGCCGGTCAAATACAAAACTTGTGAATATCATTTATAGTATACATAATAATGCCACAATATCTCAACCACAGAATCCAAAGTCACAAAATTTTGCATGGCACCTACATTATAACTTTGGTATGACATTGACTCAGAATAAATACCACTAGGTACCCAACTAACTATAACAAGACCTGTGGAAGCATAATCAGTCATTAATACAGCGAAAACTAAACTACGGGTATATCATTATCATTATATAACTATATATAATCACCATCCAAATACAAAATAATCCATCAGGGAATACAAATCTTCATAGCTAAGTCCATAAGGTTGTCTTCAACGTCTTTGAGCCTAGCTGACTTAAATTCTCTACCTTGCCTCATTGGGTGCAACTCATACTTATCTGGAGTAAGAAAAATAGCAAGAGTGAGGTAAATCTCAGCAAGGCATTAAAATATCTAAGAACATGCAATTCATATTCAAAACATAACGGTATATACATATGAATATGTGTAGGAAGAAATAATAATGACTAATTTTCAAAACATGCATGAAAGGTTAAACTTTCATAAAGCCATTCAATTCCTTTATTTCATTCCTGATTTCTTATTTGATTAAATTATACTAAAGCAGGCTAAAATATGCTATCTAATGAACATCCTATGTCCAAATTCTTAACTTCTTATTTTCCTAAAAACTTTTGCTCTTAAACCCAAAATTTCATAGTTCTCACTCCAGGAGAACGGTTCATAGTCAAAACCCATAGTCGAAGCCCGTGCCCAAAGCCCGTGGCCGAAGCCCATAGTTGAGGCCCATGGATGAAACCCGTGCCCAAAACCCATAACTGAAGCCCGTGGCTGAAGCCTATAGCCGAAGCCCATAGTCGAAGCCCATTGTTGAAGCTAGTGGCCGAAACCCATGACAAAAGCCCTTGGCCAAATCCTACAGCCCAAGTTTATAGCCGAAGCCCATAATTGAGGCTCGTGGCCGAAGGCCGTGGCCTAACAACCACACGCCGCAAAGGTGACCTTTTTTCGATCGGTACAGCCTAGCACAACGAATATCTTCTTCATCCTTTTCAACCACACGTCTTCTTCATCGGGATCAGGCTTTCCTTGGAAGCCCGATGCTCGTTCAGCTGTGAATCTATCATATGTCATAGGACCAAGAAGTGTCGGAGCTGGCTCAGGTGCAGGAATCGGAGCCATATGCTTTTGCTCGACAGATTCTGCTACATTGGTCATCCTCTCCAATAGATCAATATAAGCGGCCTCTCTAATATAGGGCATGCTAGCGCCACCGCGATCATTCCTTCTACCTCATCTACTTGTCATCCTATAATCAAGGTAAACACAAGGCTATAAGGACAATGATCCAATGGAATGAGAAAGAAATATTCAACAGTTTTAAGGAATTTCCAACCTGGCCTAAGAACCAATCTCTTAAGGGTCTTAGTTGCCTTAACTTTCTCAACTTATTCCTATGGGAGTTCTATTCGGAGATTCAAACCTATGCTTCCGCTTTTCGATTAATTAATTGCTAAGGTATCTCAATTCTCTGATAACAAATGTGACGGAACGGATTTTTTTTTCCTCAAAAGCTTCCGTCAAGACAAGATTAGGGATAACTTATAAGCACACAACTAGCAATCATTCACAAATCTTCCTATAACAAGCATACACAGGATTACATGTGCCATCCATGGCATAAATCTACAAAAGTGTTAGCTACAATAACAATTCAATAACGAGATGTCATCTAGGCCTGTACAGTATATCCAAAAGTTTAGAGTGGAAGCTAAACTAATAACCTGCAGAAGCATAGTTTTATTTTACCATCAGATACATCATATGCATCCTATACAAAACCTACATGTGCATAAACATCCATAAATACAAGATCAGTATACAAAATCATATGATCATACAAGTCTTTACGTCAACTGCTCTCCCAAAAATAGCTCCAAATACTTTAGGTCCTCAAAAGTCTTCAGAAATTTCTCTTGATTACTCTTTCTCATTAGGCACTAACTCTACTATCTCATCTAGAAGGGGAGAAAAATAATAAAATAGTAAGCCGGGGCTCAGCAAGGTACATGCATATAAACGGTAAAACAATGATGCGAAACGGTCATGTAACTGTGTAGAAACAGAACTGTTAAACTGTAATCGGTAAACTGTAAGCGGTAACTGAAATCAGTAAACTATAAGCTATAAACGATATTATGTAAACTGTAAACAGTAAACTATAATCGGTAACTGTAGACCGTATGCTGTAATCGGTAAAACTTGTAAACGGTAACTGTAAATGGTACACTATAAACTATAACATATCATAACGGTAACAGACCCTGCTAGTATACCCTACTAGCTGAGGGGCGAATAATCAAGGATAGATTGTGTTTAGTCCACACAATCCAAGGCCTATGACTGTAACATGTGTATCCCATCCCGAAGGATCTGTACTGTATGCCACCCAAAGGTAGGCCGGTAATTGTGATTCCTCCTAATTTTAACGCCCCGAGGAAAGGCGGACCACAAATAATTTCATGGACAGAGTTATCCTCGATTACCACCGGAAAGTCCTAAGGCATGCCGGAAAACCTATTCGGACTTTAGTTAGTCCCGGGTCCTAAATAACGGTAACATAAATAACCTTTTTATTGAAAACCTTCTTTCATAATCATAATTTTACAATTTACTTTCAGAACAAACGATAACAGTCTAAAAGCTCCTTCACTTTTACTTCAACGGTGCATGAAATTTTCATCAGTACAAGTCTGTGTAAATTTTTAGAAACAAATTATATAGGGAGTTTCTTTTCAATATCAATTAACTTTTATATAACTAGATCTATGGTTAAAAATCACTAAAATCCCTTCATTTTCATACTTGGCGCTTCGCCAAAACCTTCGGACTCAAATCGATCTCTAAACATGTGCTTATTCATGAAATAAATGCCATAAATCCATGCATATACATTAAATCATGTAATTTACTCAAACATCACAATATTTTTGAGCTAGGGTTTCATTACATATTTTCGGAAGCAAATCGAACTCTATTTACATGCTTAATCACGAAATCGAAGCCAAAACTTGCAATAAACATGGATAAATACAAAATCTAACCGAACAATCGAAGGAAACATACTTCATTTACTTTAAACATGCATCAACATCATTTTAGAACACTTTTATCAACTTTAAAGCAAGAGAAAACGATAAAAATTAAAAACAACGTCCGAAGTACACTTGCCTTCGCCCGATCTACCATTATTTTTACTGGGAGTGGATTGGAACAAGTGATTCTCCTTTTTCCTCTTCTATTCTTCCTCTTCTTTGTTCGTGCCTCTTCTCTTTCTCTCCCACTTTCCTTTTCTTCTTCTATTTATAATAAAACGAGATCAGAACGTGGGCAAAAGTCGGGGCCGCGCTCGAGCGCTCAGCGAGCGGGCCATATTCTGTTATTCACGCTCGAGCGGCCAACGGGCACGCAGCAAGAGGGCTACATTCTGCTAAACGAGCTCGAGTGGCCATCGGGCGCTTGGCGAGTGGGCTACATTCTGCTAAACGCGCTCGAGCGGCCAGTGGGCGCACGGCGAGCGGGGCAACTACTGGATTTTGTGCTTGCTGCAGTGCCTCGAGCGCACAGCAGGCACCACATAGCTGCTTGTTGAATTCAGATATTTTTTCAACTTTTTACTTTCAACCATTATTTTTCACTATATGTTTGGCCTCTTAATGATACTCATCATTCTAATTACTTTCAATTTTCATGTTTTTCGGTTTCAGGGCCTCACATTGGGCACTTAAACTTTAAAAATTTGGTCAAAATATCTAGGAAAAACTATATTGAGGGTTTTCCAAAATTAGCAAATGTCAAACACTACGTATGTGGGCCCTATCAACTCAGTAAACAAACTAGAACCATTCATCCTTCTATTGGAAACATTCCGACCTCTCGTCCCCTTGAACTGATTCATATGGATCTCATGGGACCTTCTAAAACTGAATGTTTAGGGGGCAAAAAGTATATTCTAGTGGTCGTTGATGATTACCCTAGGTATTCTTGGATAAACCTTCTCTGGAGAAAACTCGACATGTTTGATCACGTCAAAATTTTATATAAAAAACTTACTAACAAAAAAGAAACTTCCATCATTAGAATCCGCAGTGATCATGGAAAGGAATTTAAAATTTTAAATTTTAAAAATATCTGTAATGAAAAAGAAATTCATCATGAATTTTCCTTCCCTATCACCCCTCAACAAAATGGCATTGTTGAACATAAAAATCGGGTCATTCAAGAAATGGCCAGAACTATGATGCAATGCAAACAGGTTGCTATGCACTTTTGGGGCAAAGCCATGAGTACGGTTTGTCACATAATTAATCGGATTTACCTAAGAATCGGGACGAAAATAACCCCATATGAACTTTGGAAAGGGAAGAAACCCAACATTAAATATTTTCATATCTTTGGTAGCCAATGTTTCATCTTACGAGATAGGAAAAACTTAGGAAAGTTTGACTCAAAAAGTGGTCAAGGAATATTTTTGGGATATTTCCTAACCAGTCGAGCCTATTGAGTCTACAATTTATGCATTCAAACGGTTATAGAATCCATTAATATTATTGTAAATCATATCCCTCATGAGAATCCTAAAAGCCATGACTGTCTTGATAAAAAGGATGATTATGTTAAAGCTTCATCTGACTCAACATTTTCTGATATTGAGTAAGCAACTCCTAATGCCATTCCCACAAAGGAACCATCTGCTAGAGTTAAGCTCAATCATCCTAAAAACCTTATGCTAGGCGATTTGTGCAAAGGTATGAGGTTGTGCCATCGTGTTCTAAGCTAGCTCACCTATACCCGTTATGTCTTGCACATCGAACCTAAAAAGGTTGAAAAGGCTTTGTCCAATGAGTGTTGGACAAATGCCATACATGAGGAATTAAATCAATTTGTGAGGAATGATATTTGGTCCCTGGTTCCCCGTCCTACACATACAAATGTCATCAGAATCAAATGGATCTTCAAAAATAAAACTGATAATAATGAGAGTATCACCGGAAATAAAGCTCTCCTTATTGCTCAAGGATATACTCAAGTGGAAGGCATTGATTATGACGAGATTTTTGCCCCTGTGGCTCGTCTCCAATCTATTAGTATTCTTCTATCCATTACTTGTACCATGAGATTTAAATTATATCAAATGGATGTAAAAAGTGCCTTCCTAAATAGGTTCATTCAAGAGGAAGTCTATGTTGAACAACTAAAGGGTTTTGTGAATCCTGCATTTCTAGACCATGTATATAAATTGAAAAAGGCTCTCTAAGGACTTAAGCAACCTCCCAAAGCTTGGTACAAGCATCTCATATCGTACCTTAGTGATCATGGTTTTGTTCGAGGTAGTGTTAACAAAACTTTATTTGTAAAAATGATCGAAAAATGTACGTTGGTAGCTCAAGTTTATGTTGATGACATTATTTTTGGTGCTACCGTCGACTCCCGTGCTCATTCCTTTGCCGACTGTATGGCTTCAGAATTCTAAATGAATATGGTCAAAGAACTTACATACTTCCTTGGCTTTCAAATTCGCAAACTCGCTTCCGGTACGTTCATTTTTCAAGCCAAATATGCCAAGGATCTTGCCAAACGCTTCAATTTTGATAACTCCAAACATACTTGGTCACCCATGAGCACCTCCTTAAAATTGGATCATGATCCTGTTGGCAAGAGCATCGATCCAACTCTTTATAGAAGTATAATCGGAGTCTTCCTGTATTTGACCGCTAGCCAACCCAACATTGCATTCAGTGTCGGTGTCTGCGCTCGATATCAATCCGATCGAAAAGAATCCCACTTAAGTGCCATTAAGCGTATCATTTGCTACATCAACAAGACTTCTAATTATGGGATTCTTTTCTCAAACGACTCAAATTTTGCCCTAGCCGGCAACTCCGATGCCGATTGGGCTGGAAGTGTTGATGATTGTAAGAGCACCTCCAGTGGATATTTTTATGTCAGCCCCAACTTGGTAGTTTGGATGAGTAAGAAACAGAATTCTATCTCATTATCTACTGTCGAAACTGAATACATTGTTGCGAGGAGTTGTTGCACCCAACTCATATGGATGAAGTAACTGCTTCTTGATTACGGTATTATCCAGGATATCATGCTCATTTATTGTGACAATATTAGTGCTATAAATATCTCTAAAAATCATGTCCAACACTCTCACACAAAACATATCGATATTTGACATCATTTTATTCGTGATCTCGTGGAAACTCACGTCATCTCTCTTGAACATACTCCCACCGACCATCAACTAGCCGATATCCTCACCAAAACCTTAGACAGTGGTGCGTTTTGAATTTTGCGAACCACCATCAGTGTTGCTCGTCTCCTGAAAAATGATGTACATTTCTTTAACAACAACAACAATAATAATAATAATAGTAATAATAATAATTTTCAGGTCACACGTTTCTTTCCACAAAAAAAATAATTAAATTAAATTAAATTACAAGGAGAAAATAACATTATAGCATCACCGCGGGCCTTCTCCTTTTCACCACACTCTGCTTTCATCTCTCTCACCGCCGTCTCTCTCTCTCTCTCTCTCTCATTTCTCTAAACCCTAGCACCGTCCGCCATTATCATCTATCTGGCACTCCTATTATCGACCGGCCAGTCTTGTGAGCGAATTGCATTGACCAATCTATTTCCGGTCTCCCATTTTTCCTCCATTCCATTTGATAAGGTACATTTTCTTTTTGCTCTTCTTAGTGGCTGGAAGATTGACCTTCCGACCCACTTGTGTCGTCATATGCTTGCCCATGTCCACTCCAAGAAGGATGACAACCTCCCATACGGTTGTCTCATTCAGCGCCTTCTTGGGTCATTAGGCATTCTGTGTCCAGATCTTCCACAAGCATCTCCTGGTCACTCTATCTCTCAATCCACCTTTGAGCAAGTTGCTCCCACACTCGTCGGCTTTCCCCATCATCCGATGATTTCATCAATGATCCTTGTCCTGCGGCTCCCTCCTCTCTAGTCACAGCCGGCCCGTTTGCTCCCAGCCCCTCCTGCCTCTCCTACTCCGCTACATTACCTCTTAGCGTATTTTGGGACTTCTCTCCCGCCTCTCTCAGTAGTTGCCCTGCCTGTCCACCTCCCATGAGCAAATGGCGTCTCGACTTCAGCGCATGGAGGAGACTCAGGTTCAGTTCTGCCTCTCTCAGTAGCTGGCCCGCCTATCCACCTCCCATGAGCAAATGGCGTCCCGACTTCAGTGGAGGACACTCAGGATCGGTTTTGATCTGAGGTCCTTGAGCGCCTTGACCCTCAACTCCCTACACAGGAGGATCAGTTCGGTTATCCCGCGGCAGCCCCTCCTCGTTCATCCTCTTCTGGGCGATCCCTTTGGAAATCTCTCTGAGTGATTCCCTCACTTTGGCTCTTTGTGACAAAAAGGGGGAGATCCGTTTGCTGCTCTTGATGATAGGGGGAGCCTTTATTTTTGTTGTTAGGGGGCGCTATTATTTTTGTTAGGGGGAGGATGCTTATTTTATTTGTATTACTGCTATTCATTCATTGTGATGCACTTCTTTTGTTTTCTGTTCTGTCATAATGTGGCTATTACTTTTTGTACATGGTTATATCCGTTTATGTATGCATGTACTAACCATATTTGATCAAAGCAACACAGTCCATGATTTTGGCTGGTGATCATAGCATCAACATCGCAAAGATAGTGTAGTTTCTATTTCACTTGTTGTATTATATTTATTTTTCACTAAGTGTAGATTTTGCTGTACGCGGGTTCTGTCTTGGTGGTATCTGAACACATGCTTATCATGTATTTTTATTTTTGCTTTGTTATGGGGTTTTGTCATGGAATTGCCAAAGGGGAAGATTGTTAGTCATCTTGTGTATTAGCACATTCCGTGACTTCATGGGGGCGTTCCTGGAAGACTTTCATCTGCCTCATGCTAGAGGATCATTATTATCGCACCTCAACATTCACACCGCATTATTCTCTATTTTGGCCCTTCCTGGAATCGGTGCCCACTGGGCACCCGAGGTGCCATCTAGGCGCACTCACATGCAGTGTGCGCTCGATGAGCGCCTAAGGCGCACATCGAGCGCATCTAACAAAATCGAACGCTCACTGTGCGCCCCATTTGAGCTCAAGCGCCCACACCCGAAGTCTCCTAAACCTAACCCACGCTCGCCGCGTACTCGAGCGGTGCGGGTCTTTGTGTCTAACGGCTCATTATTTTCAAAATTATTTTTGGCTTTACATATATATATGTTTTATGTTTTTGAAACCCTAACTTCGTCCAGCAGAATTTTGAGGAGCTTTTCTCTCTTACAAAGCCATTTTTCTTATGCACCATTGCTGAGAAAACTTGATACCAACACTCACGCTCCATTGACAAAGTTTTCTCTTCTCATTATGGTCACCTATTTACATCTCTTCTTGTTGTGTAATCTTCGTGACTACGTCGATGGCATGAACACGAGTCCAATGGCATTTGGCCCTTCAAGCAGTTCGTGAGAAAAGATCGACGTGAAGATCGGAAGGCTTTCGGTTCCGTTGCCTGGGGCAAATCCAAGGAGTTCCTTGATAGGGATCATAAGATGGAAGTAAGTCGGTTAGGTTAGTACGTCTGTACTACCCGATCTGTAAATTAATTTTCATAGTGAATTTATTCTCTAACATTGAAACTTGGAGGATTTTTCTTGATTACCGTGGGTATTGAGTTTTTCCTTCGTCACCAAAAAAATTATGTCTTTTTACTATTACTTGGAGAATTTATTCTCTAACATTAAAACTTGGAGGATTTTTCTCGATTACCGTGGGTATTGAGTTTTTTCTTCGTCACCAAAAAAATTATGTCTTTTTACTATTACTTATTGTCGTGTATGTTCTATGCATATTATTATTCTTAAATCTAGAGATAAATATTCTTTACGTATATTGAGTATTTATTTTTTGTATTACTTTCACTAATTTTGTATGCGGTCGAAACATTGTTGTTTACTTGGGACCAAGAGTCCATTTTTTACAAATATCTAAAGATGGTCATAAGACAGCTCCTTTTCTGACTATATCTTCCCTGTCACTTCACCCTTCAAGGTTTACTGGGTGACCTTTTAATAATATAGGCCTTTGTCTTCAATACTTCTGCCCAGAAGGACGCAGAAAGCTTTGCCTCAGAAAGCATGCACCTAACCCTTTCCAACAGTGTGCGGTTCATCTGCTCAACCATTCCATTTAATTATAGCGTCTTTGGTGGTGTCTTCTGATACCTAATGCCTTGAGACCGATAGTAGGCATCAAATGTCCCAATGTACTCATCCCCATTGTCACTTCAGATAGTCTTCAGCTTCTTCTGTGCCTAACACTCCACCAGAGCATAAAAGTGCTCAAACGTACCAAGGACTTGGTCCTTAGTCTTCAATGGGTAAACTCACAGTTTTCTAGAAGAGTTGTCAATGAAAGACACGAAATACTGGGCGCTACAAAATGACTTCTCTTTGAATGGTCCACATACATCAATGTGGACCAAGTCAAGTAACTCCACCTTTGTAGATGATAAGTCTCCATGAAACAAGACTCTTCGTTGTTTGTCAGCCATGCAATGAGGACACGTTCTTAGTCTATCTCCCTTTATTCCTTGGATAAGGCCCTTTTTGGCCAAATGGCAAGTCCCCATTCACTCATATAGCCCAATCTATGATGTCATAGGTCCTCAAACTCCTTACTGAATGTAGCATTCACGTCTCTGACCACTGTAGACGATTTTATTACATACAGGTTGGAGCACTTCTTTCCTTCTGCTCAACCAGAGACACTCTGGTCAACTTTTATTCTCTTTCATAGAAGGTATTGTAATAACCTTCATCATCAAGTCGGCCCGCTAAAATTATGATCAGTAAGATGTCAAGGATGTTCGTACATCTTTCAACAACAGTTTTGTCCCATTATTGGTGATAACTGAAACGTTACCTCTGCCAATTACTGGGGACGTTCCTTCGTTTTCCATCCTTATTACTCCAAAATCTCCTGAAGTGTACAAAGTGCATAGTCTCGTTTTAGACGTGGTGTGGAGAGAAGCACCAGAATCTACTACCCAATTGGACTCATAGTCTGTCAGACTTGCCATATTTTCTTCACATGTCAACAGGAGATTGCCTCCTTGACCACTGAGACCAAGGACTTTTCTTCTCCTTGTCCCTTCTCTCTTTTCTCTTTTTCAGCGTTCTCATGCTTTCACTTATAATAATTTTTCCTAATGTGGCCTTTCTTACCAGAATAGTGACACTCAATGTTTTAAAACCTTAATTGAGATTTATTGTGACCCATCTCTCTAAGCTTCTAGCCATGTTCTCTACTTCTTTCCCGTGACTCGGTCACAAGTACCTCAGGATGCGAAGAGGTTGAGGCCCCTTGTGACCGCCTTGACTCATTCATGAGTAAGGAAGTAATGACCTTGTCCAATTTAAGCGTGTCCTTCGCAAATAGCAAAGTTGTGACAATATGGTCATATGAAGCTGGTAGAGAAGCTAGTAATACCAACACCATGTCCTCCTCCTCCTTGATCTCCATGTCCAGGGCTGACATCTACGTCACTATCCTATTGAACTCGTCCAAGTTCTTTTCAAAACTCCCACCTTCCGACAGCCGCAAGCCATAGAATTGCTTCTTCACGTGCAGCCTAGTTGTCAAAGACTTGGACTTGTACCAGCTTTCCAACTTCTCTTAGACTTCCGCTGGATCTGTTAGGCCGAGGACCTCCTAGAGCATGTTTGCCACCTAACACCACTTTATGGTGCAATTGGCAAGATCCCTTTTGTCTTGCCATTCTTCCTCGGTCAAGTTTTTTGATTTCTCTTCCTTCTTCCACAATGCTTTCACCGTTCCTTCTCGAGTCAAGATGTTCTTCACCCTCTCTTACCAGATGATGAAGTTACCTTATCCGTTGAACTACTCCATACTAAACAGCAGATTCTTTGAAGATGACGATACCATTTAGACAGAGTTCTCAACTGTTTTCTGATACCACTTGTTGGCACAAGAGAGAAAATCGGACAAAATGCACAAAATCACACACGCACAGTGAAGTGAAGGAAGAAGAAGAAGCATCTGAATAATAAATTTTACGTGAAAAATCCTTCTCAAATGAGAAAAAAATTACGGGATACTTAATCTACAAAAAGGTTCCATTATATGAGATTGATTACACAAATACACTACACAAGCCCAAGAGACAAAACCGAAGAACAGAGCATGAGAAATATAAAGAATCTAATGCGTTGTATTTTTCACTCACTACTCTCTTTTTCTTCACTATTTTTCACTCTATCTCATATATTACAAATACCTCATATAATGTTTAAGTATATTATATATATACTCCTTCAGTAAAATGAGCAACCGCCAACTCAGATGGTGGTTACGTGCACAGCTCCCAAAACCTACAGCAGGGGGCATGCCCGGTTCTGCAGCAGGAAGCGCATGTATGTCTCTACAGATTGACTTGTCATCTTTTTAAGAATGGCGTCTTTTAACTGTCCAATCAGATAGGTCAATTACACACTTTTTTAGAAAAGACAATTGTTTAACATTTCTATTTTTAGCAGGTCAACGCTCCATTGACCGGCCGATCGTCCTTCTGGGATCCTTGGACAACAATAAGCAAATCCATATGCCTACAGTCGGTCAACATCATATTAATCAGAACACATAATTTGCCAGTCAATAAGTTGACTAGTCATTTCTACCCGTCTAAAACTTCAAATGTTGACCAAAATTTCTTGTAATTAATCTGTGCAAAGTTTGCGAACCTTAATAGCACAGAAGGTCCTCCTACTTCAACCAAATCCTTCGGCCACCAGGACTTCCCAATGGGAGCGACCCCCAACAGTTTCCTGCAATCTCTCCTCCGAACAGAAGAAAACAATAACCAATGAAGAAAGACATGAGCTTAGTGCGAAGAGTTCTATTCGTAAGACTTGCCGCTTTTGGTATTTTCCAACCAATATATATATATATTCGTATATGAATGTACTGTTTATTGGTTTATCAGTAGATGTGAAGTCTAATTTTTTTAAAATAACTTTCTAAATATTATTTTTAATTTTTTATTTAAAATTTCACATTCAATAAATATCAATATTTTTTAAAAAAATAAAAAAACGTATTAATAATATTTATAAGATAAAATATAAACCATTAAATATATATTCAATAATTAAAAATAACACAGGATGCCATAGCTCCCCTCATCTGGAAGTCTAATACCTCACTTATATGTCCTAATTATTAAATTAAATTCAATGGCCATGTATACGTTAAAATTTTTGATTTTGTTTTCAAATTTAATTTTTTAAAAAATATAAATTATATGATTAATTAAGCTGAAACAATAAATTTATTGAGGTCAAATAAAAATTTGGGTTAAAATTAATAATTTGATAGGGTTATGTTAGATTGAGTGATATGTGTTTTGGAAAATTGGATGTGCCTCTTTTGTTGCTGTCTAAGGATGTTTTTGGTAATTCTAAGTATAAGACAAGTACATCCAAAATTTTTCATCTTGTTATTATCTTTTTCTGATCTTTATAAGTATTTATTATATCAAATACTTATATATACTATAATTTTATTTCTAAGATATCTATACCTCACATATATGCATCCTTATTCCCATTTTATATAATTTTTATAAAATTCATATCCTTATTCTTATATATCGTGTTTCTAAGTTAAATTTTGACAATAATTCTCATGTTTGTTTTGAAAACTCTACATAAGGAAGAATGTGATGTTGGGCATATGGCTTCTTCGGTAGCATGATTATTGGTCTATAGCTCATCGAAGCGATGGCTTATTGGGTAGACTGATTAATGTCACGCGGGTGTATGATCTTCTTGGATCCAATTGAATCTGATAAGTTATCCAATAAGTATTCCTCGAGGATTGCAGCGCTCGTGAGGCGTTTGGCTTAGAAGTGATTGGTATTCATCGGAATGGGATATGTGAGGGTAGTCTTGGAGGAATTAAGGATAAATTGTCGACCATATCATTGGGTTCACCCTTGATGGGCCTAGTAAATTATAGTAGAATGTGATGCCTTTGAGAAAGTTATAGGAATATGTTTTCCCCACGACTTGTATGGGTGGTTAGTGGAAATCCTATGATCAGAATTACTCCACCCATAGTTTGGGGTTAGCCAATGAGATCTTTACTTTAAGGGTTCATAGGTGCTTCTTATGGAGATAATTACAGACTAATGATTCTAAAAGTCCAAGAAGTTATTTCATGAAGAAGAAGTGGTCATGTGACAGTATAAGTGAGTAAATCTGCTTAAAGGCTTTGAAGAGGTAAATCACAGTATCTTTCAAGGAAAGCGAGTATTATTATCGATGATCTGATGTTGAAAATCTTCAAATTGGGTATGTCTTTGATACTTCATAGAAGATGTTGTAGGATGAATCCTGAGTAGCTCATAATATCTATACAAATGGGATGCTTTGCCTTTAGTTTTGGGAGGAAGAGTTGCATCTTATTGAGGTCATAAAATTATGAGACGGGAAGCCCTCATGATTTGTTGTGGAGTTGTTAGGATGGCAGGGATTTTGAGTACCATTTGGATGATCGTGGATTGACTAACGAGGATGGCCATTTATCGAGAATTTGGGTGATACTTTAGATTGAACAAGTTGGTTCGTGGTCTGACGACTCGAGTTCTAAAATATGATAATTAGAATGTAATTAAGTCGATGATAATCAAAGATTGGGCTTAGAAAGTGAAAGAGGTGAGTTTGGAAGCAAAAGAGGAAGTTAGGCCCTATAAAGTACCAATTTTCAAATTATGATTAATATGGGCGGAGAGGTTTTGGATTTTCAAAATATGGTAATCAGAAAGTAATTAAGTTAAAACAATTGAATTAGTGTCAAAAGGTACGGGAGAAATTAGATTAAAAGCCCAAAGATCCAAAATTGGTAAAATCGGGGATCGATGTTGTAAATCGGGAAATGTTATTACGTAAATAAGATTACAGACTTTAAATTATGATAATCGTGGCCTATTGAGGTTATATAATCAAAATTAGGGTCAATAATGTAAAGAATTTGGTTAGAAGGGTCAAAACGGGTCCCGAATGGCGAAAACGCGAAGTAGGCTTGCTGTAGGATCAACCGGGCCTGACCCGTGCCCGAGTAGAGCTCGAGCGCAAACGAGGCGTGAAAAACAGAACCTCCCCCTTGAAGTGCGCACGACGAGCGCTTCAGGCGTGATGTTGACAGGGCAGTGCGCCTGTGGGGCGCTCAAGCACCACTCGAGCGCCCGACTGCATATAAAAGGGCGAACACAATTTTCTTCTGCCATTTTTGGCATTCCTCTAGAGAGGAGAAGGAGAGCAGAGGGAAAGAGAAAGAGGAGAAGAGGAATCCGAGCATTCCACTTCGATCCGGGTAAAAATAATGGTAGATTGGGCTCAAACAAGTATACATCGGACATTATATATCGTTTTTATAGCATTTTAATATCTCCATGTTATCGTTTATGCTCTGAAAACCTTGTTCTATAATATTTGGCATGAATATTTGATGAATCTCATGATTTTCGGACTAAAGTTCATGTTTACATATATATATTGTGATCGATAGCTCCAATTTCATGATTTGGCTCACGTTTTGCCTCCGTTTCGTGTCCGAACCATACATCGTAAACCCTATCTCCAAAATTGGGGGTTTTTAGTTTAAATGCATGGTTTTGTATGAGTATTTGAAATTATAGTATCGATTTCATGAATAAATATGCGTTTGGTGCCTAATTACTGTCTGAGAATTTCGCCCAGAAACCTAGAACGAAAATTGGGAAGTTTTTATCAAAAACTTGAAATTTTGATGATTTAAACGTAAATTGTTGTCCTGTATCATTTATTGAATGATTTGTATTTGAAAGCCCGACATAGAACCGTATTATCGAAATATGGAAACCTTTAGAATCATCTGAAAGAGTGACTAATGAAATTTGGATTTTGGCCTTGGAACATGATGATTTTGATTATGGAACTTCAAACAAATGTATCGAATTAATCTAATCTGTAAGAAAAACGGATCTAGACTGTTGAACAGTTAGATGAGGTTATCCAGCATTCCTTAGAACATTATAGTTGTGGTAATCGAGGATAACTATCGGACTATCGAAATATCAAACTATCAGAACTATCGAACTATCGGCCTTTGATTGTGTGGATTGAACACAATCTGTCCTCGATTATTCGCCCCTTAGCTAATAGAGAATACTAGATGGGTCCTTAGAATAACAAACATAGACTTTCTGAGAACAAATGAACTTTGGAACTGTTTCATAGATTTCTGCACGTGTTCAAATAGAACTATTCACCCTTCCTGTTTTCCGTTAATGCTTCTGTTCTTTTGATTATTGCAATTTCTGTTCCAGTATAGTTATGTTTTACAGGAAAGCTTGAATTATGATTTATTGAAATCCGTTCACATGAATTCACTGCTTTTCTGATATTATCATAGTATTCTATCTTATCAAATATATGTTCTGTAGAGAAGCATTACTTTCTGCATGATTTGATATCTTATTGGATTTCGACTCACTTTTTACTGTTTTTTCCTCCAGATGAAACCGTAGAGTTGGAACCAAACGATAGAGGGTAATCTGAAATTTGGCCAGAAGACTTTTGGAGACCCGAAATATTTTGGAGACATGAAAGAAAGCAATTTGAATGTAAATACATGATTTTGTATATGGATTCCGTATATATGGATTTAGTATATGAAATGTATGCAATGCATGTGATGAAACAGAAAATATACTTCCGCAGATTTACATAGTTGATTCAGCTATATGTTTTCTAAATTTTGTACAGGTCCTAGGTGACATCTCCTATATGTTTCTGATTTTGTGGATATTATTATATTAAAGCCATGGATGGATATGGCCTTGTGATCCTGTGTATATGTATTGTAGGACGGATTGTGTTACTTTGGATTAGTTGTGTGCATGTACATATTGTTTAATACAGGTTATATATTTGAATTTTTCGTCCAATTTTAGGTAGAACTCTGTCAAAATTTCTACAGAAATTAAGGATTTAAATTTATGATTTTATTCTGAACTTATTTGACGGAGGATCCTATGAAAATTAGGACCCGTTCCGTAACACATGGTATGCCAACGATATGATGAGATCGCAAAGTTTTTTGGTTTTGAGGTTTCGAAGATTATTTGAGGTTTGTGCTGAAATTTTGGATAAGTTTGCTTGAGATATTAGGTGCGAAATTAAAATTTGATATGACAATAATTTACAATCAGATGGTCAATCAGAGTAGCACAACAGAAGTTTGTGGGCCATGTCATCAATCACGAGATTTGTTTTGAGGGTTGAAACAAGATATCAGATTTGTAGCCCAATTGGAGATTCGAGAAGTGTAGTCTAATGTTTCTAGACAAATCCTAAAAATGAGAATTTTAAGTTTTGGGAGCGAAATGATAGATTGAGATTAAGATTCTTTAGGCCATTTGAGGTTTTTAGTGAATTAGAAAGATGACCTATGAATTGGCATTGCCCCGAATTTGGTAGATCGTTATGATGTGTTTTATGTAGATATGATGAGAAGATATGTAAGCGATCCTTCATATGTGATTAAGTGGAAGTTGTTGCTAATTTTGATGAGCTGTTTTATATTGGGATTTCAGCTTAGATTTTGAGACAGAAAAGATTGGTGTTAATGATCATATTTTCAAAGGAATTATTTGGTTGAGGTTAAGTCTGGAAGAATTATCTTTATTTGTTCAAGGATTTATGTGCATAAATTTCAAGAATGAAATTTTTATAAATTGAGGAGAATGTAATATCTCAAATTTTTATCCAATTTAATTAGAATTATTATTATTTTGGGTAATTTGAGTGTGATAAAAATTAATTAAAAATTATAAAATTTTGAAAGATATTTAGATTAGTTGGACTGGCACCCAAAGTGCGCTTATGCTATCGCCCAGGTATTAATTTAGACTTTGTAAAAAAATGGAATATATATAATAATAATAATAATAATAATAATAATAATAATATATTATATAAAACAAAAAAAAAGAAAAAATAAGAAGAAGAAAGCAGAATCGGGGGAGGGTTTTAAGAGAAGAAGAGGAGAGAGAAAGCGTTGAAGGGGTAGAGAGAGAATGAGGAAACTTAGGTCCCCGAGTCCAATTCTAATTTCTAACTAATTAGAGAAGTAATAGATCAGGTCGAAAAAAGTGCACTCATATCCTTTTCATTCTCCCTTTTTAATTTTTATTTGATCCCCATCGGGTATTATTGTCCCGATACCCGACCCATGCGTATATTTTGTAAAACCCACAACTTAGACACGTGAATTCATCAGTTTATTGTCCGATTCATCGTTTTTCGCCAGTTTTGTGCATCCTGAAACCCTAACTCCGCACCCGAGTTCCTTCACCCTCCTATTTTTGGGGCCTTTCCATAAATTGGCTCTAAAATGTCATTTCTCATACCTTATATATGTTAATTTATTAATTGGATATTCAATTTGGTAATTTTATATAAAATTATGTTCATCAGAACCCTAACCCGTGCCCGAACCTTGTTTTACCGATTATTTTAAATTTTATACATGATTTGACTTTAGATAATGAAAATCCATATCTTGAATATGGTTATTTATTCATTGGGTGCCCGATTTTCTAAATTTTGTCCGATTTTGTACATGCGGGACCCTAAACCTGCACCCAGCACTATTCACCGAAATTAATTAGGACTTTTGCATAATTCTATTTTGTTTAATTGGTATTTAATCATATGTAATTGAATATGCTCAATTGTATATTCTAAAAATATTATTGTGAACCATTTGTGAATGATTATTTTGTCCGGAAGCTCTAAGATTATGTTTGGCCTAATGTGGTAAGGATTTCATAATTATTCCAAAGTATCATGTTAAATTATGTATATGTTTAAAGTCACATAAAGGTTTAAGACCACAAGAAATAATAATCTGTATCTGTATATAAGAATTATACAAATTATGTAAGTATACGAAGGGAATGCCATAATTTGATATGTGTATGATTCATTCTCCCGAAGTGAGAATTTTATGAAAAAAGTTTGGTGGACTTTCCCTCAAAGAATAAGAAATAATGAAACATGGACCATGGATTAATATTTCACAGGGTAATATTCCCTAACATGTCATAGGTATTACAGTAAAAATTCAAGGATTGTCCTGGCCGTATATTATAACGGGTGATATTCTTTGATATCCCTTAGGATATTACTATAGAAGGATGAGTATTGCCTCTGCATAATGGGGGACATGGTGGCATATGTGATATAGCCTCATATATCAAGTTAATGATATATCGCTCGCTACGAGGTGTTAAATTGCATGGTTATGTGCTTTAGAATGTATAGAAACAAATACATTTCTTTTCTCATTCTCCCACATTGTTAGTCAGTAAGGTCTACTTGTCCTAATCTGCAAAGATTAAGAAATTTATGCATATTTTTTGAATCCTAAGAGAGGAAAGATAAAATATTAAAAGTTATTTATACTCCAAAAATGTATTTATTTATGTTTCATGCTATGTATCATATATCATACTCCTATCTCATTCTCTATTCCATTTTGTGTATATTACACATTATCCTTAATAATATTACACTTATTGAGTATTTAGCTCATCCTTACTATTTTTCTTCTTTTAGTTGAGTACGGGCCTCTATCTAATGAGATAGAGTAGAATTTAGGAGTTGGATAGGCTGCCGATCTTAGAGAAAGAACTTTGTGGACTTAGTTTAATAGTTTTACACCTCCTTCATGGAGTATTTTGTATATTTTAATGATGGAATTGTATACTAATATTTGTGTGTGATGATGATGTATGTTGTAGTGTAGTTTTCACTATGTTGATGGATATATATGCTTCCATAGTTTATTATGGTTTGTATTAGTACCTGGTGGCGTCTTATCTGAACCAATGACATGATAAAATCATGACATTGGTGACACATGCTACTTGTGGCTCTTTTTGAATCCTGTGTTATGTGAATATTGTGGATTATGTATGTTTCAAAGGATATTTATAGGTTTTGTATTGGGCCAACGACCGTATTATAGTTGGAACTCTGTCAGATTTTTGATCGAAAATACAATGCGTCATACCAATTGACCTCATTTCATTAGGGATGGTGAGTTTTGATGTAATTTGAGGGGTTAACTAGTTAGCTACCTACCATACCTGAGTGGATTGTTTTCGAATGGTTGTGACCTTCTCTATTGATGGAATTGAGGAGTTTAAGCTTTGTGGCTTTGGGAGTCGTGCTGTGACTCCTATGATTTCAGTTTTACATGTTCGCCATCTACTTCATAGTGGGTGACGGGGGTTCTTAGCCTTCGTGTCTTCAACAATGTCAGGGGAATGACAAATTGAGAACATTGACGTAATTCAAGAATTTATAGACGTCTTCCCTGATGAGCTACCTGGATTACCCCCCGATCGCAAAATTGAATTCGTGATCGACTTGTTACCAGGAGCTATACCCATCTCTAAAGCACCATATTGGATGGCTCCTATAGAATTAAAGGAGTTAAATGTTCAATTACAAGACCTTTTGGATCAGGGATTCATTAGACCTAGTGTTTTACCATGGGAAGCAATTGTGCTGGTTGTTAAAAAGAAAAATGGTTCGATGCAATTGTGTATTGACTATAGGGAGGTCAACAAATTGACCACCAAGAATAAATATCCATTGCCGTGGATAGATGATCTCTTCGACCAGTTGTAGAGAGCAAGCATGTTTTTGAAAACTGACCTAAGGTCGGGCTACCATCAATTAAAGATTAAGGAGAGTGATGCTTTAAAGACGGCTTTTCATTCTAGCTATGGACACTGTGAGTTTCTAGTGATACCCTTCAGCCTAATAAATGCACCCGCTGCATTTATGGACCTAATGAATAGAGTATTTAGACCTATTTTGGACAGTTTCCTTATAGTCATAATTGATGATATTCTGATCTACTCCAGAGAAACTGTGGAGCATGGGGAGCATTTGAGAATTATGCTTCAGAAGTTATGTGAAGAGCATTTGCCTGCCAAGTTCAAGAAATGTCAGTTTTGGCTAAAAGAAATCATATTTTTGGGCTATATTATTTCAGGGGTCGGAGTATCTATGGATCCATCTAAAATTGAGGCAATAACGAATTGGGCTAGTCCTACCACTCCGTCTGAGGTGAAGAGCTTTCTCGGCTTAGCTGGGTATTACAGGAGGTTTGTAGAGGGATTTTTTAGTATTGTCATGCCAATGATAAAATTAACACACAAAAAATGGGAAATTTGTTTGGTCTGATGATTGTGATGAAATTTTTAAGAATTAAAGCAGAAATTGACCACTATTTTTGACGATTCCGCAAGGATCAAGTGGATTTGTAGTTTATTGTGACGCTTCGTAGAAAGGCCTAGGCTGTGTATTGATGCAATATGGGAAGGTAATTGTATATGGGTCTCATTAGTTAAAGCCCTATGAGAAGAGATATCCGACTCATGATCTAGAGTTAGCCGTAATCATCTTTGCACTAAAGTCTTGGAGACATTATCTATATGGGGAAGAGTTTATTATCTATACTGATCATAAAAGTTTGAAATACCTCTTTTCATAAAAAGAGCTGAATATGAGTCAAAGTCGGTGGATGGATCTTCTTAAAGATTATGACTGTCAAATATTATATCAACCAAGCAAGGCGAATGTAGTGGCTGATACACTCAATAGGAAGTCAACAAGTCTTTTAGCTCACTTAATGATGAGAGAATTGAGGATGTTGGAGGAGGTCAAGGATTGTGACATTCGGCTTCACTCAAGCGATCCTCAGATGATAGTATCATACCTTAAAGTTCAACCAGACTTGTTGGAACGGATTTATGTTGCTTATATGGATGATCTGGAACTTTCATGCGTTATTAAGGAACTAGCTTGTCAATCCCAGCCAGAGTATAGAGTCAAGAAAGATGGGGCTTTGATTTTTCAGGACCAAATTTGTGTTCCTAACTTGACTGGATTGAGATATGAAGTAATGTAGGAGGTACATCATTCTAAGTATATGATGCATCTAGGATCTACAAAGATGTATTGCGACTTAAGGAAGACTTTTTGGTATAAAGGTATGAAAAGAGATATAGCAGATTTTGTTTCTAGACGCCTAATTTGTCAGCAAGTCAAGGTAGAACATCAAAGACTAGTAGGAATGCTTCAATCAACGCCAATTCCTAGTTGGAAATAGGAACATGTTTCCATGGATTTCATTGTTGGACTATGAAGGACAGTTAGAGGCAGCGATGCTATATGGGTTGTCGTGGACCTATTAACTAAGTCGGCGCATTTTCTTATGATGAAGTTGACACACTCTGTGGATCAACTTGCCAGACTTTATATTGATGAGATAGTCAGATTATACGAGATACTAGCTAGTAACATCTTGGATCGAGACCCAAGATTTATCTCATAGTTTTGGAAGAGTCTTCACAAAGAGTTAGGGACAAGATTCAATTTTAGCAATGCCTTGCACCCTCAAACTGACGACCAGTTGGAAAGAACTATCCAAACACTCGAGGACATGCTTAGGCGTTCGGTTTTGAGTTAGGAGACTGTTGGGACACATACTTATCACTTGCAGAGTTTACATACAATAATAGCTTCCAGGCTAGTGTTGGATGGTGCCATTCGAAGTCTTATATGGAAGGAAATGCCGATCATTGGTAAGTTTGAAAGAGGTTGGGGATCGTCAAATTTTGGATCCTTATCTCGTTCAGGAGACAATAGAAAGAATCCAATTGATACGTGAGCGAATGCGAGTAGCCCAAAGCCGACAAAAGAGTTATGCTGACAAAAGGCGACGTGACCTTAGTTTCAATATTGGCCATGCTGTTTTTCTTAATGTATCTCCCATGAGAGGTGTCATTCGATTTGGGAAGTGGAGCAAACTGAATCCAGGATTCATCGAACCATTCGAGGTGCTGGAGCAGATTGGCGAGGTAGCCTACCGATTAGCTTTACCACCCTCTTTATTAGGAGTACATGACATTTTTCACATATTTAAGCTGATGAAGTACGTTCACGATGAGTCCCACATTATCAGACACGACCAGTTGAAGATTCAAGGAGACTTGACTTACCCAAAGGAGCCGATGTGGATTACTGATAGAAGAGATAAAATCATACATTTCAACGTGATACCGCTCATCAAAGTAGTATGGGACCACCACGATGAAGGAGATGCAACCTGGGAAATGGACGCCAACATGAGAGAAAAGTATCCCGAACTCTTCCAGGATTAAGGTACATTATGACATCCTACATATTTTTAAATTTAATATTAATTTGTATAATAAATGTTTGATTATTTTAAAAGGTTAAAATAATTGTAATGATAATAACAATAAATAAGTAAATAGAATAAATAATAATAATAATAATAATAATAATAATAATAATAATAATAATAATAATAATAACAAATGAGGAAAATAGAGAAGCAAATGAACGAAGAAGAAAGAGAGGAAAGAGGGAGAAACTATCGGCCAATTCTGCGATGATGACTTCTCCTTCTCCTGCCGATCAGTTGGAATGGCCACTTTTCCATCTTCATTTCAGTCACCAACTTCATTTTCTCATTTCTGTTGTCCTAATTTGCTTTAAAAGCAAGTGTTGCCTTCGTTCTCCTCTTTTAAGGGTTGTTACGAACAAAACTAGCGAGATAGCCAGAAGTCCACGGCTATTTCCGCTGTCGCCATAGTCTCCTGATTGTCACCATGGGTTGTCGTCAGGATTGTTCGAAGCCACAGCGGTTGGCATTTCTTGCTAATCAAACAAGTTGATTTGAGATTTCTTTGTACATAATTCATGACCTTCCTCCTCCACCTTTGTGTCAATTTTCTATTTGTGTATCAAGATTATGGAAGAATTTGCTGTATATGGGTAAATTTTGGAGGATTTTGGGAAAATTGGGCCATTGATGAAGAGATTGGAAAAAAATAGGACATTCGGCTCTGCCGTGGATTTTTCAAAGAATCAATATGATTCTATCCTCAAAATAATTAGTATGTAAAATTAACAAATTATCTATTAAGTAATGAGAGTTAAATTTTCATTTCCATACTTTGATTTTGGAAAATTTTGATTAAGAGAAGCTTGGGGCAAAACAGAGCCTTTGGCTTATTAGAAACAAGATTTCGAGCTTCACGTTAAATTAAGGTTTAAGACTTAAATCTTAATACAATAAAGTTACATAATTTCCTGATTTACAAGTTGGATAGTTTTAATTTGTGAGAAGTTGATGAACTGTGAAGAATTTAGTCTCCCATTTGGCTCGTAAAAATTAAAGTGAACAATGTTATATATGCGTGTGCTATGTGCAGTGAGTGCAGCATAGTATGTGCTACGGTGTGAGTGACAATGTAAGGTGTGTGCTATGGTGTGAGTGGCAGTGTAAGGTGTGTGCTGCTGGGTGAGGTGTGTGCACGGTAGTGGCGTGTGTGTGTGTAGCGTGTGTGTGTGTGTGTGTGTGTACGTGTGTAGGTAGCCATGTGTGTGTGTGTGAGGTGCAGGGGTGAGGTAGGTACGGGAGAGAGAAAGAGGACAGCCATGGGTGCTGCTATGTGTGGATTGTGTGGTAACCTATGAGTAAATATATACATATATATAGGATTTAATAAAATATTAGGGCATTCGATTGAATATTTAAATTATCATTGGTATTTTTTTCTCTTTTTCAATAATGATATTATTTGCGTTATCTTCGATTGTGTGGGTATGGCTCTTATTAGCACTGAGCGACATTTCTATTTTTGTAATTGCAAAGTTTTCTTCGCGTCATATTCGATTGCGTGAGTATTTGAGTTATTGACTTCCTACGGTCAAGGTTAAGGAGAGCGTATAAAAACATTAAGGTATCTAATCGAATGGGAGGTTAGACACCTTAGTGTGGTTTACACTTATCCGATACTGATTTCCATATCATGGTGATAGTGAGATATATTATTTATTATAGAGGGATATTTATAGCCATGTGACCATCGTAGAAAATGATATCAGGAATATCATTTGGTGAGGAGTATCACGGATAATATAGGTATACTATGGGTACAGCCTCTAGGAGGACAATAGAGGTAGCGAGAATACCATGGATAACCTTATGTCACTTATTCAACCGTTGGGGGTGTAAATACGCAGCCTTTGGTTCACGGTGGTAGAATAAGATCCAAGGAGATTCATTGTGATATTTTGTCACTGTTAATACCTCTTGAGTTTGAGATTCAGTAAAATCTATGAGTTGTATTTGGTAAAATCTATGTGTTAGATTTTTACAATATCCAAATTCAATAAAATCCATGTTGTTCATTATTATTTGATATTCAGGTCGTTTACGCCGATATTTGGACTAGGAGATCCCTTTATTTCTTGTAAGGTCAGATTCTGAGAAATCTTTGCCTCTTATTGATAAATTTTATTATCTTTGATACATTAGAATCCAGAGTGACTTGTCATCTGTAACGACCCAGCTTCTAAAGCATAGAAAATCCCAGTCATCGAGTCAAAATAATCAAAGGATTGAGGAAAAACTAAAGGTTATTCGGTAAACTGCGTTGACCGAAAAATGTAATAAGAAGTTCCAAACCAGCCTTAGAGCATATTTTGGAATCCGAAATCGCCTCCTGAGCTTGAAGTCCGGCATCGTTTTGTGAGGCCGAAGTGGCCTTGAGTCCGGAATGGTTTTGTGTGAAGTAAGGCCGACGTGGCCTAATGACCGGAGTGTCCTTTGCGTGAGGAAAAAGAAGTCTGTCCCCCTTAGTGTAAAAGAAGTCTGGCCTTTCACAAGCTGAAATCAAGTCCGGTCATGTGTGTTGGTAAAGCCAGAGTAGAATTATGGGTATAAGGAGAATAAAATCCGAAGCTGATGAGAAGATAATGGACGGAGTGAATAATAAGAAGAGTTGACCGGATTTGAATAAAAGTTGACCGGCAACTAAATAAAAAAGTAAACTTTAGGATTTAGTTAGAATTCAACTAGGCGGCGACCAAAAAGGAGTAGGTAAACTAATCTAGTTACTCCCACCTACCATCTGCAAACAAGTACGGGAGTAAGTTACTTACTCCACTTACCCCACCTAACCCCTCCTCTATAAAATGCCAGCAACGAGTGTTGAAGTTGGGGACAAAAATACAAGCGAAAGGAAAGGAGTAAAGAGGAGAAAGCTTCAAGACGGTAAAATTTAGGCGATCAACTCTCAAGCAAGTGTACCTCGGACGCCGTTTTTAAGTCCATTGCAAGTGTATTCTACTCTATTTCTAAATTCATACTTTAAGAATATTACAAATATACTCTGCTCGGATTTTAAGCTCATGTTTTGAGAATATTGAAGTATACTCTGTTTTTAAGTTCCTGCTTCTGTATTGAATATCCACCTTCTGCAATGTAAAATGAACTCCGTACTTTAAGAAAAACGAGCTCCGGTTTAATGAACTCCGTCCTTTAAGATAAATGAACTCCGGTGTAATGAACTCCGTCCCTTGATGTGAAATGAACTCCAGCCTTAATATAAAGAAATGAGCTCCGGCTTACATAAGAAAGTGAGCTCCGTGCCTTAATGTGAAATGAACACCAGCCTTAATGTAAAATAACTCTGGCTTTAAAGGGAATGAGATTCGGCTTTAAAGGAAAATGAACTTCGGCCTTGAGAAAATAAGCTCCGTCCATTGAGTAAAAAGCAGTCCGTCTGAAAAGTACTCCGTCCTTTAAGTGAAAAGTACGCCGTCCGAAAAGCACTCCTTCCAAAAGTACTCCGTCCATAAAGAAAAAGAGTTCCGTCTTTTTGAAAAGTGCTCCGTTCAAAAGAGTTCCATCCCTTTTAAGAAAAGTACTCCGTCCAAAAGAGCTCCGTCCATTGAGAAAAGAGCTCCGTCCTTTGAGAAAACGAGCTCCGTCCATTGAGAAAAAGAGTTCGTCTTTTCGAAAAGTGCTCTGTTCAAAAGAGTTTCGTCCCTTTTAAAAAAAGCACTCCGTCTAAAAGAGCTCCGTCCATTGAGAAAAGAGCTCTGTCCATTGAGAAAAGAGCTCCGTCCTTTGAGAAAAAGAGCTCCATCCATTGAGAAAAAGAGCTCTGTCTTTTTGAAAAGTACTTCGTTCAAAAGAGTTCCGTCCCTTTTAAAAAAAGTACTCTGTCCATTGAGAAAAGAGCTCCGTCCTTTGAGAAAATGAGCTCCGTCCATTGAGAAAAAGAGCTCCGTCTTTTTGAAAAGTGCTCCGTTCAAAAGAGTTCCGTCCCTTTTAAGAAAAGTACACCATCCAAAAAAGCTCCGTCCATTGAGAAAAGTGCTCCGTCTAAAAGAGCTCCGTCCATTGAGAAAAGAGCTTCGTCCTTTGAGAAAACGAGTTCTGTCCTTTGAGAAAAAGAACTTCGTTCTGTTAATGAAAAGCATTCCGTCCTGTTACTGAAAAGCACTCCGTCCCGTTAGTGAAAAGCTCTCCATCCTTTGAGTATAAAGCACTCTGTCTCTTTGAGAGAAAAGCACTCCGTCCCGTTAGTGAAAAACACTCCGACTTTAATGTGAAATGAAATCCGACTTTAATGAACTCCGTCTTTTAAATGAACTCCGGCTTTAAAGAACTCCGGCTTTTAATGAATTCCATCCTTTAAGAGAAATGAACTCTGGCTTTAAAATGAACGCCGATTTTTATGAAAGAAAGAACTCCGACTTTTGAGTTTACACACTCCGTCCAAAAGAGAGGTCCGTCCTTTTGAAAGAGCTCCGTCCAAAAGAGAGCCCCGTCCAAAAGAGAGCTTCGTCCTTTTTAAAGAGCTCCGTCCAAAAGAGAGCTCCGTCCTTTTGAAAAGTACTCCGTCCAAAAGAGCTCCGTCCTTTTTGAAAAGAACTCCGTCCAAAAGAGCTCTGCCCTTTTTAAAAGTACTCCATCCAAGCTTTCTGAAGTCCGGCATTTTGAAGAACAAGAGCTTGGCTTTTCTTGAACTCTGACTTTTGTTAAAAGTGAACTCCAAAATGCACTCCGGCTTGTAATTGGGAACGAATTCCGACTCCAAACTGAAAAATGAACTCCGGCTTACTAAAAATGGCTTTTAAGAAGGAATTATGTTATTTTGGGATCCGTGACTGACTACAGTTCAGGTAAGTTCTTGGGTGAGGCCTTAGAACTTACGGTGGTAATCAAGGATAGCTCTATCCCTGGAGCGATTCATGGTCCACCCTATCCTCAAGGGCGTTAAGCCAGGAGGAACATAGGCCGACCTTCGGGTGGCACACAGTACAGATATCCCTCGAGATATATATGACATGATAGGCCAACCTTCGGGTGGCACACAGTATAGATATCCCTCGGGATATATATGACATGATAGGCCGACCTTCGGATGGCACACAATACAGATATCCCTCGGGATATATATGACATGATGGGCCGACCTTCGGGTGGCACACAGTACAGATATCCCTCGGGATATATATGACATGATAGGCTGACATTCGGGTGACACACAGTGTAGATATCCCTCGGGATATATATGGCATGATAGGCCTTGGATTGTGTGGACTGAACACAATCTATCATCGATCATTCGCCCCTTCCGCTAGTAGGGTACACTGGCAGGGTCTGAAATTGTTAAAATATGTCACAGTAAAAGATAAAAATGTATTGTACAGTGAAAAGATGATAATGAATCGTGTACAGTGAAAAGATGACAGTGAACAGTATAGAGTATTATTTTCAGTTTTACCATGCATCAGTAAAGTTTATAATTATTATTTTACAGTCTATAGTGTAATAATTTATGAAGCATGAGATTTAATATTGTTATAGTATGTCTTTACTGTTTTTTCAGATGATATTTTGATTAAACGTTCTGCTTCTACATGGTTATATGATCGTTTTGGCATAACCGTTTTAAAGTTCATATGTATGTACCTTGCTGGGCCTCGGCTCACTGTTTTATATTTTTCCCCCTACAGATGAAACTTTAGAGCTTGTGCCTGACGAGTTGGAGTGATTAGAGCTGTCTGAAGGATTATTAGAGACCTCGGAAGCTATGTTGGAGAAATATTATTGTAACGACTTAATGAACTTCTATGGTTAAATATTTTTTGCTATGTACTTGGAAATGAATATTTTGAAATGAACATAAATGCTTTGCAAGTGTTAGAATAACTTCTGTTATACTTATTATGGTTAAAAGTATATGGGTCCTAGATGGCATCTGTGATCCTGTGTTACACCCAACTGGTTTAGTTTGGATTTTCATTTGTGTTGCGAATGACAGAATCAAAAAAAAAAAAATCGTTCCGTCACATCATCCTTATGCATTTGAGTTGTATATATCATAAAATATAGATTCTTGGATATATTTATCAGTTTGATATTACATTAATATTCATGATTCTTGGCATATATTATATATTGTATATCTGATATATTTATTATTATTTCCTATATTTATTTAGATTTGTTATCACTTGTTAAGTATTTAACTCACTTTTACTATTTTTCTTTCTTTCATAGTAGCGGGTTTAGAAGATAATGACTCTAAAATTGGATAAAGAGTTGTGGCGAGAGAGATTGATGCCCAGCCGGAGAGAGTGCTAATTTTATACTCTAGAGATATATTTTAATATTTTACTTCATTTTATTAAAATTTTTGGGGTTATGTATTTTTCTCCAATTTATTTTTGATATGAGAATGTTTAGATTATTATAGTTATATTTTTATCAGTAGTTGATGTATTATATATTGATTTGAGACTTAAAATTTTTCTTATGTGATCAAAATTGGGTATTAGTTTTAGATTGGGTCAGGGTCGTCACAGTTTCATATTGAGATTTTAGCCAATAGAAATGATTAAATATTGAGGAATAAAATAATTCCATTGGCCAAAATACCTTCAAGGAATCCACCAGGTGAGGAAGCAACTTGGTGATGTCAAGATAAAGTTAGGAAGAATGCCTTTGTTTGTTTTAAGTTTGAGATGCATAAATTTTGAGAATAAAATTTCTATAAATGGGGGAGAATTGTAAAACTTGGATCTCTATTTGTATATTTTGGATGTATTTATTAATTTTGGATTTCTCTAATGTATTGGATTAATGATATTTTTATAAAATTTTGATTAAATTTGGATTTAGAAATCCATGTCTGAGCCACGCTTGGGCAGAGCTCAAGCATTGATTCCAGAATGGTTAGCGCTCGAGCTCTGAAACATGAGATGGCCATGCTCAAGGAGTCCTCGAGTGGAGCTTGAGCACTGGTCGGGTTATAAATAGGTGTGCGGATTAAGGTTTTGTCATTTTTCGCGCCGCAGAGCAAAGAAGAGAGAGAGAGAGGAAAAGTAAGAGAGAGAAGTAGCATTCGGGTAGATCGGAACCTCTGTTCTTCATATCTACTTGGTATAAGGTGGAGACAAGTATCCTCTAATTCTATCCTTCGTCTATTTCTCCATTGAATGTGTTTTATTTCAACTTTGGAAACTTAGAGTTTGTACGTGCATTTTAGCTAACTTTCATATTTTCTTGGAACATACATGATAATTTTACCGATTGATTTGGGGGTTTTAATCTGTCTTTGTTATTATTTGAGTATCCCATCATTCTATGAACATGCATGAGTATCACCAAGGCCTCGGGTGGGCCAGTTTGTGTGCAGACTGTGGTGATCCAAGACCCGATGAGTCGATTTGTATGGGACCGTGGTGATTCGAGATCTGGTGGGTCGATTTGTCTTGGACAATGGTGGTCTGAAGCCCCAGGTTGGTCAATATGTGATAAAAGATAGCCAAGAATTACAGGTTTAAAATGTAGTCGGGTCAAGATCGGTAGGCCTAAAATTTAGGCAGGTGCTAATAATATAATATGGTTAAGAGCTGTAAGCCTAAAATATAGTCGAACTGAGATCTGTAGGTCTAAAATATAGACTGTCGCCAAATGATATGAGATGACCGAGAGTTACAGTTCTAAAATGTAGCCGAGCACCAAATGATGTGAGATTGTCGAGTGATACAAGCCTAAGATGTAGTTGGGCCGAAATCTGTAGGCCTAAAATATAGATGGGCACCAATAATTTGAGATATCCTAGAGTTGCCAGCCTAAAACATAGTCATTATGATATGCATATTTAGATTTTGAATTGCCTCTGTATATATGGATGCGCCATGGGTTTCTGTTTGGTATTAGTCTCTACTTATGTGGATATACCGTGAGCTTCTATTTGTTGTTGGCCTCTATTTATGTATATATGTCATGTGCTTCTATTTGCCATTGGCCTCTATTTATATGGGTGTGTTCCAATCCTCTATTTATGTAGGTGTACCGTAATCCTCTGTTTATATGGGTGTACCACAATTCTCTGTTTATATGAGTATATCGTGGCTTCTATTACGTAGGTGTGCCGTGGCCTTTGATTATGTGCCTGAGTATTAGAACATGATTTGTTGTGTATTCATATCAACGGGATGGTATGATAAGATTCTATTTTGGGTATGCTGGTGATTTGGCTTCTAATTTACACTCCTGCTTTAGATATGATGATTTGGCTTCTAATATTAGCAATTTGGGATTTGTATTTATCATCTGCTTTGATATTCATTTATAAATTTTTCCTCTGATTTACATATGTTGTTTTGTGCATATTTATGATGATACTTGTTAAGCATTCAACTCACATTTTTATATTTTCATCTCTTCAGATTCGTAGAGGCTTGGGATGCTTTGTAGGAATTGGACAAGATCGACACGACGTCACGTGACCTGATGAATTGGGCATTTATTACGACTCAAATGGCATTGGTTGCATTTCTCAATTATTTGGATTGAATTTGTAATAGGTTTTGTTATTTTTTTGGATAATAGAGTTGGCCGAAAGTATACCTTTGGATTGTGTAATAATGATCGTTAGATTTTATATGTATAAAATGTAGATGAGTTGTTATCATATTTAGATATCTCTCTTATGATTTAGAGAGCAGGTCATATTTATATTGTTTAGACAGTTATCCGATGAGATCTTATGTGAGTTTAGCTTGTTGGGCCATATATCTTGGTTTATCATACCCAAATTTTTGGATTTTAATTTAATAAATAACAAATAATTAAACCTGCTAGTTCTTGGGTGTGACAATTTGACTTATTTTATTTCATACCAGTTGTTGACATTCGATTTGTAGGTTTATATCTAATGTTTATTGGATTTTATTTTGTTTGTGGATATTTAAATCTTAAGGTTTAAGCTGTTTTAAGTAAATAATTAGATTAATATAAATTAAACTCAGTTTTAAAATTTTAGACGTGACAACAATAATATAACACTTTTTGTACATAAGTATTACTTTTTCGTATCTAGACAATGGTCAAAAGATTTCAGCATTTTATTAGGAGTGCTGGGCTCAATTTGATTATTCAGTTTGCCTACCACTATAGTCCAATTTGATTCAATAGTCACATCAAATAATATAAGATTAAATCTTTATAATCTATATACATAAAATAAGTATATAAGTTAATACGAAATATACCTTTAAAATTAACGATTGCCAACTATATAAGTGTTTGACTTTTATAATATCCATATGTGTTTTCTTACTGCATTTGAACTTAGTAGTTATTAAAGAATCAAATAAAAATAAATTTAACTTTGAAATTACTTATATCAGTACTCATTTAAAAGATTGTTTTAACAATTAGAATATAAGAACTTTTATTTTGACATTGGAATTTTTTTTTATTCATTTATCAATACGTGATAATATTAAAAAAATTATTATATTAATACCTTAATAATTTTTCTATCACTTAATCAAATTGAGTGAAAAAAAAGAGATCTTACAAAAGTACAAAAAACAGATATAAAAAATAAATTAAGCATGCAGCTCTCCATTTTTACGATCATGGTGTCTACATCCGATGGAGCCAGGGGCTCCGTTCCAACTAACTTATATGGAACCCAATGGCTCCTCTTCCTTTCGTTATCTAAGAGGGAGATTAATTAATCCATCAATTATAATTAAGTAGAATTTAATAACTCTTTTAATTTATTTAAGTATGCGTTTTATAGCATTATTTGCCTATTCTATTAATATAATTTTAGTATTTATTAAAAATCTAATAATCAAATTAATCAATGGATTAATTTTATATAGCATATTTAATTTGATTAGTATTTAACCAATACAATTTTTATATATAATGAGTCTGATAGAAATATATATTTAACCTAATAGGTTCAATATCAAACTAATGATAGGAAAGTATTAAATCTCATTTGACTAACTAAAATATCCATTTAGTATAAACTCCTCTGTTTCTCATCAAATTAATTACTCATAAACAATTTTACATATTATGAATAACGCCTAATAGTATTTTATGAATACCCAAATAAAGTAAATAAATGATAATCATTTATTGAACTCTTTCATATAAGTTACATTCAAATTGTAATAAATGAATTTAGGGTATAAAAATGTATAATTTATTTATTTTATATCAATGATATTAAATAAATGATTCAACCAATAAAATTATAATTTTTTAAAAAATTTATAGTCTAACTTTGCTAAATATTTATGAATCATTAATTCAACTAAATACACGGAGCATTTCTCCTTTTAATAGAAATAATGGATCATCTATTAATCACTCTTCTATTTTTATGTGTTTACCATTACATCCAATAATTATATCCGTATATCTATCAATTGTATACATTTTAGTTATATCAAAATATAATGCTATGAATATGAAATATTGAGATGTCTTAAATTTATGGACAATTTGTGTAACTTTTATGTAAATATTTTTATTTAATATGTAATAAATCTTTTTATAAAATAATCATTATTTATAGTCAATTTGATAAATTTATTCTCTAATGAGTATCTACATATTTAACACTACAAATTTAAAAATTTATTGATTGTATGAGTGATGATATTTGAGGACTAGTCAATCACTTTTTGGCAGACTTTATGTTGATATCATTTTGCCCTTAAAAGGTTCTTGATTTGTGATGTTTTTTAAGCTCATGTCTTTTTCAGCTCTTAATCAAGTAAAAGACCTTCTATTATCTTTGATTATGTATATATTGACTTTATAAATTTTTCTATATCTGTTTTTTTTATTTTAAGAATACAAATGATTATTGACAGCGTATTACCACCTAATTTATTAAGATGCATGGTCATAGGTAATGATTTTAACTAGGTAATTTGACAACTTTGTCGTTCATCCAGACTTAAGCTCGATTTCAATCAGTTCTAGAGTGATGTTATTTAGTCGTCATTTGAATACTTCTGATAATGTGTCGTCTTATCAATTCAAACATATTAATGAGTCTACAAAAAAACTAGATAAATGAATAATACATGTCACTCAATAGTGTCTGAAAGGTAACTAAATAGTGCTTCAAAAATATTTTTCTAAAAAATTTCCTACTTTCATGCTCTAAAATATTTGTTAAATGCCCGTATAAGTAGACTAGTTAACAGCTTTACTCAAACATTATTTCAATTGAACATAAATGGTAGTCTTTTGTTAAAGAATAATACATGTGTTGCTTATCAAATGAATGCAACGGTTGTCTAAATTAAAATCCTTTAAATCAAAAGGTAAATATAATCAGTACTTAATCGTATACATTTGTATTTACCTCAAGTTTGAGTCTCACCCTCTTCTTATTGGGCAATTATAGTCTTCTAAAAAAAGAGGCTTTTATCGATAAAACTTTCATTGAATATATGCATTCTGTGAAATACAAGTTCCTACAAATATTGTGAGACTACCTACCAAGAAATTCATTATATAATGATTCAATGGTTTCTATTGTTATCATAACCCCTTTTTTAGAGAAAGTCAACTATTAAGAGAAAGTCAACTATTAAGCATAATATTTTTATAGGTTTACCACATTTTGACATAACTCTAACAAAAGTGGCAACTCAATATGATAAGAGAAAGTCTTACATAAACACGTTTCTATCAAAGGCTATGAATAGCCGTTCCAAAGGGAAAAGAAACGAAAAAGATACTTGGACATTTTCTTGTAGAATATGATTAGATACAATATAATAATATCGTAATTTGATCAAAAATTCAATGTACAAGGTTAATCATTACAAAGAAAGAAATGGAAAAATTTTCACCGTCACACTCCTACACATTCCCAAGAGTGAAAAAAATGGCAAGCCATTAGACAAGCAAATAATCCCATCACTTTACCTATTTTCCTTTTGAAATTATCAAGGAGGTCAAATTTTAATTACAAAAGAATCACTACTCTATATCTATAAATTTGGATCAGGCTCATGTATGATTCTACCCAAGGCGTAATGATGACGATCATTATTTCCAAATCTACGGTTATATTCCTTGTTGCGATAATGATAATGACATGATGATGACAGAGACAATATTTGTTTCCATTTCCACGGCTACTAACGTTTGATGGTGGTGGTCTAGCCAATACTGAGGAGGCAGCCATAGATTGACACTGCTGGAGGGGCGGGCTATGGATTGCTTTAGTAGCTGCTACTGTATATCGAGGGTGATAAACCGTGATAAAGCCACCATGGCCAGATTGAGGGCCAGTGCTGACGTAATGTTCCTGAGGCATCAGATTGAAGCCAGAATTAACTGGCAACTTGGGTATTTCTTGACTAGCTACTGTAGGAGTCCATACAGCTGCACCTTCATGTGATTGGTCTCTGGAGATGGTCCCCGTGTTGTATGGTGCTGAAGGTAATTGTGCTCCCACGGTAGTCTCTGTGGTTGGTAGAAACATGTTACCAGTTAGCTGTTGGAGGAACCCACTGTAGACAAAGGGTGGGAGGTGGCATCGGTGCAACTGTAGGCACGGCTGGAGATTTCCCCTGCTATATTGACATTAACATGATGTCAGAAAGCACTGAATACACTACCCATAATACTGATATTTAATGATAGAATATGTCCAAGGGAGAAGCTTTTGAACATGGAGATCTTAATTTTGGAGGCCTCGGATCCTATTTGGTTGCACTTGTGCATCCATTGGACAGCTGAGGTTAATCAATGATTACCATAACGAAACCAAGCCAGATGTTCAAACTACAAAAGAAGGAAGAAATGACATTATGAACCAATATAGTCATACCGTAGAGCTTGGGTTTGGGCTTGAGCTTGAGCTTGGACTTGAAACCCAAGCTTGGGGGTCAAGTCCTTCAAGTCGGAAAACTGAGCTCCCTGGAATAAGAGTAGGTTCAACAACTGGATATGAAGGTGCTGCCGTAAGCAACTTCTCGTGCTTCAACTGATCATTATTCAAAAGGTTGCACTCCGATGGTAATGCCTGTGGATGATTAGGATAATTTCTTCTTTCTCCAGTTGAAAGAGTTTCTTGATTACTGCACCAATATTCATTACATCAAAACATATGCATGGCCAGAAAGATGAAATTAAGCTCAACTCGAAGACATTAAAAAAAGCTTCATGTTTCACAAATAGAAGAAAAAACAATTAGTAACCTTGAAGAAGGTACCCCATCAGTTTCAATCACCCAGTGGGTCTATAGGATTGTTTGAATTTTTATTGCTTTCAGAATTGTTCAAGTAATCTACCGCAATACCCAATTCGATGGAGCTTGAGCTTGCAAGCTGAGCTTCAGGATCAAGCTCTTCAGGTTGGAGAAGTGGGCTCCCGGGCATAAGAGTACACTGAACAAATGGATATAGGGTGGCTGTTGTGGGGAGTTGCTCATGCTCCAACTGATTATTATCCACAATTTCGCTCTGCGATAGTAATACTTGTCCCTGCACGTCTGATAGACCGTGTGAATGTTCAGGACAATTTCTTTTTTCAGTGATTGATGGAGCTTCCTGATTGCTGCACTCATATTTATTAAGCACAACACAAAGATAGGAGAAAAGAAAGATAACAACTTCATATTTGAGAAACATAAAGTAAAATCAGTCTCTAACCAGAAAAAAGGTATGCATATAGGAATAGGTTCAATAAATGGACTTGTGGAGCCCACTGATGGTAAGTTTGCATGCTTCAATATATCATTCTTTGAAACTTTGCTCTCCATTGGGAATACTTGTTTCTGCACATGCAATAAAGCTTGTGGCTGATCAAGATGATTTCTTGCATCAGTAGTTGATGGAGATTCTTGATTGCTGTATACAACATTTACCAAGCTCAATGCAAAGTCATGGGAAAAAGAGTAATAAAACCTGACATATCAAAAATAGAAATCAAAAATCAATCACTGACCTTAAAGAGGGTACGTGTACAACAGTAGGTTGAACAATTGGACATATGGAGGCCACTGCAAACTTCTTCTCATGCATCAATTCATCATTCGTAGAAACTTCACTATCCAATGGTAATACTGGTTCTTGCAAGTGTGATGGAGTTTGTGAATGATCAGGAGAATTTCCCATTTCAATAATTGATGGAGATACTTGATTGCTGCATCCAAATGTGTAGCCATGAGGAGGACGAAATTAAGCTCAATGCAAAGATATAAAAAATTTACATTTCACAAACAAAAAGCTAAATCAGTCACTATGGTTTGAGTTTTTATTACTTATAGAATTGTTCAAGTAACTTGCATCGAGGCTTCCAAACTGCAATAAGCCTTTTACAACTTGGGGGACTTGGATATGATTTGGTGTGATGTATTGTAGGCCATCACAAAATTTCAACTTCTCTTGCTTTAAAGTCGCTTCTTCCATAACCAACACATTTGCTATAATTGAATCAGCACTTTGTTTGGCTGGTATAATCACAGCTTCAAAGCCAATCTCTGCTTCCGAAAGCTTACCCAAGCCCTTATTGGGATCCACTCCTGCTGCCCATTGGCTCTCCACAAAACATTTGATGGTATCCACCATTATAGAAAGTTGAGAACTATAAGATGAAACCAACACAAGATCTAAAGTAGAGGGCTCATAGTCCACATCAGCTTTTGGCTGAGGCAAGGAACTCCTTGACATAATGGCGGCAGCATATGTATCATATTTTGGGAGATTTGGAAAGCCAGCTACAGATGATTGTTGCACACCCTTTCCAACAGTGGCACTACTGTTAGGGACCTTCTTTGAGCCAACAGCGGTGTTGGTGAAAGATGGTGATCTGTAAAGGACAAGAAATAATTTGAAATAGGTTTTATAGCAAAAAGTAAACTGAAATCCAGTCTAAAGAAAGGATATCCAAAAGAGCTGCAAATGGTTTGTAAACATTCTTTACAGTGAAATAACAAATGAACATACTAAACCTCTAAACGAACTAAGCCTCTAAACGAGGTATTTACTTTGCTACATGTGGCAACACTTTGGCATCTGCTTCCACGCCATTCTCCTTTCTAATAGCTGTAATCCTGGGCACCACTGCATTATCTGTTAGAACAGCTGTATTCATCCCATCTGCAGCATCTAATAACAGAAAAGGATAAATATTTGATGATGCAGAAGTGATCTTCAATTATACTACAGTGACCTGATTGTAACTCCATACGCAGACACATCAATACCAGTTCTCAACTTGTTCTTTCTCTTTTCTTCCGTGTGTGCATGCACCTGCATGCACATGGGGTGTGTGTGAGAGAGAGTTTTTTGGGTGGGGGAAGAGATTACACCAGAGGGAGAGGAAAGCAACTGCAAATAAACAGTACTCCAGACCATATTAGGGTACCAGTTTGCATAGGTAGCATGAGATATGTATGGAGAAGAACTTCCTTTGCCACTCCCACAACCACGCCCTTCATAGTCTAGTTTCTGCCCAGACTTCAAATGCCCGATTGTTCATTTTCTGAAACATTTAAATATAAATTTTTTAACAAAGAGAATGACAGGATTAAAGAAACATGCATGTATCATTGAGCTTTACAGAAACTTGCTCTTTGCTGTCAAATCATGTTCCTATGATTGAATTTCCTTGACAATTTTAAATTATAATTTACATGATGGGCCAGCATGATAATTGATAAAAGAGCAACTAGGTCAACATGGCTAGATTATTTGATCTTTTATACGACCTACAATCAAGCTTAGCTTCCAAATATATGAAACATTTGAATATTATCTTTGGTAATTGAGATGGCAGCATGTATCAACCACATTTTCATCTTCTAATACCCATAACAATTTGCATTGGGCAAGATCAGCAAAATACTCAACCTAAATATTCATGAAAATAAAACACAAATATTCTACATTTTAGAATAACTCAGACAAAATAAAAATACTAATTCAAAATAATCAGCTAGCAAGAAGTTGTGGTTGACATCTAAAAGTCTATTTATGGTTGTATTGTTTATACCTGCTTTCTCTTAGTGTGCTTGCTTTTGACTTCATGAAATGTATCTGCGAAACCCGATAGATCCATTATGAATAGCCTCAAAGGAACCACGTTGTGAACAAATAAAATGATAAACCAAAGAGGTACAAACTAAAATAGAGTGAGAGAAAGGGTTGGGAAGGACAAATACGGGATTATATCTTCAATGCATAGCTACTTGTGAAATGCATTTTTCTCTATACTGCCCTCCCTTCACTCTCAATGGATCTTCACGGACTATCTAAAAAATTATGTCTGACCTTTTTAACCTTCAAATAGAATGAAACATGCTTAGGAACACTTGTACATGTTATGGCTGGCAATCAAACCAGCGGTGCATCCAAATAATTTGACCTCAAGTCCTAATCCCAAGCTATTTGGCGTCATGTTGTTTCCTATCAACCTATGTAACTTGTTTAGAGAATCTCATGAAGAAAATTGCTCCAACATGATAATTGACCATCCTAATTCGAAATCCATGCAGCACAAACGCGTTAAAAATGAAAATTATTTATTTGAAATTAAAAACCATCTTGAAGGTTAAGAATAAAATTTGACTCTATTTATTATCTTATAAACTTCTGTTAAGCAAGAAAAGGATGACAACAAAAAATCCCTAAACACACTTCCCGGGGCAGCATATCTACCAACAAAATAGCAATTTTAATTTATCAAGAAATAACATATATATCAGAAACGACAAATTAGAAATCCAATGATTTCAACTTTTCGTTTGAAAATATAGTAAATGTTGTCAGTGGAGAAAAATATTATATGTCAAAGTTAAATAATAAAACAAATATCCACAAACAAAATAAGTGATAATAATGAACCAATTGTGCAAAAAATTACCAAACATGGAAAAAAAAAAAAAACTAGGTCCTCCCAGATCCTTAGCCAAGTCGACTGAACATGAAAATATTATCATATACAAACATATAGGGATAGTGAAGATTTGTAATACCAAGATGCAATAGCCTGTCGGTAGCCTCATTGGAATCCATGGAGCACTCTTTAAGCACTACATAAATGTCTTCTTCAGTATAGTTAATCACGATCTCTTTTATGTTATTAATCATCTCTCGTGTAGTTTTTGGAAAGGAATCACTAAAGGAGGTGCTTCTTTTGCCCATGGTTCTCCAATTGAGAGAGAAATAAGGAGATCAAAATATATAATATGGAGAAAAGAGTACGGTAGTTTAATTTTGAGGAGGTCGCTTAGATGAGATGGGTGAATTCCAAACTATGAGAATCAAATTTTGAGGAGGTCATCAACATTAGCTTGAGATACTTTTTTTATATTCTCTTTGTAAAAAAAATTGATATACAGGGAGTATAAATAATGCTCTTTTAGTTCCATTTTTGTCCCCTTCTTTTGCTCCATTCAATTCCTTCTTTCAATCTAAGCCAATAGAACATCAATATGCCCAAAATTGCCGAAGCTGACATTTCATTGCCCAAATTTGAGTTACAAAAAATAGAAAATTTATTGCTGACCAAAAGATTTTTCTCAAGGCAAATCAGAAATAGTTAAGTCAAGACAATTGTTTTCTTCTGGACAGACCAGACTGAAGGACTAGTCTTTGATTCCTGAGGGTGAGGAAGTGCACATCCAGCCAAGTTTTTGAGGTGCAATGAGGAAGAGTTGCAAGAACTTGTGCTTGATGTTAGGTTTTCAGTAACATGATTCCCTATTTTGGATGTACTTTTACGTTTACTGACATAATTTGGAATCCAATGTATGTCCTGGGATTGTTTTGGCTCCTAACAGGGGTCTCAAGGTTTTGCTTTAGACAAAGTATCGGAAGCCTCTTTGTAAATTCTTTACACATTAATATAGATTTACAATTACTAAACAAATAAAGGCTGTAGGAAATGAGGTCAAATTCTTTGACAAAATAATGGTAAGATAAAATATCAGAATTTATAACAATGATATTCAATAATATTTTGAATTTAGTTTATGTAATTTTTTGAGATTTTGTTTTTCAAAAATAAACACATTATTTACAAACTTACAACTACATATAGGCCAACGATTTTGAAATATAAAATTTTAAATAATTTTGATCTCTATTTTTTGTCTTTTTTTGATAAATAAAAGTGAAAACATAATGGGAATTTTAGTTCTTATAACTTTTTGATACATTGAAAATATGGTAATATTTCTTGATATGGTACTTTTAATATTACTTAGGTCATTGGCTAAAATTTTCTATAATTTAATAAAATTATATAATTTGTGCATCATCAATCTAATTAAATATTAATTAAAATATTATTAAATTAAAAGATCATAGATGTCAAGAACTAATGTATAAAAGAAAATGCACAGATGAAAATGAAAGAAAGATTTGGTGGAAACAAAGATATCATCTGCGCAGAAAAGCATGCTTTCTTCTTAGCAACCATAAAGAGTTGCTAACCAACAAATTTCCAATTATTAATTAGACAAACTACCAACGTTAATTGCAGTTGATGAAAGCAACAAACCGTACACTATAAGAATAATAGTACATAATGACAAGTTATTTTTTAAAAAGATTAGAGCATGATACATTAGGACATTAGATTTTACACCAAGTTAGCAGCACATACACTATTACACATGCTAAATTAACCCAAATATTTTGTTAAAAGCAAATGCTTCTAAAGGAAGCTTTATAAGAAAAAGTAAAGGCATTCGACTGTAATAATGGGTAAAGGAATAGCTTTATCACATGATATAACTCTCCATTCATTATAGGGATAGAATTAAAACATTAGATTTTCTGTAAAATCAATTCGGTTTAGTGAAAATTAGTTTATGGAGGATTAAATTTTGCCATATTCTATGATCTTGAGACATAAAATGTAGATGCTCAGATGATTAGTTTGATTTACAAAATTAAAGAGGGCTTAAATAAATAATAATTAACAACCACATCAATGGGATGCAGCATGGAAAATCCCACCTCCAAAAATAGGACATACACTGGATAACAATATTGAACGCATCTAAATCCTCAATCGAAAACTGACAAAGAGATAAATGCATGCAAAGATACATGGATAAATCATATTCATACCCAAAGTCCATAAAACATATGTTATATGTACTGCAATACATAAATATTCCAGTCTTCATGTCTACTTACAAGCCTATGAAAAAACCCAAATAACATAACTGTTACTGTGATTTTCAACCTCCGTGGTAGGATTTAGAAATTCAAGTGATATGATTGCAATTTCTTAAAATAGTAATGATGGGGCCTAGAACCCAGGTCCCAGAAAGAAAGGCCCAGAAAGTTAAGTCTGCGAACCAGGAGGCCTACGAGGATGATTTGGCCCAAGAGGCCCAAAGACAATCCTTCACGTCCCAAAAGGCTCAAGAAACCTAACATAGCCTGAGAGGTTACGTTGATCTTAGAAGCCCGAGAACATGGGCCAGCGTCCCAAGAAGCCCAAATGGCTAAAATGGTCCAAGAGACCAATTTAACCCAAGATGTCCGAGGACACTATAAGAGAGCTATGTCTCTAATAAAATTCCGAGGACATGAAGCCAAGAACACAACACTGAAATCCCAAAGGCCTCTAGAAGGTGAAACTCTCAATTAACGTCCGAGAACCTAACTCTATGAGCCCGAGGATTTGACAAAAAACCATAAGGCTTTTTAGGTATGAGGACTATCTTTTCATCTCTGAATCGTCAGATCAGGGAAAAAGGGGGCCAAGGTGACCGAGCACACCAACTCAAACGTCTCACTATTACCAAGGAGTACGCATTCCCTGCAACACGTTACTTCCATAGAAAATCATGGCGCTCCGAGCACGCTCAATCATTACAGGATTGACGTCGCCTAACACGCCAAATCAGCAGAGTTACTGACTGACTTCCCAGCACACGCCAAATCAGCAGAGTGGATGGCTAGCCTCCCAGCACACACCAAATCAACAGAGTTGGTTGCTAGCTTCCCAGCACACACCAACACCACGTGTCCCCATTTCAAGGGCATGTCCCCCCAATAAATACCTCATCTAAACGACTAAGAAGAGGATTCAACGGCTCGCATTCTGCATACACACTGCGAGCAACGTCTAAGAGAAAGAAAGAAAAAGAAAAGAGGTGCAAGAGAGAGAGCTAGAAAAGAGAATAGTGGATAAGGTTCCTACGTGTTGCAATCCTATGTGACTATCTAAAATTCCCACTGTAATTATTTGTAACCCATTCTAAGTGTAGTGGAACCGTTTCAAACCCAGCGTCCCATCACCGTGGTTTTTCCCCTTTCATTAAAGGACGGGGTTTTCCACGTAGAATCCTCGTGCATTGTACCCTCCTCCCTTTTTTCTTTTCTTCCTGTCACATCATTCTCATTGAGCTTAACGATCACTACCGTGTTGCACGATTCCGTCTGTCCAAGCGTACCAAAAGAGACCAAAGTGCAAACTCGGACTCTCATCGTACAGCGGTTGGAACTCAAGGACGCAACAAGTAATATGATTTTCCAGCTACAACAAAGCTATGAATCTGTAGCACTTATCCTAATAAACCACATAATATGCCTCTTCCCTCAAAATTTTAGGGCATCTAAACCCCTCCCCTTTAGGCATAAAGAGGGAGGGGGGGGAATGAAAACATAAATATGACATGCACAATTAAAAGAAATTTCAAATCCAAACCCAAATATCTATTGAAAAAGTCAAAGAAGCAAAAAGGGCATGGCCATAACGGCCATATTAATAATAATAATAATATCGAGTAATTTTTTTTAGCATTCCTTAATATCCCCTGAAGAGAATAATTTGGGCTCCTAATTTTCAACACCATTTCATCCCATAAAAGTATACAACACCCTATTACACTTCTACACCTCCCAACAACCCCCACCAAAACCCCCATGAAACAGAGGCAAAAAACCATTTATTTTATGACAGTCAACTCATCCTATACCTCAATTGCATCTAATTTATATTGCAGTAACGTATTTGCCTCAATTTTATACTATCGAGACCCAAAAATGAAAAAAATTGGGTCCTAATGAAATAATTTATAGAAAATTGATCAAAAAAAAGCACATGATGAAAATGTTCTAATAGTGATCCAACCCAATAACCCACGTACAGTGTGATCTGCTGCCCCACGTTGAAAGATCGTTGCAGTTTTCAGCCCCCAAGTGAAAAAACCTAAGCTAGGATTGGGAATTAGCATCAGTTGACCGAACATGTGTAAATAGCAATTATCTTCATCCACCATAAAGTAGTCCTATTTCCTCCAAAATTTTATTCCGTTCTCCACACTTAGAAAGAAAAAAAAAATGTTTTTGGAAAAGATAAACTTAGCGTCGCACTTAATTCGATCTATATTAGCTTATTTGGGCTAAAATTTATCCTACCAGAGACGAGAATCGGAAAACATTGGTTTCCGATAAACTAACTCATTACAAAACCAATCCAATCCAAATAAGTATTTTATCATCTTTCACACACATCACAAAATAAATAAATAAATAATAAAGTTGAATTTTATTTACCACTGATTTCATCATGTGTTTGTTTTTTTTTTTTTTTTTTTGGTCGAATGTCGGCGTAACAAATAAACAGAGTGTATTCAATTATTTTCCGCTCGAACTACTATTCTACCGACACAGCGGTATAACAAAACCTAGATCAAAAGTGAGAGAGAAAAACGAACTTGCAAAAGGGCGGTCTCGAGAGAAGGGAGGAGACCAATCTGTTAAGGATGTAAAATCAGAACGGCGACATAGATATCCACCACTTCGACACAGCCGTCGCTGGAAGCATACTGAGCGACAAAGTCTCCACAGACGTCGGACGTCTTGTGCTTTAAAGCATGAAAGACTAGCTTTATGCAACAGTTCAGTCCGATTTCGTAGCTCATGAAAACGCCCCTGACTCAGTCCACCGAAGATGTCGCCGGCGATCTCTCCGTTTGACAGAAGAAAACAACCGCCGATGAAGAGAGATTTGGGATTACTGCGAGAGAGAGAGAGAGGAGTAAGTAAGTGAGGTTCAATTCGTTGACTAGAGATTTTCGGGGGGTTTTTCCAACCGAAATTTGATAGCCGTGGAAATATTAATTTTTTTTTTTAAAAAAAAAGGAATATAGAGTAGTCAGATTTAATTTAACCAAGCTGACTATATGACATGGGAGCTTCACCTCATGCCCCGTCGATGAATCGCCCCCCTGACCCCAACTCCGAGGCCATTCGACTGGCTTAGAGTCAATGAGCATCAAAAGTTGGATTAATGGATGGGGTGAGATTTATTATTCTTTTCATTTGGTTAGTAGTAATGTTAACTTCTTGCTATGTATACGATGGTTTTTATTTCTGTACTCTTTTTGTAACATCCACTCTATATATGAGTTTGGGAGGATCTTATTTCGCAAATCCGAACAATCGGATTGCGTCCTCAACTAAAACCGACTACTCGAATTTATTTATATTATAAATTTTAAAAAATTATAACTAATTTAGATGGTTGGTTTTTGTCGAAAATACAATTTGACCGTCTGAATTCACGAAGTAGAACCATACTTTGTCCGTACGCAAAACAAGATCCCTGGGTATCTCTCTCTGCATATATATATGACATCATAATTGTTATATTTTAAGGTAAATATTGATAATGATTATATTTTAAAAATTAAAATCAACTACTTGAGACATTAGGTGATGCTTGATAGATGTTATAGTTATGTATGCATGTATATGTTTAAAATAGAATTGCTATGCATGGAGTACACATAAAAGCACTCATAGATGGGTTTGGACATAATAGAGTGTACTTGTGCACAAAAGAGATGCTCATGCATAAATTGAATAAAATAGATTACATTCATGCATAGGCTGGTGTGCTTGTACATGTATATGTCTAGCCATTATACTTGATACATGTTTATCTGGTGCTCGTACACCGGTTGGATTATATAAGGATTTTCGTCCAATTCTTTTGGGCATTATGTGTAGAGAGGATGAGAGAAGATAAAGAAAAAAAAAAAAAAGATGAGAGAGAGCACTAACAAAGTTGACTTCGAAATTATTTCATATTAGATCAAGTAAATTTTTAATTTAAAATAAATATGTATAAGCCTATTTTTTTGTCTATTGTTAAATTCTATTGGTTTTGTCTTTGTTATTTTTTAAATATATATGCATGTCATTTTCTTTTATTCTCTTTGAATATTTGTTATATACATGTCTACTTTTAAATAATATTGACACATTTTGAACGTTTATGTCATTATTTAAAATATTATTAAGAAAATTATAAAATTTTTGAGTATTTAACTTTATATGCTATTTTATATAAATATTTAACAAAAATTTTATTTTGTGAAACATAATAGATAATTTATTTTTTTCATAATTTAAAAAAATTTTAGATATTTAATATGTAATATAGAGTTTTTTAATTTGACTAAATAAGAACTATTATAAAATATGAATAAATTATATTGTGACATATTCGAATATTCTATGCACAATTTGAAGATCATACTTATTATTCACGGGTGATTAAAGAAAATAATATTCAACTCTATTTGTAGGATATTGTAAACGGCTTGTTTAAGGATTTTGAACAGTAGTATATATAACCCGATATTCAAAGTTTGCCCATTAAATTAGTCGATATATTGAGTCATCAATCCTTATTTTTAAATTTTTACATGTTTTCAATGCGATCCCTCAATTTTTATATTTTTTGATAGGTTTTGACATATTTCTTTTGTCTTTATACGTCTTTCATATGCTTTGTATGTTTTAGTATATTTATATGTGTTAGACAATTCAAAAACTATCATATATATGAACATATTTATCATATATATTTATATATTAATATATTTATTGTCGAGCATTAGGTTTATATTTAAAATATCAAAAGCAATTTTCCAAATTAATTGGATTATTATTGAATGGGATGAATAACTATTGAAGGAATATAGTTAGAAATTTTATTAAAGTTTTGGGTTTGCTTTTGGATTTATTGTAACTAATAACATTGAAATTGAGTTTCCATAGTTTGGATTTGGGTCAATATGTCATTATGATTATGTATGTAATTTTGCTAGTCGTATATTTAGATTTTGTTTAAATGTTTTTTCTTATAACAATTTATAAATTGAATAAGTATAGTATTAAATCAAGTCGAATGATGATAATTTGGTTATTCATAAGATTACAATATTTATATTTGAAGATTTTGCTTATGAATTTGGTATATAGTATTGGATCCTGATTTGATCATTGGATCTTATACATGGATAAGTTTATTTTTTAACATCATTATTATTACATACTTATATCAATTTGTGACACATTCCATGAGAATTTGACAACTTGTTAAGAGTGTTGGGCCCAATTTGGTTGTTCAGTTTGTCTACCATCATAATGGAATCTGATTCAATTAGAATGTTACTGAGTCCTCTTTTTCACAAAGCCTCTAACATGACCTAGATGGCTTTAATTTTTATAATAAAAATATATGCTTTTTTCCTAGATATTCAAATATTCTAAATACCATAGTATCTTTGTTATCTCTTCCGTATACTCAAAATTGGTTATTGTTGGTCCCACACTTGTAGTTGTGTGCGGCTAATGTTTTTACTTGGTTAATTGGTGATATGTTGATCGAAATATTGACTCTAAGTAATATCTTTAAAGTTGTAAGTAAGGGTAATCTCTCAAACAACTATTTCTCTTTCATAATCGACCCATTATATTTGGTAAAATCTTTGTTAATATTCAACGTGAATTTATAAATAAGAAATATTTGAATCGATTTGCTATTGTTTGGCTAACTCTTTATTGTGTTTTCATATCCTAAATCTCTATAAAATACTTAAAAATCTTAACTTTCTTTGTATTTTATATTCTTAGTTTGTTGGAATGTACTTTATATTTCAATGCGTAGTATTTTCATTGTACTTTTATATTTTTTAGATATTGTGATTTCTAGACATTTCATGTTATTGTGGTATTAGATTTCTTAGGACTGGTGAGTTCAATGCATACAAAAATTGAAGTTGTGTTGGTGATTTGGTGAAGATCATACATGTATGCTTATGGATCTTATTCCTTATTGAAGAATAACTTTTAGGCATTTTAGCACAATAAAGTATAATTTTTTTGATGTCATTTATATACTTCTTCTGTTATAGAATATGTTAACATTAAATTTTAGTATTATTGTTAGAATTAAACCTATTAATAGTAATACTGGTAATCCAAATAATATTAACAAGTATAAAAGAAAATTAAAGTCAGAAGTATGACTTTATATGACTCGACTTTTGATTAAATATGTCATTATACATGTTCGGTGCGAAACTTATAATACTGTTTTTTTAATAAACCTCACTAATACTACTATGTATTGATATTATCATATTAAAAAAAATGTCCTAAGTGTCACTCTCTCTTTTTGCATTTTAAGTTGAACCATTGGTGATGGAAATTCTATGGTCTTGAAAAGTTCAAATGTTGATTTGGAGGAAGTACAATTGTATTTTTGTGATTATTAGTGCGCATTCTTTCACACTTAGTGAAGAGTGTGCATTCAAATACATGATTTTTATAATGTGTCTTGATTTTCAACCTATTAGTTGGCACTCTTGAGTGAAATACAGTGAAATTTTATATGAATGAAAAAAAAAAGATTGTTAAAAGAAAATTGGTAAAATTACCTAATAAAATTTATTTGACCTCTGATAATTAGAGAGGTGATCATAGTCAAAATAAATATATTTGTGTCAATACATATTAGATGGATTGAAATTAAAAATTATAAAAAAATAATTAAATTTGCTACATTGGCCCCTTTTGATGGCGCTTTTACTGCAAATATCATGCTTGGTTGTTCGGATTAATGAAAAATTGTAAAGAAGATTTTAAGTGTCATATTAGACAATACTTCTTATAATAATATAGCAATTGTATTTTTTAAAAGTCAACTTTTTAAAAAGAGTCTTCGATATTTTAAGATAATTTTTTTAATTTATTGTTATTGTCATATAATCAATATTATTGTACAAATTAGTATGAAACTTATTGATGGCGATGTAAGTAAAATTAGAGGAATTACTAAAAAGTTAAAAACATATCTCCCAAAGAGAAAAAGGATTTATGGATTTGTTTATAACACTGCAATCAAATATTAAGAGAATGCTAAGATGTGACTATTGTAATAGGGACTTTACATTTTTTTTTTATTAGTAAAGAAGAGTGAAAAAGAAACTTTATACTTCATGATTTTTGAAAGTCTTGTATGATGTGATCAATTATTTTTTGGCCCTTAACTATTATGCTCTAAGCATATATTTCAAAAGAGCATGAGAGATACGCATAAAACAAAGTATGCTTAGTGGCCCCCCATGGCTTTATGTAATATATGGTTTGAGAGATGTGAGAAAATTTTGACAAAGTATTGAAATAATTATAATTTATTGTTGTTACGTGTTTATATTTTGGATCTGTGCTATCAGATAGAATGAATTGAACATTATAATGATAAACTTGCCGGAGAGGTGGCTTCTATGAGATGGTTGGTCTTTTTATCCGTATGATTTATTTGATAAATATAGCCAATGTAATTTAATTAAAACTTTTATCGATTATAATAATTATTTTATAAATTCAGTTGATACTAATGGAAGTAAATATAATAACTACAATACAATTATCCATTCAAATATAAGATATCTATCCTAATCATTATAGGTGTATTTCCAAAACTGGGTTGGAATTGAGGAAATCAAAACTTAATTTTTGTTTTTAGAAAAATATTTTTGACTTAAATACATTCCTCAATATAATAGTGTTTTAGATAAATGTCTCATATTACTTTCTTAACGTTACATCAATTAATCATGATATATATATATATATATATATTTGTTGCTCTATCATGGTCATCTTTTAGTATGAAAATGCGATTGATAAATAGACTCACTTGCCCATAAGGCAGTTGAGACAATTTTATATGCTGTGAGGATTTAGTTCAGGCAAAGGGGTTTCCAACAAATAGATAGGAATCTCTTTATATTTTGATATCGTTTTTGTATCCTTTGAGTGATGACTAATTTGTTTATTGCTTGATTTATTAGAATGGTCTGATGATTCAATTACAAATAAGAAAGAAATTGTAAATGATGATAAAATGAGAGAAGAGAAGATGTTTTTGGTGCTATGAAAATGTGGCCAAGGAGCAAGCGATATTCATACTGTTAAATGTGGACTATGAATTCCAAATTTGTTTGAATTGTATGAGTGATGATTTTTGAGGGTAAGTTAAACATTTTTTGATAGATTCTATGCCAAGCGTTGATTTCATTTTGAGTTTTAAGAGATTTTTGTCTGCAATATTTTTAAGGTCTTACTTTTATAATTCTTTGAATTATATAAAAATTCTTAATTGTCTTAAATTGTGTATTTATAAACTTTGTACATATTTTTTATACTCATATTCTTAAAAGAATATGAATAACAATAGATAGTTTGTACCCATTCGGCATAGCTAGATGGATGGGTATGGGCAACAGTCTTAGCAAGGTAATTGGACATGGTTTTTTTTTTTTTTTTCTTTTGCCCTGCTCAAGCCCCATTTTGTTCAATTCTAGTTATATTATTTAGTCACCTTTTGAATATTTTTGATAATGTATCATCTCATCAATTCATACACTAACGAGCATATATAAAAACAGATTAATAAATGATGTAAATCACCCAAGAGTATTCCAAAAACAGTTGAATGGTGTTTCCAAAATATTTAACTAAAAAATCAACTCTTTTTTTGTTTTTTTTTTTAACTCAGAAGTATTTATCAAACGTTTTTACAAAAAGATTAGTTGATAAAGCAATATATCAGTTGGACCATGAGAGTTGTAGACTTACATTGAAAAAACAATGGGTGTGCTGCTTAGCAAATGAATATAATTGTTGTCTAAATTAAATCCTCAGAGTCGTAAGAATGACATAATTGACACTTAATCATATTTATATTTATCAGGATTTTGAGTCGTACATTCTTCTTAGGGCTTTAGTCAAAAGAATTTCCCCATACAAACTCATCAAATACATGTGTTAGATGTAAGAGAGGCTGCTAAACTATTGTAAGACAATGCATATAAAATGTTCATTATAAAAAGATTTAACCGTTTATGGCATTAAACATATATATGACATTTTTAGCAAGTCGATTACTAAGCATATATATATATATATATATATATAGTAGGTTTATGACGTTATTGGCATAACACTAAAATTAATCAACTTGGATAAAAGTAGTGACCCAATATGACAGCAGACAGCCTTGCAGGAATATAGTTCTGCAAAGGACTATGAACTGATAGGCATTCCAAAGGGAAAAGAAACACGAGAGACTTGGTCATTTCCTTGTACGGACTAGCAACAGTGCAATAACAGAGTGCTTTGACCAAAAAATTCAATATACAACTTCAATCTTCAAAAAGAAATATAATGAGGGAAATTCCACTATCACACTCATATATATTCATAAGAGTGATTAAAAAAAAAGGACAAGCCAGGGGATAATCCCACCACTGCACCTATTCTCCTTTTAAAATTTAAGGATCTCAAATTTTAATTACACAAGAATTACATATAAACTCAGATCAGGCAATGTATAATTTTACCCAAGGCTTAATGATGACAATCATTGTTTCCCAACCCATGGTTACGAGAATTGTTGCCATAATGATGATGATAGTGATGATGGTATCTGTTTTCACTTCCACAGCTACTGAAGTTTGATGGCGGTGGTCCAGCTAATGCTGATGAGGCAGCCATAGATTAAGACTGCTAGAGGAGTGGATGATCGATTGCTTTAGTGGCTACTGCATGAAGAGGGTGATAAACTGTGACAAAGCCACCATAGCCAGATCAAGATGCGATCCCAAGCAGTAGATTGAAGCCAGAATTAAATGGCAAGCTGGATGTTTTTTGGCTAGTTACTGAAGGAGTCCATACGGCTGCACCTTCATATGCTTGGTCTCTGGTGATGGTCCTCATGTTGCACAGTGCTGCAGGTATTTGCATTCCCAAGGCAGTCACTGGAGTTGGTGGAAGCACGTTACAGGTTGACGTCTGTGGGGGGAACCGACTGTAACCAAAGAACTGATCAAGTGTTGGTGGTACATGAGCATAATAGTAACAGCCCAGAATATAATTAATTGGAAAGGCTCCCAGAAAATTGTGGGCAATGAAGGCACGTCAATAGAACTGCACTACTGCAGATTGAGTCGGAGGTAATATCTGTGCTGTTGTACGCATAGCTGGAGAGTTGTCATGCTATATTGACATTAATATGAAGTCAGAAGGCATTGAAGGCAAAATAGGCTACTCGTGATACCGATGCTAAAATAATAGAATATGTCCAAGGGGATGAGTTTGAACATGGAGAATCTAATTTTGGAGGTTTCAGATCTTGTTGGGATGTGCTTGTGCATTTTAAGAACATTATACACAACAAAACCACGCTAGATGTTCAAACCACAAAGGCGTACCATAGAGCTCGGGTTTGGGCTTGAAATCCAAGCTTGGGGGTCAAGTCCTTCGAGTCAAAAAACTGGGCTCCCCGGATTAGTAGGTCAACAACTGGATATGGAGGGGCCGCTGTAGGCAACATCTCATGCATCAACTGATCTTTATTCGAAATATTGCAACCCATTGGTAATGATTGGGGATGATCAGGATAATTTCCCTCTTCTCCAGTTGATAGAGCTTTTTTAAATTAATGCACCCAATATTCATTACCCCAGGATAAACGTATAGTCAAAAGGAGGATGAAATTAAATCTCAGTACAAATAGATAAGAAGTAAACATTTCACAAATAGTAAACAAAATCAACCACTAACCTTGAAAGGTACTACAGTAGCTTCATCAAGCTCATTTCAAAGCCATGGAAAAGCGACAAAATTTCACATATTCGCACATGCAGGAGCAAGTATGACCATCAGAGAGAGAAGTTTTGAAAAATGATCAATTGAAGCATGAGAAGTTGCTTGCAGTGGCCTCATTATATCCATTTGCTAAACCTACTCTGGTACCTGTAACGTCTTCAAGGTCAGTGACTATTATTTTTGCATTCAAGATTGTGGATGATCAAGATGATTCCCTTCTTCAGCAGCTGATGCAGAATATTATTGCTGCATCCAACATTCATTAAGCTCAATGCAAAGTCATGTGAGAAAGAGATAAAAGTTCACATATCACAAATAGAAATAAAAAATCAATCACTAACCTTGAAGAGGGTATGGGTACAGAAGTAGGTTGCACAACGGGACATAGAGGGGCCATTGCAAACTTCTCATTCTCCAATTTATCATTCTTAGAAACTTCACTCTCCAAGAGTAACACTTGTTCTTGCAAGTGTGATGGAGTCCATAGATGACCAGGATAATTTCCTCCTTTAGCAATTGATGGAGGTACTTGATTGCTGCATCCAAATGTCTGGCCATAAGGAGGATGCCATTGATCTCAACAAAAAGACACAAACTTTACATTTCACAAATGAAAAGCGATATCAGTCACTAACCTTGAAGAACATATCCTATCAGGTTAATCGTCTAGTAGGTCAGTAGGATGGTTGAGTTTTCATTGCTTTCAAAATTGTTAAAGTAACTTGCATTGAGGTTTCCAAATTGCAATAAGCATTTTATAACATTAGGGACTTGGGTCAGGTTTGATGCGATGTATTCTTCGCCATCACGAAATTTCAACTTCTTTTGCTTTGAAGCCGCTTTTATCATAACTGACACATTTGATATAGTTGCATCAACACTTTAATTGGCTGTGATAATTGCAGCTAAGTCAAAGCCAATCCTTTGCTTCAGAAAGCTCAACCAAACCCTTATTAGGGTTCATTGTTGCTATCCATTGGTTCCCAACATAACATTCAATGGTACCCAGTGATGGATTTGGATACTCTATTGTGGATAACTCAACAAAAGGTTTATCATCTGGAAGATTCACACACGGTTTGCGGAAATGACTGGTCGGGCAAAAGAGGCCAACCAACAGAAGGTTGACCGGTTGGGAGAAAAAGCTGGTCAACAGAATCGTTGACCGGTTGAAAAATGCAGGAAGGCAAAATGGCCAGTCAACTTTCTGTTGACCGGTTGAGAATGGAATCCGGTCAATGGGATGTTGGCCAACATTGGAAGGAGATGAATTTCTTCGAAGAGGATTTCTCCGGAGTAGATTTTCCAGAGAGGAAATCTAGAGTGCTTTTTCCGGAGTGAAAAATGCCAGAGTGCAATTTGTTGGAGTGGCAACCCGGGAATTTACCGGTTGGTATTACCAGTATGGAAACGACCATGGTTTAGATGATAGCCAAGGTTACTGAACGCAGTAACTTCCGAGGATATTATCTCATGACCGAAGACTATAAATAACACCCGAAGGCATGGGATAATGTTCGAGGACTTTTGCACAGTTTGGCCCGAGGACTTGGGCACAGAAAGAGCACGAGGACTTTGTGTAGAGAAAAGGCTGAAATCTCTATTAAGGTCCAAGACCTTATTAAGGACCGATGTCTCTGATAAAAGCCGATGACTTTGGGCAAAAGTAAGGGAGCTGAAAACGATTGAGGACGTTAGTTCAGAAGATTGACTTTCGCAAAGCATGCGCGATCTATGTAGAACAAATGCGATCTCTGCAGAGTAGGCAAAATCTCTACAGAGTAGGTGCCATTTCTGCAGAGCATGATGACTTGCAGGGCAGCTTTACTTTGTTGATGGTGACAGATTTTGGCGTCCATGCAACACTTTTAAAGGTGGTTGTCAAACAGTATATCTATGTATATGCTATATTGAAACACTGTGTAAGTTTCTAAGTGAGTGAGAGCATGTAAAGAGAAAAACTGTGAGTGAAATTGTGCTTTTGTCTCTATTCTCTCCTCCTGAGGTTTCTGTAACCAAGGGTTTCTATAACCGATAACTTACATAGTAAATTTATTTGTAAATTAAGTATTCCGTGGTTTTTTTCTTAATTGAGAAGAGTTTTCCACATAAAAATCCTTTGTGTTCTTCTTCAGTCATATTCTTCCATTGTGTGTGTGTGCATTCCACTTTTGTCCGGTCGGTATTGTCCGGACAATGACGACTATATTTTTCATAACAAGTGATATCAGAGATTGGTTATGAACCGTCGATTAGATAGCGTCGTCATAAAGGAATGTGCTGTTTAATGTGGAGCTGTTCAATCGGCAAAATAACATCATCTTTTGGTAGAAAATGGTGAGAAATATTTTAACCCAAAAAGAAATGATAAAAGCTCTTCGGAGAAATGAGGAGAAGTCGGAGAATATGACAGAGGATGAGTGGCAAGATAAGAAGGATCTTGCTAATTATATGATCAAATTATGTCTTACAGATAACACTCTCCATGAGGTCATTGACTTGTCAGATCCAATGGAGGTTTGGGAGAAGCGTGAGAGTCGGTACAATTCTAAGTCCATGACAGTAAGGCTATATGTAAAGAAGCAGTTCTATGACCTACGTTTGTCGAAAGGAGAGAGCTTTGAGAAGCACTTGGACGACTTCAACAAGATAGTAATGTAGATGTCAGCTATTAATGAGAAAATCAAAGAGGAAGATAAAGCGTTGGTGTTGCTGGCGTCCTTGCTGACCTCGTACGATCATATTGTCACGATACTACTATTTGGAAAGGACACACTTAGACTAGAAAGATCATAACTTCCTGCTTATGAATGAGTCAAGGCGGAGCAAAAGCGGTGAGGCCTCAAGCTTTCAGCCAAGTCTACTTGTGGCGACCAACGGTCGGGGATGTGGAAAATCAAGGGAACGAGACGGAGGTGGCAAATTGGAGAGGAGCAATAGTCGGAACAAGCTTTAGGAGCGGACATGCTTTTGTTGTCGAAAGAAGGGCCACACAAAGTGGGACTGCTCGCAGAGGAAGCAATAGTAGGAGGGTAGAAGCGATCGTCAGGAGAAACGGGATTATGATAATGATCGAAAAACTATCCCTTTTTGCGGAGACCTCCTAGTTGTCCACGCAGGAGAAGCACAGAGGCTATCGAGACAGCAGACAAGTTGGGTGATGGACAGTGGGCCTTACACCATGTGACACAAAGGAAGTCCCACTTCATGACTTATACGTCTGTTGGCCACGGGGTATTAAAGATGAGTAATGGTGGCTCATCAAGGGTTATTAGTATCTGGGATGTTTGTTTACGGATAAGGAACGGAAACAAGCTTGTACTGAATGGTGTGCGATATACCCCAAATTTGAGATTAAGTGTGATTTCTATCGGGAAGCTGGATGAAGAAGGCTTCAGGATGTCGTTTGGTGACGGCAAATGAAAACTCACCAAAGGTGCCTCAATTATGGTAAAGGGAAGCAGGAGATCAGGGCGGTACCTGATGAAGGCTTGTGTTGCCAAGGAAAATATCAAGGTGACCAAAGGGGACATTGTCAAAGGTGGCAGGAGAAGGTGAACAAGATGGAGTGTAAGGGAGAATGATTCTGCCGTAGAGAAGGTACTGAAGGGGAGTGTGACTACTCTAGGATCAGTAGAGCGGAAGAAAGTATCATTTAGGCTTGTAGAGGCTGACGCCGGAATCCCAATTGAGGGGAAGCTGCTGAAAGGCAGGATATGATTGTAGTTGGGAAAAGGCGAATGTTTCCCCTCACAAGGTCATGAGAGGAAGTTTATACACTCCCTTGTGGGTAACTCAATAAACGGTTTATCATCTGAAAGATTCACACACGGTTTGCGGAAATAACTTGATTAGGCGAAGAGGCGGTCATGGGTTTGACCAGGTTAAGGAGAAGAACTGGAAGTCGATAGAATGTTGAGTGGCCGAGAAAGCGAGGAAGAAGCAAATGGCCTGTCGATAGAATGTTCGTAGGCTGAGAATGGAATCGAGGTCAGCGGAGTGTTCAAGCCGAGAAGGAGATAGATTTCTCAGAGAGGAACAGTACATTTTCGAGTGAAAAATGTCGGAGTGCAATTTGTTAGAGTGGAAAGCCAGGAATTTACTAGTTGGTATTGCAGTGGAACGATGAGGTGCGGATGACGGCAAAAGGCTGCCGAGCGCAAAGATGGCCCGAGGATATTATCTCATGACCGAAGACTATGAATAACGCTTGAGGACATGTGATAATGTTCGAGGACTTTTGCACAGTTTGACCCAAGGACCTACGCGCAGAAAGTGCACGAGGACTTTGCGCAGATAAAAGGCCAAAGTCTCTATTAAGGTCCGAGACCTTGTTAAGGGCCGATGTTTCTGATAAAGGCCGACGACTCTGGACGAAAGCAAGGGAGCTGAAAACGACTGATGACACTAATTTAGAAGATTGCCTTTCGTAGAGTATGCACGATCTCTGCAAAATAGACGCAATTTCTATAGAGTACGCGAAATCTCTTCAGAGTAGGCACCGTTTCTGTAGAGCATGGTGACTTGCAGAGCAGCTTTACCTTGTTGATGATGAAGGTTTTGGCGTGCACGCAACACCTTTAAAGGTGGTTATCAAATAGTATATATATGTGTATGCTGTATTGAAACGGTGTGTAAGTTTCTAAGTGAGTGAGAGAGTGTAAAGAGAAAAATTGTAAGTGAAATTGTGCTCTTATCTCTACTCTCTCTTTCTGGGGTTTGTGTAACCAAGGATTTCTATAACCGATAACTTACATAGTAAATTTGTTTATAGACTAAGTGTCCCGTGATTTTTTCCTTAGTTGAGAAGAGTTTTTCACGTAAAAATCTTCCGTATTCTTCTTCACTCATATTCCTCCATTGTGTGTGTGCATTCCACTTCTGTTCGGTCTGTGTAGTCCGGACGATAACGACTATATTTTTCCTAATACCCACCATTATAGAAAGTTGAGAACCACGAGACGGATTGACACAAGATACGAAGTAGAGGGCTCAAGGTCCACATTAGCCTTTGGCCGAGGCAAGGAACTCCTCGACATAGTAGCAATGGCATATGTATCATATTTGGAGAGATTTGGAAAACTAGCTATAGATTGTTGCACACCTTCCCCAGCATTGGCACTACTGTTAGGAACCTTCTTTGAGCCAACAGTAGCACCGGTGACATAAGGTGATCTCTCAGAAACAAGATATAATAAGAAATAGACTTTCAAAGAAAAGTGAGTTGAAGTCGATCCACAAAAAATGAAAATGCGAAGCCACTAAACGAGGTTTTTACTTTGCCACATGTGGCAATGGTGTTTGCTTCCATTGGTTTAGGGAATGGATTGAGCACATTTTCTCTTTTCACTGCTATAAGAAAAGGAAAAAATGAGCGAAGAATGGAGATGAAGAAGGAAGAGGACGATGGAGGAAAGACGAGAATCAATTGTAGAAGCTGGAGAACAGCAAAGCAAATCAATCTCATTAATGCTTTTGATTTTTTTACATATCATGGGACATCTCCCGAGGACCAATATATATAATACAAAGCAAAATCTCCTAATAATTTGCTTAACAAAAATATCCTCATTAATATACAAAGAAATATTACCTGCAAAGAAAAAAATCCTAACAATATACAAAAAAAGGAAAATCTCAACCAAAAAAACTACCCTAAAATACAACTATCCTAATACAATATTTACAAAATAAATAGATTATGTAATCTCTAATACTCCTCTACAAGATGGAGTATATATATTGATAATGCCTATCTTGGACAGAAAAAAATTTAGATGATATGAGGGTAAAATCTTGGTGAATATATTCGCCTGTTGAGTATGAGTGGTGCCATGATGTATACAAATGCTCAATTCTTGAATTTTGTCACGAATAAAATGACAGTTCAGCTCGATATATTTAGTACGTTCATGAAAAACGGGATTTGCTGTAATGTGAATGGCCGCTTGATTGTCACAATATAGATACGCTGTATTAGGATGTAAAACTTGCAAATCATTCAAAATATATCGTAGCCAAGATAATTTACAACAAGTTGTAGCCATTAATCTATATTCTGCCTCTACTGATGAGCGGAGACCACTAACTATTTCTTATATTTCCATGAAATAACCAGTAATAGATCTTCGTGTGTTTGGACATGAAACCCAATCTGCATCACAAAAAGCTTTTAGCTGAATGTTAGAGCTAGAGGAAAACAATATTCCTTGTCTTGGATTCAGTCTCAGATATCGTAAAATTTGATACGCAACATTCATATGACTCAAGGTAGGTTGATTCATGAATTGGCTTAAAATTTACACCGCATAAGCTATGTTCGATCTTGTGATGGTTAGAGTCTTCTATACATACTCGGGTCTTGTAGAACCATCCCAGTTTTCTTACTCAATCTCAAGTTTTGATCAATTGGTAGTTTAAGGGGTTTGGTACCAATGGTGCCAGAATCGGCTAAAATATTAAGAGTGTATTTTCTTTGACAAATGTGTATACCTTTTGTTGATCGTGCGACTTCAATGCCAAGAAAATATTATAGAACACCAAAATCTTTAATTTTGAAAGCCTAATTTAGAAAGGATTTGATAGAGGTAATCGAATCCAAACAATTACTTGCAACAATAATATCATCAACATATACAGAAAGAATTGCAAATGATTTGTTGTCTTGTTTAGTGAATAAACTGTAATCGGACTTGGATTGGACAAAGCCAAAAGTAATGAGAGAAGCAGACAATTTTGAATACCATTGTCTAGAAACTTGTTTAAGACCATATATACTTTTCAACAACTTGCATACCTGATGGGGTTTTCCTTTAGTATAACCGAAAGGTTGTTGCATATAGATTTCTTCACCTAGGGCTCCATGTAAAAAGACATTATTGATATCAAAATGATACAAATGCTATCCTTTTATGGCAGCTACAACTAAGAGGCATTGCGTAGTGGTAAGTTTAACAATGGGAGAAAAGGTTTCGTGGTAATCTACTCCTGTTGTGTGTACCATTTAGCCACTAATTGATATTTATATCTTTCAATACTCTGATCACTATTAAGTTTCAATTTGAATACATATCGACATCTGATAGCTTTCTTTCTTGGAGATAAATTAGTAATAATTCAGGTTTTATTGAATTCTAAAACATTCAACTTATCTTTGATGGCTTTGCGTCAATTGGAATGGCAAATAGCTTGAGCATAAGTTTGTGGTTCAATTTGATATGAGATGGAGGATGAAAAAGGACTATAGGCAGGAGATAATTTTTGATATGATATACAATTTTCGAGGGGATAAGGTTTACCTGGAGAAATTTGGACAGTGGATTTGATAGGTGCAGCTTGAGATACCTGTGACAATGAAAATCCTTCAAATATTGTGAAGCTTTTTTAACTCTAGTGGTTCTGCAAACAGGAGTGTTATTTCTCGCTGAAGATTGGATATTTGTGATAAGATTAGTAGGCACACTAAGCTGTGAGTTGCTACTCAAAGGCTCCTAATTATTCTGCAGTTGGCCGTGGACTAAGGGTAAATCTGATTGCTCTTCACTATGGTGAAGTGCAGCGGTTGGTTGATTTTCATTTGGTGCAGGAATAGTGATAGGATTTAAAACTGAGTCATGGATAGAAGATGATTGTTGAGTTGGAAAAAAATGATCATTATTTATTACTACAGGAGGCAATGCATTAGATTGAGCATTAGGAATAGTTTCGGTATTGTTTACTAGAAGGGAAAAGCATTCTCATAAAAATGATATCTCTAGAATAAAATGTAATATGGCTATGCAAATCAAATAATTTGTACCCTTAAATTCTAAATGGATAGCCTAAAAATATACAAGTTTTATTTTTGGAATCAAATTTCTTTCGCCCATGAGAGAGGGTGGAAACAAAATATAAACAGCCAAATATTCGTAAATTATCATAACTTGGTTCGATTTCAAAGAGAATTTCATATGGAGTCTTATTTTCTAGCAATGAAGTGGGAATCCTATTTATAATATAAGCAGCAGTAAGTATACAATTACTCCAAAATTTTAAAGGAAGTCCCAATTGAAATCTTATAGCTCTGGCTACATTTAATAAATGTTGGTATTTTTGTTCAACAATACTATTTTGTTATGGTGTTTCCACGCAACTCTATTGATGGATAACACATCTTTTACTGTAGAAATCTCCCAGATAAAATTCATATCTATTATCACTTCGAATAATTTTAATTTTAACATTGAATTGTGTTTCAACGAGGTTGTAAGAAGCTTCTAAGCATAATTTAGTGTCTAATTTTTGTTTTAAAAGATAAATTCAGGTACTTCTTGAACAATCATCAACGATAGTCAAGAAATATTTATAACCATCATAAGATATTTCAGATAACAGTCCCTATGAGTCACAATGAACCACATCAAATAAGGTGTGTGACTTATCAGTGTTGGGAGCAAAAGGAAGGCAACGTTGCTTAGCCATGTGACAAATTGAACAGGGATTATCATTAATAGAATGCAATGCTTCTTTTACAAGAGAATCATTAATAGAATGCAATACTTCTTTTACAAGAGAATCATTTATCAGTTTTATCATAGAATGTGAAATATGACCTAATCGGTAATGCCAAAGATCTACTGGCGATGAAACAAAGTTAACAGAGGGCTTTACAGTGTGATTGGAGAATTTGGAGAGAAGGACAGCCAAGGTGTTTGGATGAACTTCATGATTTATCATATGATATAAACCATTTTGCTCTTCACCCATTTCAATCGTTGTCCAGGAGGTAAGGTCCTAAATCAGGCAAATATTAGAGAAGAAAAAGCATAAATAAGTGAGAGTATCAATGAGTTGTTTCCACGAAATCAAATTAAATGTGAAAGAGAAACACATAAAAGCGTTTTGGTATTATCTTATTAGTCAGTTTAATGACTTGATATAGAAAATCAGGGGAGCTTTACTTCCCGTCAAAAGTTTATGAGAATAAGAAATTTGTATCTTCTTATGAAGATATAAGGACGGATCGCGATTCATATGATCTGTGGCTACAGTATCAAAAAAATTCATATATTCTTTCTATTATAAGAGGAAGAAGAGGAGCAGAACTCAGTGCCAGTCATATTAGCTGCTTTTGATTGATCACAAATGGGATCAAAAGAAGATGAAATCTGTTTAGTCGTTTGAGAAGGCATAGTAGAGTCTTTGGATTGAATCAGATTCATGAGCTGCTTAAATTGTACTTTAGTCAATGCAATTTTGTCATCCTCATTAGCCTCTTGGTCAGAAATAGTGGTGAAACTTGTATGGTTAGCAAAAGGAGCTGTAATCCGAGACTTACCATATAGTTTGTGATTAGAAGGAAAATCGTGAAACTGATAAAACTTATCAATAACATGTCCGGGTTTATTACAATAAGCACATATGGGCATCTCACTATTTCCAACTTTAAAACATTGTTGTAAAGTGTGTCTTGGGACACGACAATAAATACAAAATGGTCTATATTTTTTCGGCATATGAGTGTTTTTCACGGTAGTTTTAGAGTTACTAATAACTCGTTTTGTAGTTAAAGTCATCGTTTCTGAATGGTGCACAATGGACAATATTTGATGTTATCTTTCTTATTGGATAATAGAAAAGACTCTGTTAATAGAGGAAAGATGGTCCATTAACATAATCTGATCCCGAACATTAGTATATGAGTTATTCAAACTCATTAAAAATTGTATAACAGAATCCCTCTAATATTGCTCGATGAGCACTGTTATTTTACCACAGTCACAATTTGGAAGAGGGTCATATATAAGGAGTTCATCTTAGATCGTTTTTAGTTTACCATAATACGAACTTACTGAATCTTGTTCTTGTAAGAGACCCACCAAGGATTTCTTTAACTGAAAAATGCATGGCTCATTTTGTTAAGTAAAACGGTCACACAATTCCTTCAATATTTCGAACGCATCGTCAACAAAAACAACACTAGATTTGATGGATTGGCTGATGGAGTTTTGAATTCAGCAAACTACAATGTCATTATATTGTCCCTAGGCTTCAAAAAGAGGATTGTTAGAATTAATGGGTTTAGGAACAGTATCCTCAATGAACTCAAGTTTGTTTTTAGCCCTCAAAACTCAATGCATGGTTCTAGACCAAGTGGAGTAATTGTCAACCGTGAGCAAATCGGTGACCAAGGTGACGGCCGGACTATCGTTGACTTTCAGTCGAAAAAGATTTGTAGAATCTGAAACATTTTGAAATTATAAGAGATTTTGTGTGAGATCAGGATTTGGGTTGTCTGTGTTTGACGTGTTTTCAGAAATATTGTGGTGTTACTCTATATCTCTAATACCATATAAGAAAAAAAAAAACAGAGCGAAAAATGGAGATGAAGAAGGAAGAGGACGATGGAGGAAAGATGGGAATCAATTGCAGAAGCCGAAGAACAACAAAGTAAATCAATCTCATTAATGCTTCTGATTTTTTACATATCATGGGACGCCGCCTAAGGACCAATATATATAATACAAAGCAAAATCTCCTAAATCTCCTAATAATTTGCTTAACAAAAATAACCCCACTAATATACAAAGAAATATTACCTGTAAAAAAAAGAATCCTAACAATATACAGGGAAAGGAAAACCTCAATAAAAAAAAACAACTATCCTTATATAATATTTACAAAATAAACAGATTATGTATTCTCCAATAACTACCACTCCATTCTTCTTTCTAACAGCTGTAATACTGGGCACCACTCCATCATCCTTTCGAACTGTAGTATTCCTTCCATGCCCAGCATCTAAAAACAGAAAAGGAGAAAAAATTGATGATGCGAGAAATAAGTGATCATTTTTATGCTACAGTGAACCTGATAGTAAATCCATTCTCATGATATGCCATGCTGAATAAATACACATAATAAAGAAACACTATCCTATAATTAGGGAAAAACAACAATTGGCATCCAAGCCTAAACAGGAAATGCATTAACAGCAAACAGTATATCTATACATTATTGCAATATACTGGAAATACTACATAATGTTTTAGTGGTATGAACCTTTTAATACTAGGAATAGATTACAACATTGTCATCTTGTAGGAGTGAAAGTATATTAGATAATTCAAAACTTGTATGACCTATTTGTCATTTTTCTTTTCCTTTTGGGGTTTGTTCTATTAATAATTGATATAATGTCTGCAATTGATTACACTGTGAGCATAGTATTTCCAGGATCCATCGATTGGAACCTGCTTCTCCTACTTTTCAACCTAGGAGGGAAACCTGTTCTACAACTCAAAAGCAGCACGAGAGGCCAACAGATCTTCATGAAGGTAATCCGTTTAAAGGAGATAACTATTAAATTAAAACATTATTGGTATAACGAGAATATCTGCCAAGAGATACATGTTGAACAAATAAAATAAAATCTACCCTATATAATGGATTTTACCATGAAATTCTTCAATGCACATTTTCATCCTTGTGAATTTTCCATGCATCCATCCATTCAGCGAACAACAATGAGTTGAACAAGTAAAATGGAAATATATTGATTAATTTTGCAAAGAAAATGTTAATTAAATCTTGAAGTATAAAATTTTATGAGAATTTTATCATGTTTAACATGATATGAAGTGGCTAGATGAAAATTTACAGCATCAACTTTGTAAAGAAAGCAATTGAATAGCAGCTGCAGGAAATTTTTCCTAGTAAGTTTCGAACACAGATTTCATTCACAATTTTTAGTAGTACCAGTTCTCAACTTGTTCTTTCTCTTTTCTTATCTGTGTGTGTGTGCGTTTAGGGGGGTGGGGGGGGATTGTCCGAGAGGGAGAGGAAGCAACTGCAAGAAAATAGACCTCCAGACCAAATTAGGGAATCCGTTTCTATGGGTAACATGATATATATGGAGAAGAAAAGCTTCCTTTGCCACTCCCCCAATCAAACCTTTGATTACCTGGTTTCTGCCCAGACTCGTCCCATGCTTGGCTGATAATTTCTGAAACATCTAAATATAAATTTTTTTAATACAGAGGATAACAAGCTTAGAGAAATATGCAGATATCATTGAACTCTACCAAAACTTGCTTGCTTCCTATTATTAAACTATAATGTACATGAAATGTCAGCATGATGGTCGATGAAAGAGCAAATAGATCAGCATGGCTAGATCATTTGAATTTGTATGACCTAAAATCAAACTTAGCTTCCAAAAATATGAAATATCAGAATATTATCTTTGGTATTTGAGATGTCAGCGCATATCAACTGCATTTTCATCTCTTAATGCCAATAACAATTTGCATTGGTGAAGATCAGCAAAACACTTAACCTACATATTCAAGAAAATTAAACACAAATATTATAAACATATATATAATATATATACATATATACATATATATATATATATTAATTGATTTATTCATTATTTTATACATGTAAATATATTATATACATATGTATTATATGATATATGATAAAAATATATATAATCAATAAATATATAATTATTTAAAAAATATAAAATATAAAATATAATTATATTTTATATATGTAATTATTTAAATATTTATCAAATATGTATTTTATATGATAAAAATAATTATTATACTAAATAATAATTTAGAATAATGTATATGTATATATATATAAGGGCAAAACAGTCATTATAATAAATTTTTATTTTATTCCTCATACTATTGTACAGACCAAATAATAGAATACTAATTTTTAATTTATTCTATCCTAACAATTAAATATGGGAGTAACAATTCCTAACTCTATTCCCACCCTATTCTATTCCCTGAGAATAACTATTCTATTTTCATTTTATTTTATTCCAACAACTAAACGTACCGTTAGACGAGATAGATAATGAACTATTAGAATGATAATATAGGTTTTTCAGATTATGGGAATAAAATTTTGAAGAGGTATTCAACATTAGCTTGAGATACTTTTTCTCTATTATTTTTGTGAAAAATATTGATAAAAAGATGGTACAAATAATGCTCTTTTACTTCTATTTTTGTGCCATTCTATTGCTCCATTCATTTCCTTCTTTCAATCTAAACCAACAGAAACATCAATGTGCCCAAAACCGGCAGATCTGACATTTACCTGCCCATATTTTGACTTTCGAAAAATAGAAAGCTTTCTGTTGACCAACGGATTTTTCTCAAGGCAAATCAGAAATACTCAACAAGGCAATTGTTTTCTTCCAGACCAGACTGAAGGACTCGTCCTTTTTTCCTGGGTGCGAGGAACTGCACCTTCAGAAGAGATGCACGAACACGCTGTCTTGGCTGATGCTTGAGTCTTGCGTGTTGTGCTTGGAGTTGGGTTTTTCTATAACCTGATTCCCAATTTTTGGCTGTGTTCTTATGTTAACTGACATGATCTGTAATCCAATGTATCCCGTTATTGTTTTGGCTCTTAACCCGTGTCTCGAGGTATGCCTTAGACCAAGTATCGGAAGCCTCTTCTGTACATTCGTTACCCATCAATATAGATTTACAATTACTTAAAAAAGGGTTGAAAGAAATGAGGACACACTCCTTGATAGAATTATGGTAAGATAAAATATTTTTTTTTTTGGAATTTTTATTTTCTAACAAAAGTATTTAATCTAATTGATATGATTTTTTCTATATAAATGGTTACTTTGTCGGAATAGTTGTCATACAAGAAATTAGAATAAATATTATCATAGTCTGCCACCGCTACAGACCAAAATAAATAATTCTTTTTACCTTATCAAAATCTTGTTTAGGGGGGGTTAAATTATTGTTGTTCACTCAAAGTGAACAATTTGGTATTTATTTTTATCTTAAAATCACTCTGCTATATATAATATTCAGTCTAGTTTTATTCCAATAACGAAACTCGCCGTTATAAAATTTCAAAATTTTTGAGAAATTTTTAAGAACAATTACAATAATTTTTTTTTAACTTAGTTTATATTTTTTGCAAACCTACAACTATATATTAATCAAATATTTTGAGAACAGGGAATTTTTTTTTTCTTTTGTCTTTTTGATAAATAAAAGTGAAATACAGTGGGATCTTCAATTCTTATAATTTTTTAATAACTATTCGTAAAATAACTTGATATGGTACTTTTAATTTTATTTAGATTCATGGCTAATATTTGCTATAATTTAGTAAAGCTTATTGTTTGTGCATCTGGAATCTAATTAAATACTAATTAAAATGTTAATAAATTAAAGGATCATAGATATCAATAATTAATGTATAAAAGAAAAGGCACAAATGAAAGTAACACAAAGAGTTGGTGGAAGCAAGGATATCATCCGTGAGAAAATCATACTTTCTTCTTAGCCACCATAAAGAGTTGCTAAGTAACCAATTTCCAATTATTAATTGAACAAACCACCAATGTCAATTGCAACTGACTAAAGCAACAAACCACATACTATAAGAATAATCACACATGACGATACATTATTTAAAAAAAAAAGATTAGAGCATGATATGTTGGGACATTTTGACTACAATTCATATTTTTTTAAAGAAAAGATAATTGATTTAACAATATTATTTTAAATTATGTCAGCAGCTCATACTCTACTTGCACATTCCAAATTAATGCAAAATGTTTAGTTAAAAGCAAAAGCTTCTAAACACATAATCTACTATAAGAAATAAAAACACAGAGGCATTCAATTGCAGTAAAGGGTATAGGAATAGCATTTTCATATGATGTAACTCTCCATTCATTATAGGGCAAGAATTAAATATTAGATGAAATCAATTCGGTTTAGAGAAAAATAGTTGATGGAGGATTACATTTTGCCATTTCCTATGACCTTGAGATATAAAACCGAGATGCCGAGAGGCTTAGTTTCATTTATAAAATTAAAGAGGGCTTAAGCTAATAATAATTAATAAACGCATCAATGGGATGCAACATGGAAAACCCCTCCTCCAAAAATAGGAATACATTAGGTAATAATACTGATCGTATCTAAATCCTCAATCGAACATCAAGAAAGAGATAAATGCATGTGAAGATACATGGACAAATCACTTTCACAACTAGAGTCCACAAAACAAAGGTTAGATGTACTACTATACATAAATATTTAGGTCCTCATTGTTGCGATAAGAAGCAGTGTCGGACTGAGCAGCAAGTAGGGTTACACAATAAAGAGATAAAGAAGAAGAAGAGAAAAAGAGGAGACGGACAAATATTTTACGTGAAAAGTTCTACTAAATAAGGAAAAATCTACGGGACTCAGGTTCGTAAAAAGATTGCACTATGTGAGTTTTCAGTTATACAAATCACTGGTTACATAAGCCCTAAGAGCCAAAAAAGAAGAAGAACAGAGCCTTTTAAATGCACACACTTAGCTCTCTATATTACACTTAACTCTTTTCTCGTTCTCTATTTCTGCAATTGCTCACACATGCTACACCTCACACAGACACATAACACACACATATGTATACTAGTTGATGAGAGTGATGGCCATGCCAACGTGGAGGATACCCGTACAGACAACAGTTTGGTGATCATACACCTCTGTAACGGTGTTGTAGATTGTCAGATCCAGTGTAGACAGCACCTACTCTACAAATGCAGCGCACATTCTCCATAGATCTCGTGTGCTCAGTAGATTTGTTGAGCTGGCATCCACGTGTGTTTTTTGTGTTGAAGTTCTCAGACATTCAGGTTCTCGGACAATGCACAACATTCTCGTCCATCTTCGGAGTCCTCAGTTACTTTTGATCACAAGTGCGCAGACCATATTCTCACAAGAGTCCGCTACCATTTTCCTACAAGGGAGTGACTTCAACAAACTTTCCCTCACAACCGAGTGAGAATAAAATTAGTCAACCCAGTAATGTCACAGCCAAGCTTCAAGCTTTCCTTGGATAAAACTTTAATCATCATGTTTGACCCATTTTCATCTGATGGGACCTTCTCTACTAATAACCTTCGTTCATCAATAGCATATCTCGTCCAATGATATCGAACGTCAATATGCTTCCATTTCGAGTGGAATGAGGCGTTCCTATACAAGTGTATGGTACTCTAGCTATCACAGAGTACTACGTACCTTTCTTACCTTAAGTCTAACTCTTGGATAAACCTTTTCATTCACGATAACTTTTTGCTGGCCTCGGTCGTTGCAATGTACTTGACCTTTGTAGTAAAAAGAGTAACACACTTTTACAATTTGGATTAACAGGAGACAGCTCCTTCTGCAAATTTAACCCGGTATCAAGAAGTAGATTTTCGACTGTCAATGTCCCGGGCCATATCTGTATCTGTATAGCTCACCAATTGAAACTTCTCTTCTCCAAACCGCAGACACATCATCGAACTCTCATGGAGATATTTAAGAATCCACTTCACAGCAGTCTAGTACTCATTCCTTGGGTTTGAGAGAAATCAACTAACAATACCAATGCATGAGTAATGTCAAGTCTTGTGCACACAGATGCGTACATAAAGCTACCAACGGCTGACGAATAAGGTATACATCTCATGCAACCTTTCTCTTTGTCCGAGGACTGATATTGTTTCCTACTCAACCTGAAATGATTGGTCAGTAAGTGCTTACTGGTTTGGATTTGTCCATATGAAAGCGCTGTAGCATTTTTTTAATATAGTTCTCCTGGGACAGCCAAAGCTATTTGTTCTTCCGATCGTGAGATATTCTGATTCCCATAATCTGTTTCGCCGGCCCCAAATCTTTTATCGCAAATAACTGTCCGTCCCAGTTGCCTTTTCAATTCCTTGATTCGAGCACTATTCTATCCGATAATCAGCATGTCGTCCACATAAAGGAGAAGGACGACAAAATCGTCATCGAAAAACCTTTGCATAAAGATACAGTGGTCAAAAGTAGTCTTTTGGTATCATTGGCCGATCATGATAGACTCAAACTTCTTGTACTACTGTCTTGGAGCCTATTTTAGTCCTTAGAAGCTCTTCCTTAGATGATAAACTAATCATTCTCTCCCTTTGACCTCAAACCCTTTTGGTTGTTCCATATATATTTCTTTCTAAAGGTCACCGTGGAGAAATACAGTCAGAACATCCTGTTGTTCTATTTCCAAATCTAGGGTGGCTGCCAAACCAAGCACGACACGAAATGACGACATCTTTCTCAATTTTGTCTTATTGAGACACAAAAATGAAAAAAATGGTTCCTACTAAATTAATTCATATAAAACTGATAAAGAAAGCACAGAATGAAGTCGTTCATTTACACACAAAAATATCACAATTTGGTATTTCTCCAATTGTGTTTTTTCTCACGAAAACATCCACTGGCAGGCATTCAATTATTTTCCCTCAAACATACTACTATACAATGGTATTTAACACCTATAATCTACCAAAATCATCAACAAATCAACAGAATATGCAAACCCAAAGAAAAAGTAGAGCCCGTATAACATATGTAAGCTTTCTTTCTGTTCAAAAGAATTAATCTCATTACATTAATGCACTATTGGACTAGCAAATAAATGAAATCTTGTTAACAATTCACGTTTTCATTTTCAAACATTGTCAGCAATACATTGAAAAGATGATTTGGCGCAATGGCAGACAAATCGATTTGCGATATAATGGTCAAATGTTCAAAATATGAAAGTGACGTCTTCCGTAATACAAGATAAAACAGCATTTAATAGTCCTAAAATAGGTCTGACTCTCCCCAACACTTAAATCTGCTGCCCCACATTGAAACATTGTCGCAGTTTTCAGCCCTCCGGTGGAAAACCTATGCTAGGAATGGCAATGAGAAACAGTGGACCGAATATGTGTATAAATCGCAATTACCTTCATCTACCATAAAGTAGTCCTATTTCCTCCAAAATTTTCTTCCGTCCTCCACAGTTTGAAAAACAAATGTTTTTGGGAAAGATAAACTTCGCGTTATGCTTTAATTCGATTTATACTAGCTTATTTGGCCAAATTTAATACTACCAGAGACGAGAATCAGATAAAATTGAGTTCGCATAAATTAATTCAGTATAAAATCAACCCAAACAAGTATTTTTATCCTCTCTCTCTCTCACACACACACACACACACACACACACACAAACAAAATAAAGTTGAGTTTTTACCACTGATTGTTGGGGCAACCGGCATGGATGCAATGCTCCCTAAAGTGCAATGACCGAGGGGACAAAACACTCGGACACGGAGGGGATGACTCGGACGGACGGTCAACAAGGAAGAAGAAACACACCGAATTTAACGTGGAAACCCTTTGAACCGAAGGGAAAAACCACGGGAGAAGAGAGAAGAATAAAGAAATCCACTATGTGAAATAGGTTACAACCAACCTCCAAGAGGAGTATCCGCTACACACCCGAGAAGATAAAAGAGGAAAAACACTGAGCTAACCGAGAAAACACACTTGTTTTTCTCTTCACTCTCTTTTTTTCTCTTTCTCTTCTCACAGGTGGTGCACTCTCTCTTCTCTTTCACAAAGCCCTTTTGCCTTTACATGCACTCACCAGCTTACAAGCTCTCACCCCCACTTCTCAATCTCACGTAGCCTATTTATAATACCAGGGAGGGCCACGTGGCCGACCACCAGCCCACCCTACTGCGCGGAGGGTGGGTGGCTATGTCCCCTTAGGCACCCATGGCCGCCCGCACGCCTCCCGCGTGTGTCGAATGGCAGTGCCTCCCACCTCGAAGTTGAAGCCGTCCCAAATGTCCAATCGGAGTGGGTCAATGTCCCACCCGCAACACGCCGCTGCAGCGAGAGCCTACGAGAGAGAGAAAGTCGACGCCTGGCTCAGGCGTCCCCGTCCATGTCCACCTCTCGGACATGATACCTTCGAGTAGTCCCCGTCCAATTCATCCACTGCCCTCGAGGACACACGTCCTCGTCCATGTCAACCTCGGACATGAACCTCGAGGGTCCGAGGACCACATTTATGTCCCTGACATTTGTGTCCACCGGTCCCTGGACATAAACACTACAAGAGAGTGACCCCAACAAACTTCCCTCACGATCTTGTGAAGAACCTTTGCCTTGTTGAGCAACCGTCATCTCTTGCCTCCGGCAGCTTCCCCGACCCGGACTCCGAGACGCCTTTACTTCAAAGGGTCCGCCTTTTCCCCTAACATAGGGACACAGGGGAGTTGTCCCTCCACTCACGACCGAGTGGACTCCCTCTATCCGGCGATCGCCATCGCCGCCTTCCGAGACCTTCCCTTAACCGGAACTCATTGTCCTCCCAAAGCCTGAATGACACCTTCTTCCGCCTGCTGAACTTGGAGTAAGCCCATTCCCTTGGCCTCCTTTTCGCGCAGACATGTCATTCTCCATTGCTTTCCCGATTCGGTATCGAGGACGTGACTTACTCGCCTTTGTCTTCGGACTTCGGGTCACGTTCTTGGCACCTTCCCCTTTGGCCTTGGCCACCGCAGCCCGCCGTCGACCGCTGGCTCCACCTGGTCCCGCGGCTCCACACTCAGCCTCGCCGCTCCACCCTTGGTCCCGCACAGCCTCCGTCCTTGGCACCGCTGGCCTCCCGGCCACTCGGACGGCCCAGCTACCACCCGCCGGCCTCTTACCTGCCACCTTGACTAAGGCCCCTGTTGGTCATCCTGCAACTCCCCAGGCACCGCAAGTCCTCACGGGATATCTCCCGGATGTCCCGCTTCCCCTTGCCACCACCGAGGCGCTTTGGTAAGCTTCCGTCGCCGCCGCCAAACGTTCGTCTAAGCCTTCCTTATTCAGCTTCCCGGTTGAAATCACATTCAACCTCAAGTCCGGGGCATGTCGACGCCTCCAAAGACGAGCATGTTCCCGTTGCTTGTCCTCAAGCAAACATCCCCAATGCCAACAACCCTAGATTTGGCCACGTTACCCATCTTCAACACCCCTCGGCCAACGGGCGTGTAGCTCCTAAAGAGGGACTTCCTCGGTGTCGCATGGTGTGAGGCCCCACTGTCCATCACCCAACTCGTCTCCTGGCATGGACTGCTCGGTGCTTCCCCTGTGTGGACGACCAGGAGGTCTCCGCAGAAGGCCACGGACGCCTGATCATCAACCTGATCCTGGCCGTCACTTCTACCCTCCAGGTCCTGCCTCCTCCGTGGACAGTTCTTCTTTATGTGGCCTTTCTTGCCACACAAGAAGCAACTCCTTTCCCTCAGCTTGCTCCTTTGTGCTCCTCTCCATCTCGCCACCCCGTCCTCTCAAGATCTCCCCTGCCCCCGACCGCTGGTGGTTACCAGACGATTTCGAGAGCCGGAGGCTTCACCTTTTCCTCCGCCTAGACTCATTCATAAGCAAGGAAGCTATAACCTCGTCGCCTTCAACGTGATCCTTCCCAAACAGCAACGTCGTGACAATATGATCATACGAGGACGGCAAGGATGCGAGAACACTAACGCCTTGTCCTCGCCCTTGATCTTCTCATCAATGGTCGAGATCATCAAGTACTAACCGATGGAACTCGGCCAAGTGCTTCTCGAAGCTCTCCCCATCCGACAACCGCAGCCATAAACTCGCTTCTTTACATACAGCCTGGTTGTCAAGGACTTGGACTTGTAACTCTCTCAAGCTTATCCTGCACTGCCGAGTCCGGCACCCGAGGACTCCTCGCAAATGTGTTGTCCGCCAAACACAACTTAATGGTGTTGAAATGCAAGATCCCTCTTTCTTGCCACCGTTCCTCCTGACATTTCTCCTTCTCCTCCTTTTTCCTCGGAGCTATTATTGTTCTTTCCCCGGTCAAAATATTCCTCACCCTTTCCTGCCAAAGGATGAAATTATTTTGTCCATTGAATCGGCTTACCATGAATGTCCCATTCTTCGCCGACGACGCCATCCAACCGCCCGGTTCCACTCCGAATCCGATACCACTTGTGGGGCAACCGGCGCTCGGATGCATCGCTCCCTAAAGTGCAATGACCGAGGGACAAAACACTGACACGGAGAGGGAAGACTCTGACGACGGTCAATAAGGAATTAAGAAACACATCAATTTAACATGGAAATCCTTCCGAACCGAAGGGAAAACCACGGAGCAGAGGCAACAAAGAAATCCACTATGTGAAATAGGTTACAACCAACCTCCAAGAGGGAATATCCTACACACACCCAAGAAGATAAAAGAGGAAAACACTGAGCTAACCGAGAAAAACACACTTGTTTTTTCTTCACTCTATTTTTCTCTTTCTCCTTCTCTCACTGGTGGTGCACTCTCTCTTCTCTTTCACAAAGCCCTTTTGCCTTTTTACATGCACTCACCAAACTTTGCTCTCACCCCACTTCCTCAATCTCACGTAGCCTATTTATAATGTGAAGGGCCACGGTGGCCACTGACCACCCACTTTACCGGCAGGTGGCGGTGGCTATGTCCCCCAGGCCCGCCATGGCCGTCCGCACGCCTCGCGTGTCCGAATGATGCCTACCACCTTGGAAGTTGAAGCCCGCCCAAATGTCCAATCGGAGTGGGTCAACTGTCCACCCGCAACACGCCGCCGCACAGCCTACGAGAGAGAGAAAGTCGACGCCAGGGCTCCAGGCCCCTGGCCCATGTCCACCTCTGACATGATACCTTTGAGTAGTCCCTGGCCCAATTCATCCAGCTGCCCTCGAGGACACACGCCCTCGTCCATGTTAACCTCCGGACATGAACCTCTGAGGGTTCGAGGACCCACATTTATGTCCCCGGACATTTGTGTCTACTGGTCCTCGGACATAAACACCACAAGAGAGTGACCCCAACACTAATTTTAGTATGTGTTTTTATTTTGTTGTCAATGTAGCAAGTAAACAGAGTCTATTCAATTATTTCCGCTCCAACAAGATACTATTATATCAACACGGGTAACAAAACATACGTTCAAAAGTGAGAGAGAATAACGAACCTGCAAAATGGCGATCTCGAGAGAAGGGAGGAGACCGATTGGTTGAGAATGAAAAAGCGGAATGGCGTCAGAGATAACCACCACTTCGACACCGCCGTCGCTGGAGGCACAACGGCCGATTAAGACGCCACTGACGGCGCAGGTCATGTGCTTTAAATCATGCAAGACTAGCTTTATGCAAGAGTTCAGTCCGATTTTGGATCTCCTGAGTGCGTCCCTTGATTCAGTCCACCGAAGATATCGCCAGCGATCTCTCCTTGGACAGAAGAAAACAACGGCCTATGGAGAGATATTTGGGATTAGTTCGAGAGAGAGAAAGTGAGGTTCAATTAGCAGACTTCGAGACTCCAGGCTATCAAGGTTGTTCCCACCAATATATATATACATGCATCGATGTATGCATGTATGTGTTTGTATATATATATATATATATATATATATATATATATATATATATATATATATGTATATGTATGTATGTATATGTATGTATATGTATATATATATATGTATATGTATGTATGCATATGTATGTATATGTATATATATATATGTATATGTATGTATGCATGTCCATGTGTATGTATATGTATATGTGTATGTGAATATGCATATATTTGTTTATGTATATATATATATATATATTTATTTATAATTCTATTACATGATGTCGGTTTTTTTGGTTGGTAGGTCGAGGTGAGGTCCAGCAAAAATGTGAATTTTATTTTTTTAATTAATAATTAAAAATAAAATATTCATATGAATGATTACATATTTAAATTTGGGTCCAATTTTTCAGTTTGACACTTTGACATTACCATAATATAATTATGCTAACATGGCTGCCGGTTTAGTTGATTTAAGACTCGGTTTAGGCCCGAATCAGAGGCTGCAATTTCAGCATCAGTATTGATATTGTTAGTCAGATATATTGTTATTTAGGAATCCAATTCAGTGACCGGTTAGGGTCCAAATTTATGGGTTGACCCTTCAACATCACCGTAAGACACTTAGATTAATATGGCCGCTAGTTCAGCCGATTTAGGCATGGTTTTAGGCCCGATTTAGTAGCTGCAAATTCACTATCAGTATGGATATTTTCCAGCTAATTTTGTTGCTATTCAGAGCCCGGTTCAATTAACCGGTTCAAGGTATTTTTGAAATCCGATTCACAAGTTGACACTTCAGTCTTAGCACTTGAGGGTTTGGTTAGTTTGACTACTGGTTTAGCCAATTTGGGAGTCAGTTTAGTCTGTTTTCTCCAAATTGTCAAATTCAGCATCAGTATAGATGTAGTGGTTGGTTCTGCAGCTTATTTAGAGATCCGATTCAATGGTCGGTTCAACCCATTTTCATGGGCCGAATTTGCACAGCATTAGTATGGGACTTAGTTAGTTGTTTACTAATTTGTGCCCAGTTTGGTGGTCAGATGGTGGCCGGTTCAGTTGATTCACAGCAAGGTGTTCAGCTTCTAATTTTGTTCAAGCTTGTATTCCAACTCTTTTCAACGTTTCATTTCTTATGTAAAAATGATGATATGATAAAAATAATGAATAATCTAAGTATTGGAATAACAATACTTAAAGAAAATTCACAAAAATCAGCAACAATTGAATGAAGGAAAATACACTTGCCCAATTTTTAGTTTCACTTCTCTTGTTTTGGTTCATCCCCCTTTGGCTTCCCGGTTTTGCCTTCTGCTTCCTCTCGGTTCTTCCCTAATTTTTTTCCTCTCTTCCTTCACATGTTTCTTATATAATTTAAGTTGAGCCATTAAATGTTTGCCAGCAACCCATAAACCTCTTCTACTTCAAACGGGTGTCCCCGTTTAGCTGATGATTCACCCTTCAATTTTGGTGAACTGTTGCTTTAAGGAAGTGCCTTGTGTTGGTGTGTTACTGCTGCCGTGTGGCAGCTTATTTCCTATGCCATGTTGATGCTGTATTTTACTGAATTATCAGCTATTTGGAAGCATGCTACTGCCCCTGCTGAAGCTGCCGTGTGTGGAACCATAATGCTGCCATGTGGCAACTGAATTTTGCTGATTTCATTAGCCTCCGAGTGCCGTGCTTTTTGTTTCCTAAAATTGCTTCAGTGTAGCCATGTGTGGAACAATAATGCTGCCATGTGTGTGTTGCTTATTTCCTATAGAAGAATGGGAGTATGAGGCCCGTGTGGCAGCTGAGGTCTCGTGCCATGTGTGTGCTAATTTTTAAGTGTTGAGTGCCATGTGTGTATCATGCTACTAATCTATTGATGCTGTGAGCCTTTTGCTAGTTGAATCATTGCTAAATTAGTGTATATATATGTTGCTACCTAGAGCCCGGCTGATATATGCAACTGCCCGAGTAGTATTTAGCCCATCAAATTTAATTTTGTTACTTATTGGTTGAGAATTTAGCATCCAAGTTAACTTTTTGTCATCCCAAAATTAATTCGGTTGATAACTGATTAGAATTTCGGTAACCAAGTTGTCCTTTTATTAACCATAATTAAATTGGTTACTAATCGGGTCTTTCGGATAATTTTTTGTGTTACCGTTGTATTTCGGGTGAATTTATAACTTTCAAGTTTATAACATAATCAACATAATGAATCTTGATTCTTATTAAAATTTTTACACCGGTGGAAATCACCAAGTCCACATATTTTAATTTCAGTTTCGATATATCAGACCTTTCAATCTAAATTTCTCTATATGTTTTGACATCGATTTCACTTTTGTTTAAATAATTATGATTTGTTTGATTGAAAAATCTCGGGCCTTACAATCGAGGCGTCCAAGGCTTCTCTCGTCATGATAGCAGATATCAGAACCGAAAAAATGGAAGAATAGTGTGACGGAACGGATATTTTTTTTTCCTCAAAAGCATCCGTCAAACAGATAACACGATTAACGGTCTAAATATAAGGCAAGACTTCTGCAGAAATTTCGACAGAGTCTCCTTTGTAACTGGATGAAAACCCAAAAATACAACCCTGTAATATTCATCCATAACAAGCACATAACTATCCATCATTCACAATTCCTACAATAATCATTCACAGGATCCATGTGCCATCCATGACACAAATCCATAAAACATTTACTACTCTAACGATTAATAACGAGATGCCATCTAGGACCTGCACAGTAAATCCAGAGTATAGCGGAAGTAAACTAAGAACCTGCAGAAGCATAGCATTTTCTCTTTTACTATCATACACATCATATGCTTTCTATACAAAAATCAACATATTCTAGGACATCAAAAATCACAAGATTTGTATACAAAATCATATGCAACTAGGCCTTTACGTCGACAGGCTTCTCCAAAATAGCTCCACTATGCTATGGTCCTCAAAAGTCTTCAAGAAGCTTCTCTCTCTGCTTACTCTTTTTCGTCGGGTAAAAGCTCTACTGTCTCATCTGGAGGGGAAAAAACACTAAAACAGTGAGCCGATGCCCAACAAGGTACATGCATATGAACTGTAAAACGATTATGCCAAAACGATCATATAACCATGCAAAACCATAATGTTTAATCAAACATCATCTGAAAAAGAAACTGCAAAGACATGCTATAACGATATTAAATCTCATGCTTCACAAATCATATCACTATAGGCTATAAAACTATAACTATAAACTGTACTGATGTATGGTAAAACTGGAAACGGTACTCTATACTGTTCACTGTCATCTTTTCATTGTATACGTTCATTGTCATCTTTTCACTGTATACGTTTCATTATCATCTTTTCACTGTACAATACATTTTATCTTTTTCTGTGACATATCTTAACAATTTCAGACCCTGCTAGTGTAACCCACTAGCGGAAGGGGCGAATGATCGAGGATAGATTGTGTTCGGTCCACACAATCCAAGGCCTATCATGTCATATATATCCCATCCCAAGGGATATCTGTACTATGTGCCACCCGAAGGTCGGCCTATGTTCCTCCTGGCTTAATGCCCTTGATGACAGGGCAAACCATGAATCGCTCCATGGACAGAGCTATCCTCGATTACCACCGTAAGTTCTAATACCTCACTCAAGAACTTACCTGGACTGTAGTCAGTCTCGGGTCCCAAAATAACTGTAACGGGAGTCATTTCTTTATCAAAAATCTCATTTTCAAAATCAAGCTTTCACAACACAATTTCAGCACTTCTTTAAAATTCACATGGAAATTTTGTCGGTATACGGTCGTTCATATTTTCAAAAACAAATTATACTGGAAGTTGCACATCGATGTCAATTAACTTTCATGTAACTGGGGCTTTGGTTAAAAATCACTAAAACCCTTTCATTTTCGTACTTAGCGCATCGCCAAAACCTCCGGACACAAATCGGTCTCTAAACAAGTCTTATTTCATAAAATCAAAGATATAAATCCAAATATATATACTCAATCATGCATTTAAACCATAAATCTCCAAAATTTCGTGTTAGGGTTTGGCCATATTTCTTTAATGTCAAAATAAACACACAACAGATGCTCATGCATGAAATCGGAGCCAAATACTTCCATAAACATGAACAAACATTAAATCTAACCGATTAATCGAAGGAAACATACTTCAATATCATTTTTACAACGTTTCCATAAGCTTTAAAGCAAGAAAAATGGTAAAAACGCAAAACGACGTCCGAGGTACACTTGCCTTGTCGCGGGCTTTTACCTTTATAACTAGCTCGAGGATGGATTCGGGCTCCCGGCTTCGTTCTCCTTCTTCTCTCGCTAAGTTGGCGCTCTCTCTCCTCAAACCCTAAATCGTGCAAGAAAATGAAACGGAGAGGAGCAGATCGCGAGACGCGCTTGCGCGCCGAGCGGCCGGGCCGAGCGGCTAGTGCCCGGATTCGCCACTGGATTTTCTGCTCGATAGGCCGGCTCGAGCGGCCAGCGAGCGGAGGGATTCGTGAACGCCACTGGTTCTTTCGCCCGATAGGAGGGCTCGAGCCCCCAGCAAGTGCCACTCGGCTGCTTGCTGAATTTTGAGCATTTTTTAACTTTTTACTTCTAACTACCATTTTTTTCACTACATGCATAGCCTCTTACTGATATTAATCACATTAATCACATCTAGTTATCACGCTTTCGGTTTCGGGTCCTCACAAATAGTGTACTCCCGCTAGCCACATCATGTAGGGATACTTTGCCTCCAGCATTCTTGAAATCCAAAAGGCTAGCACGATGGCCCTGAGCCTCTAAAAATATAACTTTTCAACAGAGACCTAGGGAGAACCGCAAACTGACCAAAGCCTGGACTTTGGTTTTCTCCTAGTCTTGGGCACATGTTTAACAGGTTAGCAAGCCGCCGTAGGCTCTCCCAGGGCATGTTTTCGAATAACACGATCCGATCTATACCCTCTAAGAACTCCAGAGATCCCATCTCGCTCTTAGACAACCCTCAGTTAACAGAGTCAACTAGCTACTGACTCCGAAGCACCTCGACAGTGCTCTATTGCCCCGAGGACAGCACTTGCTCGAAGAACGTGAACAACTTCACCATCCAGGCAAGTTAGGTGCCCTTAGGTGCGCCGCTCCCTAGATGTGGCCAGCCAACCTATCTGACTTGGCAGCCTCGAGGCCGATTTGACCAGTCGTCTCCTGACCAGGCATCAAGGAGGTCTATTGCACGTTGGATCTCCACAAAATTAAGCCACCAAGCCGGCGGATGACCAATGGGTCATGACTACAGAAAGCATTCCGACCATGCAAAAATCATGTAACAAAGTCAAAAGTTAGAAGATAGAAGGCAAGAGAAAAAGCAAAGTTTCAAAATTCTTTTCATTAATTCGTTTTACAAAGTACAAAGCTTACATCGGTGGACATACATGATAAAGAAGAAAAAAAGGAACAAATGGGACAACTACTCGATAGTGCCGACTTGAAATCTGTTTTGGGAGGGCAAGCTCGGCAAGACAAGCAGTGGCTAAGACACCCAACGGCTATTGTCCACTTATTAGGCGCCTAGACTAGAGGCCGAGCACCACAAGAGAAGAAAGGGAAGCCATTCTCTGACAAGGTGAGGGGCAAGATGCCACCACCTTCACAGGGAAGGCCTCTCGCCAAGAGATCCTCCGATGAGGCCGATCGTAGCCTATGAGGGTAAAGTCCAACCCATGATGGCGACGACAGTCCGATCACTATGAAACTTTGAAAGCATCCTCTCCAGTAATCTCTGCAAATGACCCTCTAATGGAAAGAACCGAGAACCAAGCACTCCCCTTCGAGTCGAGATAGCGGAGTAGAACGCTTGCACCTTGAAGTTCCTCCAGAGGCTTTGCCGTTGGATGCCAGCATGGAGGAGAGACATGGTAGTTGCCCAAAAACCGAGCCACCTTCGTCACAATGAGGGATCAATGCAAAGAGGAACATAATGGCAAGCTCTAACTGTAGCGTCAAGCCTTCAAAGACTTCCAACGCTCCTCCACCATGAGGGCCTAGAACCCCTCCTTGCTCCAGGCGTTCGCATCCCTTGGTTGAGGAAAGGATAATCCATGGCATGGAGTACAAAGGCTCTCCCTATTTATAGCTAGAGCAAAAGTGGACAGAGCTATTAATACGAAGGGTCATGTCCATAGCACCGCAAGCAAGAGATCAGCACTAGGTCTCAGGGCTACCCAGAATCTTTTTCAGTAAGGCTTACCTTAGATGAAATCCTGCATAAAAAGAAGCGAGAAACACCGAAGGGGAAAGCCTTGAATGGAAGCATCTTAGAAAGGAGCAAGCAAGCTAGCCTACATAGAAACGTTCTATCACCGTACAGATCGGGAACTGGCGAAGCATAGTTACCGGTATGGGGGGCTAATGATGGGTTCAATAATGCAATGAGCCGACCTAGTCCTAAGCCCAACCGCCAATACGATGAGGGGCCTAGCAGGTAACAAATGAAATCTCAGAAAGGAGAGCGATCCGTTTCAACCTAGATGCCATTGAAGCAACCAAGATAAGGCCTAGGGAGCATTGGACCAAGGGGACAAGCGTTAACTGCCCAATTGGCGATACAAGCGGACAGACCAATCTGGAGGGCTCTCAGCCAGGCAGCCAATAAGGTGATTAGAGCATATGCCTGAGGCAGTCAGAGCATGTGCATCAGAACACTGCATGACGACTGGATCGGGAGGACCACTCATAGCCCCCTTACCGTAGTAAGGTGACGACTGACAAAGATAGCTCCCGTTAATACCCCAATAGTTGATGAACCTAGAAGCGATACCTGTCATAGACCTTGGTGCCAAATCATTTTTCACAAAGCATTACTAATACCCCTCACTACCACAAGGTGAGAGGGCCCTTCTCTGGCATCATCCGAGAGCACTACCCAATATCCTTGAGGCCCCCTTTGGTCCAGATAAAAGCCTTCGACCCCTAGAAGTGTAAAGGGAGAACCAAGCTCTCTCCCTCGGATACAGCTTCTTCCCTCTCTATTCGTCGTAATACCTGATGAAGCTAGAAGCGATACCTGTCATAAACCTTGGTGCTAAATCCTTTTTCACAAAGCATTACAAATACCTCTCGCTACCACAAGGCGAGATGGCCCTTCTCGGGCATCATCCGAGAGCACTACCCAATACCCTTGAGGCCCCCTTTGGTCCAAATAAAAGCCTTCGACCCCCAGAAGTGTAAAGGGAGAACCGAGTTCTCTCCCTCGGATACAGCTTCTTCCCTCTCTATTTGTAGTGATTCACTCTATGAGTATACCTCTAGTGAGCCACTCACCAAGTACACCCCTAATGAACCACTTTACAAGTACACTTTTAGTGAGCCACTTACCAAATATATCTCTAGTGAGCCACTCTATGAGTATACCCCTAGTAAGCCACTCATTGAGTACAATCTTAGTAAGCCACTAACCGTGTGCAACGAAACAAGAGCCCAAACCTCCATCTCTCTAAGCTTCCCCTGTCGAGCACATTATAGGAGCCCAATTATCTTCTCACATCCCCTACATATATGTAAGTCTGCATTCTTTCATATCATATTTACATTTTTCTATCTCTTTGAAAAGATTTCAAAATTAAGCGTCGGAGGATAAATTAGGGAGTTAACCCCGCTAATCCTCTAACCTCTTATTTGTAGTTTGTGGTATGTAGGTTCCAAATTAACAAAGATAAAAACCAAACACGCTCCAATTTGACTCATAATAGAAGATGGAGTTGCTCCCTAATTTATATCGCTACCAAAACATTAGGGATGCATTAGTAACCATTGTGTTAGGATCCGAATTAAGGCATACAAATTTTTAAAAAACTTTTAAAATATTTTTAAAATTTTTTAAGGATTTATGTAAATTTAGTTTGACTTCTAGTATTCTGAAAAAATTAAATAGGATATCATAAAAGTTAAAGACTTTCAACAAATACTAGGATAAAAAGTTTTAAGGTCCAAAATCTTTTTATATAAAAAAATGAATCCAAAAACTTTTTTTTCATATCTGATTGTTGTTTATTATTATTTGATTACTTATTCTTACTTTTACATTTTTAATTAGCAATTTACGTGTATTTAATATACTCAACATTGATTGTTTTCTCATAATTGCATCTAAAAATTGATTCTTTTACTGAAGTATTTTATAGTTAATTTGGTTAGTATTTGGGTCATCAGATAATCAATTCACCAATTTCGTGACTATAGTAATCTAAATACAATGGCTAGTATTAGAACTTGATATACAAGAAGAGTTGTAATAAAGCTCTCAATTTTAGGAAATACATATGTGGGCTCGTGATAGCACAAGTGACACTATAACCGACTATTTAGAGATTCTTTCAATAATACATCCAACTACAGTTACTCATCTTGAAATTCTTAAGATAAGGGCAATCGAGCTCGAAACCTAAGATGAACTCTTTAATAGGATAGAAAAGTGGACAAACAATCTCATCAGCTAAATAAGACTTCTTGAAGAAGTGATCATGGATCTAACTAAGATTATCCACAACTCAATAAGGATGTTATAAGAAGAAAATGTGAAGCCCACATGAAATATATATATATACACACACACTGTATAGTTTCAAGAATGATTAGATTAATCTGTTTCTGCCCAAAATCATTGTATTTGATCAAATACGCTGCTTGGAAAGAAGTCCACCAAAATAGATCCAAATATGTACAAAATAGCAAAAATATTCAAGCAATATAAGCGGGGCTTACTAGCCTAAGCCCAAAATATCATAAAACCAAAATGATCTTTAAAGACATGAATCTAACCTAATACAATGTCTAAATACGATTACAATAATTCTAAACTACTCCTTCTAAATATAGCCCTCTGTCTAAAATTACTATAAGAGATCTAACTATCTAATCTGAAAGGGGTCACAAAAGTTTGGCAATAATAAGTCTAACACTAAACAAAGTATATATATATATATATATGAAAAAAATATGTAAAAGAATAATAATATTGATCAAATATTAAAATATCAAAATATTGTAAATATGTCCGATGAATATAAGAACTAAGTGTTAGTAAAAATATTATTAACAAAGGTCGAATATCAAAAATTATGCTACCCTATTTTCCCTATAGCCCTAGGCTACATACCACTATGCGAGACCCATAAATAAGCCAACTATATATAATTCCTTATATATGGATTAAACCTTACTTTTTTGTCCAATAAATGTTATGTTCAATTCTTAATTTATAAATAATATAATAAAATATATATGAATATATTTTATTAATTATCTATGATAATTCTTATTTTGTCAAAATAAAGATTATATAATAAATAAAAAATATACATTTTTTTCTAAATTATAGGAAAAGAAATAATTTTTATAAATTTTAAATTAGAGTTCTCATAGTACTTGCATAAAAGTTACCTGCTAGGCCCAATAGCCAAAAATCTCAATATATATAAACAATATTATGAAATTAGGCATAAGGCTTCAAAAGCTCGAGATCATTAAGGAAAAATAATATTTTTATTATGCAAAGAAATAATAAAACAAGATAATACTGAGTTGCATGCATGTGTAGTGGAGAACAAAATGATTAATCTCAAAATTTTAACAATAAATAAAGAAAATAGTATCGATAAGCTCACCTCTTATTAAGTATTATGCAAATCTAATTCAAAATTGCTTCAAAATCATATTTTCTCACCTTCTTTCTTCTATTTTCTCTTATCTTTCTCTCTCTTTTTCTCTCATCTCTCAAGATTTTGGACAAAATGACCCTTAAAATCACAAAAATATTTATATGCACAAATTGGTGCACAAGAGCCAATCGAAAGCACATCATACACAAATACTAAATATATACATGTACAAGCACTTCTCAAGCTATGTACGAGCATTGCCCATTCTACTAACCCTTACATGATTACTCCTTTGCCATGTTTGAGTGATACCAATTTTGCTAACCTACACAAAACTATGCCTCCAACATGCATGAGTGATGCTTGTTTTGCCAATTCATGTACAGACACTGCACAAATGCAGGTCTAACATTATCCCTAAACCTCAATTACTTGATTTTTATATCCAATTATACAATATTTCCAACAAATTTCACCTAATACAATAAATCATGACATTATAAAATATAAATCAATAATTGGGTATTATATTGATAACTTTATTGCAGATTTAGAACAATACTTTATGGCTGCAAGAATGAATTCTTATGAGGCCAAGATTTTCATAACAACAATGTACTTGATTGGTGATACCAAGTTAGTACTCAAAAAAAAAAAAAAAAAAAAAGTGATACCAAATTGTGGTGACGACATAAATATAAGGAAATTGTTTAGTAAACATTGAACATTAACTTTTGTGAAAATATCAAGAAAGAACTAATGACATAGTTTATCCATAAAACACTAAATTTATGGCATGAATGAAGTTGAAATAAATTAAGCAAATAAGGACAATGCCAAAGCTCTCTTAGCATGCATGTTAGATATTAAAACTAACTATGACAAGCTTTTATTACATCAATAATTTGCAATATAAGCCAACATAGTGTTTTTTAGATAGATAGTGCAAAATTTGACTTTTGTCCAAAATAAAGCTAGAAAGACTTGTTGACTAAGTCATTAAGAGAGCAACTACAACTAGGGGAATGATATTACTCTTTTAGGTAAGTTGGCACAAAGTGCATCCACTAATAACAATTTAAAAAGTAAAGTCAAAAGTAAAGAAAGTAACTTTTAAAAAACATTTGTTGCCAAAGAATTCCTAGAGCTTCAAAAGAAGTATTAGTATATTAGCAAATAAGAAAAAGTCCTTTTATGGGTATTTTCTATGTGATAGACTAAATAAGGTAGCATAATATCCATACAAATGTGCTCTGAGTACTCTACAAGGGAGAAATGATTAGTCTAAGTTGGGAGATGACAGGAAAGTTAGGAAATGTGCTCACATGGGTGCAGTCTATCGCTTATATGCTATAGAGAAGTATACTCAAATATTCTCTAAGTTAACATGCCTAATGTATTTGGAAGTCCAAGTTAATGACAAAAATGCCTATGCCATGGTTGACATGGATGCAATCCATAACTTTGTGGCTAGAATTGAAGTGAATTAATTGGGTATGCAGCTAGAGAGAAATGGTGGCTATAAACTTGAAGGCAAAGCCTACCCTTAATACTTCAAAATATATGCTAGTGTAATTTGTAGAATGAAACCAAAAGTTGCATTTCTGTAAAGCACCTATAAATGACTTTAATCTAATTTTAAGGATGGAATTCTTTAGGGAGACTCAAGGAGTGCTCATGCCTCCACTAAACTCAATGCACCTCAGGTACGAAAATTTGTGTCTACTAAGCGCTTCTAAAAGATTGAAAGAATTCAAGAGGACAAACAAAGATAAGGTGTTATTAACATTCCATCTTAAGAAGTGTTTGAAAAAATGCATGTCTACCTTCCTTACAACTTTTTTAGTAGAAGATGTTGAGGTTGGGTCTTTGTTGCATGAACTCATCCTATCTTTGAGAAGTTTGAGGAGTTGATACCAACGGAGTTACCTAAAGTACTTCCATCTTAGAGACTAGTCGATCACAAGATCGAACTAATATCATAAGAAAGACCACTTGTTTAAGGAGCATATCGAATGATACCATAAAAGCTAGTAGAACTTAAAAAATAGTTAGATGAGATGATCAATTTGGGTTTTATTTGCACTTCAAATGCATCATATCGAATCTTTGTGTTATTTCAAAAGAAACAACATAGGAGTCTATTTTTTTTTTCATAAATTACAAAGATTTAAATAAGGTCACACTAAAAAATCACAGATAATTACTGATAATTATGATTTTTCCACTTGATTATCATTCTCAAGTGATAATAAATTAGTAATGCTAATTTATTTGTTTATTTTTGTATTTGAATTTTGTAGAAAAATAAAGGTTCAATTAAACTAAAATTGAAGATATGTGAAAATTGGGCTAAGTGGATCAAAGGGACCCGAGCCCACTAAATGTGGATAATCCAAACAAGCAAATGGAGCCCCATTTTTCTTAATTTCGTCCACCAATGAAGAAAAATAAGGAAAATGAAGAAAATTAAAAAAGAGATGGAAATTGTGTAAAAGTAACAAGTAGCATGTAGCTATAACTACCCCATTTTGTTTCCATCCTTTGACTCCCCATTTTCTTCGAGGTTTCGGGCTCCCCTTTAATATTTTTTATGTTTTTATATTCCTCTATTTGCCTATAAATATAAGCCTTATCAGGACAATTGGAGGGGGCTTGTTGAAATAAGGCCAATTAATGATCGGTCTTATTCTGTCTAACTTTATATACTATTAATATAATTTAGTCTCTTGTTCTTTTACTTCTATGGCTGACATTGCACCACCTAACCTGATATTATTTAAGTAATTTAATTTATCATACATTTTTTTGTAATTCTATGATTTACTTTTCTATCATTTAGTTCGTGTGTATTTTGTATTTTGTGTAGACACTACACTACCTATATTTTTCTTTAGTTTGACATTCAGACTCTTAATCCTTCTCAATCATCATTTTTTTTCCCTAACAAAACCCCGAAATACATATTTAATCATGATTTTTGATTACGTAGAAGTTCACTTCCTTGTAGATATGATCCTAATTTGTCGGATAAGAATACACTACACCCTCATACACGTGAGGTTAAATGCATACCGTTTGAGGTCGGTCAAACTTCTGAAAATATTGTTGAGGAATTTATCCTTTCTACATTTGTAATATCTCCGGCGCATCCGCATGTAGATATTATCCGCTTTGGCCTCGGAGAACTTCGCGGCGTCTCCAAGCCTACAGGCTTCAGCCTGGGAGAGTTTCACGGCATCTCCAAGCCTATAGGCCTCACGATTTTGTTCCTGGTAGACGGCCTAAGCCGCCCCCAAAACGTGTCTCCCAGAGTGGCGCAGCGGCGGCACAGCGTGGCGAGATATTGTCCTCTTTGGCCTGGGGAATTTCACGGCATCCCAAGCCAAACACAGGCCTCAAGATTTTTTCCTGGAGAACCCCCCACGGGCTCCCAGAACGTGTCTATAAGGGGGGAGGTGTCCATACCCTTATAAGGACACTTCGTTTCCCTCCCCCAATCCAATGTGGGACCTTACAGTCCACCCCCTCTTAGGGACCCAGCGTCCTCGCTGGCACACTGGATCGGATCCCAACTTTGATACCATCTGTAACAACTCCGGCGCATCCGCATGTAGATATTGTCCCCTTTGACCCGGGAGAACTTCGCGGCGTCTCCAAGCCTACAGGTCGCAGCCTGGGAGAGTTTTACGGTATTTCCAAACCTACAGGCCTCACGGTTTTGTTCTTGACAGACGGCCTAGGCCGCCCCCAAAACGCGTCTCCCAGAGTGGCACAGCGGCGGCACAACGTGGCGAGATTTTGTGCTATTTGGCCTGGGAAACTTCACGACGTTCCAAGCCAAACACAGGTCTCAAGGTTTTCTCCTGGCGAACCCCCCACAAACTCCCAGAACGCGTCTACAAGGGGGGAGGTGTCCATGCCCATATAAGGACACTTCGTTCCCCTTTCCCAATCCAATGTGGGACCTTAAAACATTAATTAATTTTACAATTTATATATATATTTTTTAAAAAATAAAAATTTTAAAAAAATAAAAATTGTGGTTAGATTCTTTGAAACTTCGTTCCAACTCTACATGGGCCAAAATGCAAAATGAATATTTAAAGAAAATAACTTCTCGTACATTGAATGCGGGTGTTATAACACTGAATCATAAGTTTTTTTTTTGAAAAATCTCATGAAATATTTTATCAATATTAGGAAAGATTCAAAGACCTTTTACATACGTGCCCACATCATGGCTTCTGAATTCGGCGTTTTAACAATTTTTTCTGTGACTCCTTCTCTACACTGATGTGCTAATTGATGAAAATGATATGTATTGGAGAATGTTTTACTTGATGAAACTCGTGAATACTTTGAAAGTGGTTGAGAAAGCACAAATGTGGGATACTATACACCCTTCTAACTGTGATCCAAAGCCTACGACAGAGTCAAGTGGTACGTTTTATATAAAAGAATTGGATGATGTTAATACTGGAGTTACAGCGTTGACAACGAATTTTGAGACTATGCAAATGAAGAGGGTAAATGTGGTATGTCGAGAAGGCTCGAGAGCATGCTGTGTTTGTGAAAGTCAATCACATTGAACTGAACATTGTCCTGTCTTACCAATTTTGAAAGAAACATTCCATGAACTACTTTCATAGTGTCTTCCCAATTGGTAATAATCCCTCACAAGATAAATGTTATGCTGAGGTAAACTAGGGTAAATGCTATAGCAACGTTTAAGAAGCCATTTCCAAATCCCTCATTAGGTAATAATCCTTATGCTGATACTTACAATCAAGGTGGGGGGGGGGTGATACGAGCTCCATGGCGGTGAAGATTAATCGCTGGCGGGTTGATGAGGATTTAGAAACGGAAGGGGAGATCAGTAGAGGAGAAAGGAACGCTTGCAAAAAGATAGGGGAAAAGGGAAAGGGAAGAAGGGAACGAGAGAGAGAGAGAGAGAGAATAAGTGGGATAGGGAAAGTATTTCTCCTCCATTTCATTACCTTGTGTCAGGCCATATAATGGAAACAAAAACAAAACAGAAAATGGAAAACAGAAATTGTAACAGAAAATGAAAACTGTAACGTGTGTGGGTAAACGTGCAAACAGTAATTTATATATGCAGTGTATGCATATGCAGTGTACGTATTGTATATAAAACTAATATGTATAATGTGATGAGTAATATGTGTGAAAGGTGAACTATATATTAAGTAGAAGGTTTTCCTCTGGCTCGGATAAGTAGTGGCTGCGTCGATAGTGTCGATAATGAAACTCGTTACATTAGGCTCGGGGACTGGGCTGAAGCTGGACGTCCGGCTTCGGAGGATTTATCGACGTGTACGTAACATTATCGTTCCCATCAAAACAACCTTGTCCTCAAGGTTAAAGGAGAAGGGATTCGGACTAGCTTCAACAACGACCTTCCAAGTGGCTTCTAGATTCCCGTCAGACCAACCCTTGATGTCATACGCTAAACCAGAAATGAAATTGCAAAGCTGAAGGGATGCTGTAGCCACGGCATCAAATGACAGAGGTGCAGGCCACGATACATGCCTCCGGAACTTGCTTGTTGAACAAATAAGTTCCTCTTCATATTTATTCCAACTCCTGGGCCTATGGTCACAAATCTCTAAGGAATTAGCAACATTGCTTAAGCACTGAACCTCCACATTGTGCAAATTCTCACTAGCCCAAATTTGGAGAGTGCATGTGTTAATCCCCACACCAGCACTAGCAAGCAATGCAATGAGTAAAAGCCAAATGACAGCTGTAGGGATGAATTCCGTGAATCTATTCCCTAATACGTTGATGAAGTAGGACTCCAATAAAAATACCCGAAACCCATGTGCATAATGCAACAGTGCAGGCTGGAGCAATCCAATGAAACATAAAGCGGCAGGAACCAACTCAGCAGCTTCATCTATGCCCACATCCTCCAACAGAATTTTGCCTCTGTGCTCGACCCTTTCTGAAATAGCAATCTGAGTTGTAGCATAGGAGAAGTGTCTTAGAGCAAGAAACATTGCCTCCAACCCTATTACACACAGCAAAACTCCACCTAGTGACATCCGGCCACTCAACCTTGTTTGCTTCAAGAAATCGTACATGTAATAAGGTGAGAGGGCTTCATAGATGTGTTGATTCCAGTGGGAGTTATTGTACAAGCCAAGAGCACCTGTGCAAAGTGACCCAGCTAGCACCCATGCTGCAAACACTGAAACAGATAACAAGAGAAATGACCTGAGGGTTGATGAGAATGCCCCTGCATTTAGAAATGTTGGTGACACATCCTTTTCGGCCAGTACACGCACATGAGCATACATTGGGGCTGAAAACACAAGCTGCCTTCCTCCCGCAATAACAATTACTCCTTCTAGGGTATACATTGTCACACTCACACCATATTCAAGAGGGACAGGAGCAGGGTGCAGAGAGTGGAAAACACCTATCGTTGATACCAACATCATATTGGTGGTCCAAATTCCAGCCTTGTCTTCAACAGAACTTGACCAACAATTTCCATCAGAAACACTGCTTCCATCAGGGATGGTGCTAGGCCGCCACAAGTTTAGTGTCACTGCAGAGAAAACCACCAACTGAACAATCTCGGTTATGGTAGAGTTGGAGCCAATAAGCATGAATTTGTCCACAGCACTTCTTCTTGTAAGACCCTTCCCATCTACAGGTATGGTATCCACCAGAAAAAAACAACAAAATTTCTCCAACACAGACTGATGCATTCAAGTCAAGTTCAGGGCTCATAAGTGAAACACCCCTTTCGTTGAAGGCAGTAAAGGATCCAAAAAGATCAGACTCCGTACCAACTATACCTCCAATAGCATCACCAACTTTATTAGCAATAACGACTAAATGTCTTGGGTGATCCTTAGGGCTTTTCCCTTTTACCTTGCCTACAAAGTTTGCATCAATCAATATCAACAGCTTTGGATGAATGCCTCTACCAACCCTACCCAATAATGCCATGGAACCATCAAATCCATGACTAGTTATTGATTCAAACAGACCTCGCCAGTCGCCACCGTGGATAATGTTAAGCACCAAACGTCCATTTTTAGCAAGAAAGAAACCTGTCCCAGCATACGGACATACAGTGAAATGGGAAAAAGTGGTTGTGAAATTTGCTACATCTATTAACAGAATGTGGCAATTAAAAATATCCCTATCACTTAGTTGTCCTTCTTTGTCATCTTGGAAAGGCAAAGCTACACCAATGTGAGACCCAATTGCCCCAGGGGTTAAATCGCTCTTCCAACCATTCCCTTCCCCAGTGTAGCCTTCAATAGGAAAAGGAGGAAATGTCAATGAGAACTGTGCCGTAGCTGGAAAATTGAGCCGAGAGTTGGCTCCGAGATTACTAGACTTGTTACAGTCGATGACTGCTCGCATGAGATCTTCATAAGCTTTATCACAAGCGTGACTATGCTGTCGTAACAGATCAACGAGCTTGTGCTTGCGGATGCGATGCCTTCCAAAGCTTATGAAGCCTCTTCTGGAGGTATTGACAAGGAGTAGCTTAGCATAGCACAGCTGCACAATGAGGACGAATTGATGATCATCAGCGAGCATCTGAGCAGCATGCAGTTTCGAGACTCTCCGTATGACAGAACATTTGGTGAGTGAGGAACGAAGAGCACAAACTTGATCTGTGTCCATTTTGTTCGCCCTCAATTTTGTCAAATCATTGGCATCAGGCAACATCACGGGTTTCAATAGGAGGAGCTCATAGCCAGAGGCTGTTTCGGCCGAGGGGAGTTTCTTTATGGACAATTTTGGGAAAAGACGGGAGGTAGAAGGAGGTTGTAGTGGTCCGACCAATACGTGTAATGGCTGTTTGGAGAGTGGCAGCAGGTGGAGATGTGAGCATTCTGCAGGAGTAATAATTTGGACTTCGATTAAAGCATGAGGTCGTACGGGTAGGGTTTGAGCAATTAGAGGTAAAATATCAGAGGTTGAAATCAGAAGTTGTGAGGAAATTGGAAGAATAGAGGAAATCACGGACAGAAATGCTTGAGCAGGAGTCGATTCTTTCGACTGTGGTGCCTCATCATCTCCACCGAGGTTACCAAGGCCCGAAAATTTCACATGCGTCTTCACTATCTCAGCCAAGTCAACACCACCAGAGTCCTTCGCGGGCATGACTGAAGGAATTTGTTCTGAGGTGGATGGGTTTGCAGGTAGGGAAAAATGGAAGGGATTACTTGTGTTTAGTACCGCAGCAATCGGCTCGCCCTCTAGATCAGCAATCGGCCAGTCGGCGTGTTGCGGTACAGTCGTCTGCAACTCGTGGAACTCCTTCGTCACTACTGGTAAGCGGTTAGTGTATTGCTCGAAGCTGTGGAGTGATTGGCTGAGTTCCACCATGGACGAGCTGAGTTCGGTGCAGGATGACTGGATTTGCGCCGTCGTTGAGACCGCAGTCGACAGGGTGGCGCTAAATCTGTCTGTAGCACGTCGGAGGGCCTTTATCTCGCAGGCAAGTTTGGCGATGGCCCCTTTGATCGCGTTGAGAGCTCGTTCTTCGATCTCCTCTGCTTTCGTCTCAATGAAAGCACCAAATGATATCAGCTCCATGGCGGTGGAGATTAATTGCTGGCGGGTTGATGAGGATTTAGAAACGGAAGGGGAGATCGGTAGAGGAGAAGGGAACCCTCGCGAGAAGATAGGGGAAAAGGGAAAGGGAAGAAGGGAACCAGAGAGAGAGAGAGAGAGAGAGAGAGAGAGAGAGAGAGAATAAGTGGGATAGGGAAAGTATTTCTCCTCCGTTTCATTACCTTGTGTCAGGCCATATAATGGAAACAAAAACAAAACAGAAAATGGAAAACAGAAATTGTAATAGAAAATAAAAACTGCAACGTGTGTGGGTAAACGTGCAAACAGTAATTTATATATGCAGTGTATGCATATGCAGTGTACGTATTGTATATAAAACTAATATGTATAATGTGATGTGTAATATGTGTGAAGGGTGAACTATATATTAAGTAGAAGGTCTTCCTCTGGCTCGGATAAGTAGCGGCTGCGTTGATAGTGTCGGTAATGAAACTCGTTATATTAGGCTCGGGGACTGCGCTGAAGCTGGACGTCCGGCTTCGGGGGATGTATCAACGTGTACGTAACAGGGGGGTCTTCCCAACTTTAGTTAGAGAAATGAAAGGAAATTGCCCCTCTTGATTTTCCTATATAACCTTCTCCACCGCAGCCATGTCGTGTTTATATTATGGCCTCAAATCAAAGCAGGTCCTAAAAATAATCCACAATAATTATAACTCATAAAAAATTTTAAAACCTAAAAATAAAATAATAACCAAAAATAAATCCCAAAATCCATGTGTGATTTGACACAATATTAATATAACCTAAAATGACAATAATAATAACATTAATCGTCAAGGGATCTCTCGAACCACTCATCGGGATAATTAAATTGGTTATGACCTATTCTACAATATCGCAAGAAAAGGAGACAAATTAACAATACGATCAGACCACAAATCTGACACTAATAAATAGCATACAATACCAAATAATAAAATGACCTAACTGATCCCATACAGAACCATAAGCCAACATCCAACTACCTCTTAATACTCAAAATATTACTGATATGATTACAATCTGAATAACAGGCTAATACTCACCCAAATAGATGAAACTTTTATCAAATTCGCGTCCAAACTTCCTATAAATTATCCGAAACTCACTAATCTAAAGGGATAGTAACAATGAAAATGTGAGTTGAAAGTTTAACAAATATCAGTATATAATATAATAAACAAATGAGTCCAAAATCAAGATGAGAGTCAATAAACATATATAAAATGTGTAAAACCACAATCCAAAAGCCCATCAACGAAAGGTCAAATGCAATCTCGTACTTAAAAATATAATAAAAAACAAAAGTCACAAGTTTCAATTATATAAGACTAATAGAATCACATCTGTGGGCGAAACCTGCAAATTTCAAATGAAATCTTAAATACAAGTAGATGATAGGTACAATCCTCAAATTTGTCTAATATATTAGGGCATCCGAATATATTAGTTTCGTTTAATTTCTTACGTTAGTTCTCATAAAACACAAATTAAGAATGGCTTATATATCACATATCACAAAATTTTTTTACCTAATAAAAAGGTCAAAATTTTCCACTCGAAAAGGTCAAATCATAAAACTTTTCCTTTAAAAAAGTTATATATCGAATCACATAACAAATATAGAGCCCGATCCGAAATACAATGCATTGATACCACATGCACAACCAATGTATACATTTTTATGACTTTTTCTTTACAAATATACTTATAAATGAACATAATACCTTAAAATATTCACCCATTTTTTTATAAACAAGTAAAATCCTTGAATATTAATAAAACAAAAATAAAACCTCAAATCGTCTGGTATATTTACTTGAATATACATGTAGAACAAGTGATGGGAAGTAAAATGACATGTATATATACTAAAACCATCAAATGTAAGTAAAAATCATTGGAAACAGAAACAAACTAAAAACAGAGCGTAAGCATACTTGTTTCAACTTCTAACCAAATAAATTTAACAAAAGGATGTTTCGAACTACATTTTCTCATCTTTCTCTCTCTTTCTTCTCCTTCTTTTCCTTCCCACATGAAATTACCAAAATAGTGCACGTTAGGCCTTATATAGTCAAATTGGCGCACAAGCGCTACATAGGCACACGTCAGGTGCTGCACCTAATCCTATGCACACACGAGTGCTCCCTTAGGCGCCCCTTGAGCATGCCTACTCTAGATCTTGTGCTTGAGCACTGCCTCAAACGCTCTCCAATCAGGAAACTGCGCTTAAGCATGCTTCAAGAGTACCTAAGGCATCAATTTACTTCCTTACTCTAAATATTCTTTAAATTTATGCTCCGCAATTATTTTTTGATATATCTAATTGAATCCAAAATGAACTAATAATGTCAAATCAAATTAGACAAAAATCGAGTATTATAACTCTACCTATTTATAAAAATTTCATCATCAAAATTTAAGTACCTTAATACTTAAATAGGTAGGGTATTTCTTCCTAACTTCATCCTTACATTCCCATGTCTCTTCTTCCATTGAGTGGTTCCTTCAAAATATTTTAACCAACAGAATTGTCTTAATCTACAAAACCTAATCCTTTCTATCCAAGATTTGAACATGAACATCAACATACGACAAATTCTTATCAATATGCAATAGTTCATACTCGATCACATGCGAAGGGTAATATACGTACTTCCTCAATATAGAAATATAGAAGACGTCATGGCAATCTGCTAAATTTGAAGGCTAAGCTAATTTATAAGCCACTTCTTTGACCCACTACAACACTTCAACCGCCCCGATGAATGTCCGCTTTAATTTACCTTTCACTTTGAACCTCGAGAATTCCTTCCTTTGAGATACCCTCAATGACACATAGTCACATATTTCAAACCTCAAATAAAATCTCCTTCTATTAGTGTAATTCTTTAGCCGACTTTGAGTAATAATCAGTCCATACCAAATAATTTTAATCTTATCAAAAGTGTCTTGAATAATATTGGGGCCTAAAAGTCTACAATAATCATTTTTTTTCAATTAATAGGAGACATACATCTCCGTCTGTATAAAGTCTCAAAAGGGGTTATCTCAATACTTGACTTATAACTATTGTTGTATACAAACTAGGCTAGCTGTGAATAATTATTGTAATTGCTTTTCATTTCCAATACGAATGCCCTCAACATATTTTTCAAAATTTGAATAGTCCTTTCTGATTGACCATCTATCTGTGGGTAAAACGTTGTACTGAATTTTAACTTAGTACTCAACTCTTTATATAAACTTTTTCAAAATTTGGACACAAATCTTGGATCATGATTGAAAATGATTGAAACTGGAATGCCATAAATCTTACAACCTCATTAATGTACAGACGTGTCAACTTATCCATTTAGAATGTTATCATGATTGGAAAAAAAGTAAGCTAACTTTGTCAGCCTGTTCACAATTATCCAAATTGTATCTGTAAGGTATTAATTTTTAAAATATAATAATGATGGATAATTAAGTTAATATAATGAAAATTAAACTAAATGTATGTGAAAAATTAGAATTCAAAAGCATATCGAAAGAGAGAGGAAGGACGCACGATGGGCGTCTGAAGTGCGCCAGGGGCGCGAATTCCAGTGACTCTGGGCCTAAGGCATGCCCGAGGGGCTCTTCATTGCAGAATCTAGTAGCTCCGCGCCCAAGGAGCGGCCAACTAGAGCTGGAGTGCCGGTTCTCCTATTTAAGGCCGCCCGTTCTGTTTTCCATCATTTTGCGAAGAGAAAGGGAGAGAGGAGAGACTGAGAACGCGATGGAGAAGAGAGAGAAAATGAGATTGAGGCTCTCAAATCTGTTTTTAACTTAGAGCTAGTTGAGAAACTTGTAGATCAGATCGAGGTAGGAACACTCATATACTTTTTTTTTTCTCTTTTAGCTCATTTCTTACTATTCCTTTCGGATATTCTTGTTCAAATGCCCATTTAGGCGTAGATTTTTAAGTATTCATATGTTAAATGCACACATATATTTATTTGCCTTCTAATTTTGAAGTCTATGTGTGAAAAATGTGAATGCATGTTGATTTTTCTTCCGATTTTGAAGTTTAAGTGAAATGTGGTGTTAAATCAGAACCCTAACCCCATGCATCACTTGATTTTCAGTATTATGATGTTTTATCACTTGTATTTTGTATATGATGTTTCACATGTCTAGGTAACTATGTTAAGTTCTTTAAATGTTTGAATTTCCTTCAAAAATGTCTCGTATGTTGAGTATATGGACGGTTATTGTGAAAATTGTCTATTTTGCATATTTTTGTGAAAATTCTTGAAGTTGTTTGAAATCCCGAACCCTAAATCCGAATTTTAGTTTATGAAAAAGTATCTGTTAAAGTCTGAAACTTAAGTTCCCAAGAATATGAAAATACTTATTTTTATAAGTTCACATGAATATGAAATATGTATTTGTATCCAAAAAATATGAAAATATAAAATACGTATAGGTATAAGTTCACCAGAATATGAACTATGTATTTATATCAAATAATTTAAAATTTTGTAATTTGTTATTTGTTATTGATTTTTTCTCCTGGAGTGAGAAAATCAATAATAAAGGATTATGCCAATTCGTGTGAAGTTTCCAAATAAAATATGAAAAGTAATTATGAGATTGGACCAAGGATTTTTATTTTAGATGGTGATATTTTCTACCATACCTTAGAATATTACAGTGATAGATCGAGGAATGCCCCTGGGCCACAGGGAAACTTTTGGTGACAATAAAAACTATGACCCAATAAATCCGAGTTAAAAGTATACCACTCACCACAAGATATTGAATTGTATGGATAACACCTTAGAATGTGTGGAAGTATACACATTTCATTCATCATTTGGTTACTTCGTTAGCTGGTAAGGCCTATTAGCCTTGATATCTAAATATGAATAAATTTTTGTATGTTTTGGAAACTAAAAAAATCAGATCTAAAATATGGGAAGTTAAATGTGTTCCGAAAATGTATTCGATTATATTTTTGACTTATGTATTTGCATTATGATCCTATTCTATTCATTCGATTTATTTGAAAGTATACTACATTTGTCCTTGATTATATTTGTCCATTGCTAAGCATTTGGTTAACTTTCTTACTATTTTTACTAACCTTTAGATAAGTAAGAAATACAAGTAATTCTTCATCGCGAACAAGATTAGAGATTTGGAAGGTTTAGGCTTGCTGATTCTGTTATTTATGGATTATTGTATTTTTAGGTAGGTTTAGGTTGTGTTGTTTGTTGTAGATTAGTTACTTTGGTTCTAGATATGGGCTTTGATGTATTATGAATTTTTGGGTGATGTTATTTGCCTATGTGATATTTTTATATTGTCCGGTGCTACCGGCTTTGTGTTTGATCATGGACAATATTATTATTTTTGTACTGGATTATTCTATGGGAGTGAAATAGGATGTTTCACGTTGTGTAGGTTGAAGGAAGTTTGTTAGGGACATATTTTTGCCTTCACAATATGATTGGATATGCATGTATATGTTGGACTGATATTTTTGCATGCATCTTTTCTTATTCAAGGTTCGACATCGAATGTCTGGGTCGGTATCGGAGCCACCGATATTGTGGCATATTTCTTGGGCCTATGCATGCTTGGTTTATATGTATGGATGATTATTACTATAATTTGTATTTAATTTTTGACAGACATTATGCACAGATGGCATTTAGTTTATCCGATCCATCACAATTGATATCAGAGAAGTTGTAGGGAGATGTCTTAAGATCTAAATTAGATTGATATTATTTCGAGGCCTAAGTTGATTGATTTTGGGTTGAAGTTTAGGTTTGATTGGTTATGGGTTGAGGTCCTCAATCAAGTAATTAACTAAGGCGGAATAATCTAATCTGATTATTAATGACTTGGTGATAGGATTAAGAGGGGTTAGGATGCAGAAACTATGATAGACTAAGTACTTGCCAAGACTAAAAAAAAGGGATGCTTGAATAGCATGGCAAGTATGACGGATGGGGTGGAATCGGCAGCTCTAGGTCTGTATAACTTGAAGTCGATTTCTTGTCCTAGTGAATCTAAGGATGTCGATTTATAATCGATTTATTAATGATCCAGTTGCTTAAATCTTTGGGTGGCACGGATCCTGCAGAAGTTGAAATATGGATCCAGAAATTTAAAATGATGTTTGCGATGATCCAATATTCAGAAGAAGATAAGATAATATTTGTCTCATATAAGTTAGAAGGCAAAGCCGGCTATGGGCGTGAGGTCCGAGTCCCCAAATTATAGTTAATCCTAGTAATTAATTGATACGATAAGGTTTGAGATAAGTAAAATTGAGAAAAATAGGAAATTTCCTTAATTTAGTAAGCAGAACTCGCTATTGGCCCGAGCCCAGCAGGGAGCACAAAAAGCAGATTGCTCCAAAAAGGGGCTCATATGCCGCTCGCTCGATCGATATGGAGAGCGCAGATTTTAGTGTAGGTGTGCTCGCCACGTGTTGGCTAGGCGCTCGAGCGCGAACCCAATTTTAGCCACCGACCTGATTTCATTTTTGTTATGAAAGAGGAAGGGGAGAGGAGGTCTGGGCACGCACGAATAGTAGCGGAGGGAGAGGAAAAAAGGAAAAAGAAGAGGAGATTTTGGCCGATCCACTTCGATCCAAGTAAGAATAACGGTAGATCGGATTAAGGCAAGTGTACCTCGGACCTTGTTGTCCATTTTTATCGCTTTTAAATATTTTCATTTTGTTATTTATGCTTTAAAACCTTTACTCCTTAAGATTTGATATGAATAATGTATGAATCTCATGACTTTTGGACTAGATTTGATGTTTATGTATATATATATTGTGACTTATAATTCCGATTTCGTAATTTTGTTTATGTTTTGTGTTCGATTTGTGTTTGGAAGTTCCGCCCGAAACCCTAGCTCAAAAAGCGAAGATATAGTTTTGAGTTTAATTCACGTTTATGTGTATGTATTATGATTTAAGGCTTTGATTTTGTGATTTGGCGCAAGATTTATGTTTGATTTTCGTCAGAAATTTTACATAAAACCATAAAACAAAAATTTGGGAATTTATATTTAGAAATTTAGAATCTTGATATTTAAATGTCAATTGGTGTTTTATTAAAACTTATTAGACGATTTGTATCTGGAATCTTTGTATAGAATTGTATTATCGAATTATGGAAGCCCTCTGAAATTGTCTGAAAGATTGTATGAATTTGGACTTGGCTTTGAGATATGATGGATTTTGACTATGAAATTATGAGAAAATGCATTATGTTAAGTTAAATTGGTAAGAAAGTCAGAACTAGAACTGTCGTACAGTTAGATAATATTCTCCGATATACCTTAGAATTTTACGGTGGTAATCGAGGATAATTCCATCCATGGAGTGATACGTGATCCACCCCTCCTCGGGACGTAATCAGAGGATAGAGACTATAAAACCATTGAACCTTTGAATCATGAAATGAAATGAAATGAGAATAAATATTATCGAACATTTGGCCTTTGATTGTATGGATTGAATACAATTTATCATCGATTATTCGCCCCATCTGCTAGTAGGATATATTAGTTGGGTCCTTGAAATAACGAACAAGAATTTTGAAGAAAAAGTGAGATTTGATGCGGATTTATGATTTTTGAAGTATGGTATACTTATTTATGCTTTCTCTTATTTCCATATACGTCTCTGTTCTTCGGATGTTCCCATGGTTTTGCTTATTGTACCTTTGTTCTGCATGAAAGAATTACACTGCATGCTTTTATGGTATATTGTTGGGTTTCGGCTCACTTTTTTATTTTTTCTCTCCAGATTGAAACTATAGAGTCGACTCCATACGAACAGGAGTAGTTAGAGCTTAGCAAGGAACTAGGCAGAGTCTTGAAGTTCTTTAAAGATTTTGGGAGTTTGATTGTTGTGAATGTAAATGCTTTTTTTTGTGAATGGAAATTGTATACAAATAGTCATGGCATGTTATGCGTTTTGTTGGAGCAATGTATTATTTTTGCTTCCGCAGGTTGATTTATGGTTATAATTGCTTTTGTATTATTTTTGATATTTAAGTTTGTTTTGGTCATAGATGGCATATCTCTTAGATCCAATACAGTAGTTTAGGAATACTGTGTTGGAGTCATGAATGATATTGCATGTGTTGATCCTGTGCTTTGAGTTATTGAATTTTAAGTTCTAAATTGCTAGTATGTCTTTAACAAGTTGTTTAAATGAGGTTATTTGTATAGTTTTGGCCCATTTTTAGAGGAAACTCTACTCAATTTTTTTTACAAATTTTCATGTTATTTGGGCATTAGTTTAGTATGTTTATTGATAGAGATTATTAGAGAAAAATAATCCATTCCGTTATAATGGGTCGCTGATGAGAAAAGAGTCATGGGTCTGGAGGATAAGGAGATATCGTAGAATTTATTTGTGGGTGCTTTTATGGATAAATATTTTTCAACGAGTTTTTAAAAGTATATTTCAATTGTGGACAGTTTGGCTACATAATCGAGGATTGTCCTTATCCTATGGGTTAGATAGCGAAGAAGTCCAGTGCCTTGGATCGAGGTTTCGCAGTGATGACACAAGATGCAGAGGTGCATGTACCATGGTGAAGGTAAGATTTTCAAATTTTGACATTTCAGTATATGTATTACTTTGGATGCAAAATCTATATTTTTTTTGTATTTTCTTAGTTTATTCGTTTATTTAAGGTTTATAGACTTTGTACTAACTGTATCGATATTTATAATATTTTTTTGGGTCCGTAAATATGATTGATTGGGCTGATTTGATTTTATTTATGGTGCAGTACTTTGATATGATATTGGGGGTAATTTGGTTAGTGAGTCGCCATACTAGTTTGAATTGCATCGGTAAGGATATTATATTTTGCAACCGGGTTATAAAATTTTAAGTATAAGGCAGAGTTAATTGAGTGGTGACAAAATTAGTATCATTTTGCCTGCAAGTTATTTAACGAGGATATGTGTTGAATTTATTTAGTATATGTGACTACATTCGGGAGTCATTCTATAGTCAATAATGACTTTTTAGCAATGTAAGAATTTGAAGATGTTTCTTAAAAGAAAAGATTATGTTGGTTTATCTTTTGATCGATAAATCGAGGTTGCTATCAAGGTTGCACTAGGATTGGCACCGATTTTTAAGGATTTCGTATAGAATTGAGAAAGCGTCAGTTGGGTGCCTGACGTGGGATGCTTTAGAACCTTTGGGGTGAGTAAGATAAACTGACAAGGTTATATGTGGATGATTAAAATTTTAGGTTATTCAGGAGATGAATGGTTTGATAAGTGGGCATTGTGAATTAATAGGTGACTCGTTTGATCTATTGCAAGGGTGTTGTATTTGAAGTGTTAAAGTTTTGAAATTTATGAGATGAGAAACCCTCATGGTTTTGTTTCGGGGTTGTTAGGATGGCAATGAATACAGGTACTATTTGGATAATTGTGGATTGACTGACGAGAATGACCCATTTATTGCGAATTTGGATGATATGTCTAAATTAAATAAGTTGGCTCGTTGGTATGCCAACGAGATTATAAGTTTGCTAAGTATTCAAGTTTTGAGGCTTTGGTGGCAACCTAAGGCTGTGCCGAAACTTTGGGTGATTGTTTCAATTGTATTTCTTAAGTTAATTTTAATTTGGTATTTTTCTTAAGTTTATAGTTGTTATGTAACCTAGATGTCCGATAGGAATCAATTATATGAGTCGTAAGAGGATTTTTAGTGCACAAATATACGAGTAATCAGAGTAGCGTAGCAGAAGCTTGTGAGCCCATCGCCCATAGATTTTAGAATTAGATTGAGGTTCCACACGAATGATCGTTTTCGAGGATTAGGGTGAATTATTGTAGAATTTTAGTGGTCCGTTTGAGATTTTATAATAAGTTTAGGAAGTGGTCAATAAATTTGCTTGCCTTCTAATTTGGCAGACTATCATGATGTTTTTCATATATTGATGATTAAGGAAGTAAGTATATGATCGGGTTAAGCCGTTATGGGAGATTAGAAATTTGTCTTATGATAATGTTTCAATTTAGATTTTAGATAAAAAAGTATCAAGTATTGAGAATCAGGATAATTTAATTGGTTGAGGTTCTCTAAGAAAAAGCATTTAATCAATGAAGTGACTTGGGAATGTGAAGAAGAAATTTGGAAGGACTATCCCTGATTGTTAAATTTTGAGGTTTGTAAAATTTTGAGGATGAAATTTTTATAAGGATAGGAGGATTGTAAAGTACCAGTTTTAAAAATATAGTAATTATGGATAATTAAATTAGTATAATTAAAATTAAGTTAAATGTATGTGAAAAATTAGAATACGGAAACATATTAGAAGAGAGAGGAAGGGTACCCGATGGGTAGCTGAAGCGCGCTGAGGCATGAATTCAAGTGACTCCGGGCTTGAAGCACGCCCGAGGCACGCTCGAGCGCGGAATCTAGTGGCTCTATGCCCGAGGGGTGAGAGGGGAGAGAAAGAGCGCAGTGGAGAAGAGAGAAGAGGAGATCGAGGCTCTCGGGTCTGTTTTAGCTTGCATCTAGTTGAGAAATTTGTAGATCGAGTCGAGACAAGTACACTACTATACTTTTCTTTCTCTTTTAGCTCGTTTCTTACCGTTTCTTTTCGGTATTCTTGTTCAAATACTCATCTAAGCTTAGATTTTTAAGTATTCATGTGTTAAATGCGCATATATATTTATTTGCCTTTCAATTTTGAAGTCTATGTGTGAAAAATGTGAATGCATGTTGATTTCTTTTCCGATTTTGAAGTTTAAGTGAAAAGTGGTATTAAATCAGAGCTGTAACCCCATGCATGGCTTGATTTTAAGTATGATGTTTTATCACTTGTATTTTGTATATGATGTTTCACATGTCCAAGTAACTATGTTAAGTTCTTTAAATGTCTGAATTTCCTTCCGAAAATGTCCCATATGTTGAGTATATGGACCATTATTGTGAAAATTGCCTATTTTGCATATTTTTGTGGAAATTCTTGAAGTTGTTTGAAACCTCAAATCCCAAATTCAAATTTTAGTTTATGAAAGAGTATCTGTTAAAGTTTAAGATTTAAATTTCCAAGAATATGAAAATATATATTTGTATAAGTTCACATGAATATGAAATATGTATCTGTATTTAAAGGAATATGAAAATATAAAATATGTATTTGTATAAATTCACCAGAATATGAACTATGTATTTATATCAAATAATTTTGAACTTTACATTTTATTATCTGTTATTGGTATTTTCTTCCGGCATGAGAAAATCAATAATTAATGATTATGTCAATTTGTGTGGAGTTTTCAATTGAAATATGAAAAGTAATCACGAGATTAGACCATGGATTTTTATTTTAAAGGGTGATATTTTTTAGCATACATTAGAATATTATAGTGGCAGATCAAAGAATGCCCATGGGCCATGGGAAAACCTTTGGTGGTAATAAGAACTATGGCCAATATATCCGGATTAAAGGTATGCCGCTTGTCACGGGGTATTGAATTGCGTGGATAGTGCTTTAGAATGTGTGGAAGCATATACATGCCGTTTCTCGTTTGGCAACTCCGTTAACTAGTAAGGATTACTAGTCCTAATTCCTAAATATTAATAAATTTTTGTATATTTTAGAAATTAAAGAAATTAGATATAAAATGTGGGAAGTTAAATATGTTTTGAAAATGTATTCGATTATGTTTTTTGCTTATGTATCTGCATTATGATCCTACTCCGTTCATTCGATTTATTTTAAAGTATACTACATTTATCCTTAATTATACTTGTACCTTATTGAATATTTAGCTAATTTTCTTACCATTTTTATTAACCTTTAGATGAATAGGAGACATAAGAGTACTTCTCCGGTGAGAAATATTGGAGATTTCGAACCTTTAGGCTTGCTAGTTCTATTGTTTATGTATTATTGTATTTTTGGGTAGGTTTAGGCTGTGTTGTTTGTTGCAGATTAGATAGTTTGGTTTCAGATATGACTTTTTATGTATTATGAAAATTTGAACGACGTTGTGAGCCCGTGTGGTATTTTTGTATTGCCTGAAACTATCGGTTTTGTATTTGATCATAGATAGGATTGTTATTTTTATATTGGATTATTCTGTATAGAATTTTTAGAAATAGTTCTGCATAATTTAAGGAAGTCAAATTCAATCGTCCGAATACCGAGTTGGATTTTAGAATAAAAAAAATTAAAATAGAAAAAATAATAATAATAATAATAATAATAATAATAATAATAATAATAATAATAATAATAATAATAATAATAATAATAATAATAATAATAATAAGGGGATCGGGGAGAGAGAGGGAGAAGAGGAGAGAGAGGGTGGCGGCTAGGGTTTGGCGTGGAGGTGAAGATGGAGGAGGAGAGGGAGAAGGAGAGAGAAGAGAGGAGGTCGGCGGCGGCAATGGTTCGTTGGTGAGGCAGCGAAGGCTGTGGCGTGCGGTGGCGCGGCATGGGAGGAGAAAATCATGCGGGAGAGAGGTTGCACGGAGATCGATGATGGCGGCCATGTAGTGGCGCCAGTGCCGGCATGGTGATGCCGGGAGGCTGATGACAGCCAGGGAAGCTGCGTGATGGTGAATTGGCAGCAGAGGAGCGGCGTCGGCACGCGCTGTAGTGAAGAGGAGAAGTTGCGCATGGAGGAGAACAGAGGACAGAGGAAGCCGCGCGAGAGAGAGGATGGTGGCCGGATGGGAGGTAGCGGTGGCGACGGTGGTGGTCAGGAAAGCTGACGATGGCTGTTCAAGGTGGCAGGCGGTGTGGCAGTGTAGTCGAGGCCGTGCGCAGAGAAGGGAGTGCAGCCGCGGGCTGTGTGTGAGGTAGGAGAGAGAAAGGCACAAATCAAGTGCTTTGGGATATCCTTTTTTTAGATCTGCGGAGTATAAGGTCGGGGCAAGTATCCTCTAGTCCTATTCTTAATGTGATTTAATTTCTGGTTTATTTTGACTATTTTGGAAGATTTTACTAATATAAATATATTTTTATATATATCCAATTTATTAATTATGCACATGCATGTATGTTTTACTGGTTGTGCGGTGGTTTTCCATGGGTATTTATGATTTGAAGGGTTTTTGGACACCCGGATGATATATAGTATATTTGTGTATCCGTATATTGTGGAACCATAAACCAGGCCTTCCATTAATCAGGCATGCTACCAAGGGTGGGGTCATTACAGGACCATGGTAGTCCGAGACTCAATGAGTCGTTATATATGATTCGAGGTATGAGATTTTGGTATCACTCTTGACGGGGAGGCTTAATCCCGACGGGGACATATATGATAGGCTACTTCTGTTGGAAGGAAGGTTGAGACGTTTAGTAGCTGACTTGCCCCACCGTGTATTTGAATGAGAACCATCATAAGGAATTGACGGAACTAATATATTCGAACGTCCTAATATATAACTAAAGTTTGAGGTTGCACCCAAAGCCGCGGATGGTAAAATATAGTGAGCAAGTTCCTAATCTATGGGAGACAGAGTACATGGATGACCTTGAACTATTGGCCTAAATCGTAGCCGATATAGCCGTGGTTACCGGACGAGGGTAACCCTTCCTCAAATTAGTATTATTTATCTTTGGTTCACCGATTTCGTGCATGCTTTGTAGTTCTGTATGTATTTGGATGGATGATGATTTTGAGATACACTGATTGGCCCACAATTAGGTGATAAAAATATCTCGTACGTATAAATGTGATAAACCTGTAACGTGTTTTGATTTATATTTTAGCTCCAGTGGTCTTCTCTCGATTTTTATATTATGAGAATTAGATCAGGACAATGGTATGTGTCCCACACGGATGTAGTGTCAGTTGCAGCCTATGTGATCTCGGATCATATGATATGATATCATCTATGAGATTTTATCGGATTATTATTTATTATGAACATGTCCCAGAGGGACTGTTTGATATGGACGATGATTTAGTACGAAACTTTTTCTCAATTTTTTAGAAATTTTACGGACATTGTATTTTGTTTTACGTGGTTGTTATGTGATATCCTTCCCTCTGATTTGTGTATTGTTTTATACGATGATAATACTTGTTCAGCTCTAGGCTCATATTTTCCTGTTTTATCCCTTCAAACTAGTGGCATAGATACGCTTACTAGAGTTTAGACGTGATTTGATACGGTAGATCTCTATCGGTGAATAGAGATATTCATATTGGGTTTGTTTTAGATCTCGAGAATGTGATATGATTGTGTTTATGGCAGGTTGATGGCCTTGATCAGTATATGGGATATATTGGAGTTATTGCATTATATCGATGAGTTGTTATTATGTTCAATACTTCTCTCGTGATTGTAGATAGCAAGTTGTATATTATATTTGTCTGAATTTATATCCGATGAGATCTTATGTGGGTTTATTATATCGGCTCATATATGTGTATGACTGCCACATCCCGACTGGATTTTTATGGTTGATGAAAATATTATTATCGATTTTATTTTTAACTTGTGTATATTGTGTTCCTGGGCCGTGATAGAGGTGGTGTTAGAGAAAAAGTCGTAAGGAAAGGTAATTGGGGTCATTTTGGATAAGAAATTGTTTAAATATTTGGCACGATAAGTGCAGCCTATAGTGAAGAATGGAAGTTTGGGTCGTAAATATTTGAATTTGAATTGTGAAATCGATTAATAGGCTGTAATGAGTCATGCAAGTGACGTAATGGGTGATTCGATCCAGCAGCCGGATGAGAGTTTCGTTGCAATGTGAAGGGTAGTTTGTTTGGGGTAAGATGGAGTGCCCTTCGAATGATTATAAGTGAGCTAGCTTGAAAGATTTTTAGGATTTTTTATTCAATTAAGGTTTAAATTGAACTTCAGAAAGTGAATGAGGTGTTTGAAGTTTTTGGTTGTTCCGATGAAGTTCGGTCTATTGTCCATAAGTTGGAGAGTGAGGTAAGTAAGTAGTGGGCTTCTCAGTGCCGTATTTCACTTCTTAGGATGTTCTGTGAGGACAATTTTTGGAAGAGTCACTCTCCAGTTGGCATCCATGATAGTGAGGAAGGTAAATTTAGTTGGTAAATGTACGAAAATAAGTCTGTGGCCTTTGAAATTGTATATAAATATTGTATATTTTTTTAATTTTTAGCACGAGCTTTGATGAAATCTACTCCTGATGGGTAAACCTCGGTTTACTAAAATTGTGAACTCCAGTGTTCGATCTGGATTTGTAGACGTAAATGATTGACTGATATGATTTTTATTTAAGGTGTCAAACTTTGATGTGATATTAGGGGTGTTTTGGTTGGCAAGTTGACATGTTAATATAGATGATTTCAGTAAGAATAATTTGATTTGCAATATGGGTTATGAATTTTGAATATGAGGAAGAGTTGATCGAGAGACGATGAAATTGATATCGTTCTGCTTATAAGTATTTGGATGAAGATGTGTGCCGAGTTTAGATGGCATATGTGGCCTCTTCTGGGAGTCGTTATGTGGTCACAAAGGGTTTTATGGTTGTATGGTAATTTGAGGCTATTTCTTAGATATGAGAATTAGTCTGAATTGTCTTCTGGTCGATAATTAAGGTTGCTATTAAGGTTGTGTCGGGAGTGATATCGATTTCGAGGACTCTGCATAGAATCAATGAGACATTGTCCTAAAGCTTTGTCGTGGGGTGTGTAATGCTTTTGGGATGAGCAAGATAAATTGATAATGTAATCTATGAATTTTAAAAAATTTAATTATCTTGAGAGATGAATTATTTGATAAGTAAATGTTGAAAATTGATAGGTGATTTGTTTGATCAATGGTTAGTGCTTGATGTTTTCCAAAATTGATCTGAATTCGGAGTATCGTCAATTATGGATAATCGAGAGGATATGCTAGAGATAGCCTTCAAGATAAAGGTACGGTCGTTGTGAGCTTGGGTGATATTTTTGGGTTAGTGATTTCGTTAGTATCTTATGTGGATCTTATGATTCGGATCTTTCGATTGTATTTGGGTCGATTTTGTGATGGAATCGTTGATATTTTGATTTGTTTGAAAAATTTATGTGGGGCATAAGGTCCGTCTATGACTGCGTCATAGCTGCGAAGGGTAGTTGTTTGCCTATTTGAGGAGATATGAGTTTGGTTGGAAGTAGTATTATTTGGGGCATGTTGTTTCTTTTATGGCATGTTTGTGGATTTGTAGAAGAATAAAGTGGTGGCCAGTTGAAAAAGGCCATCATTTGTCGCAAAGGTGCGCAATTTCTTGGGTTTGGTTGAATATGTTAAGTAATTTATTAAGGATTCATCGAGAATTGTAGCTTTCGTGGGATGTTTGGCTTCGAAGCGATTGGTGTTCGTTGGAATTATAAGGGGAGATTTGAAGAAATGAAAGGCGGATTATCGACAATGTCGATTTGGTCAATCCTTGATGGATCAAGTTAATCATGTGGCAATGTAAGTGGGTGGATCGCCTAAGGAGTGTGATGGCGAATTTCGATGTTAGTAAAAAAAAGGAGAATGTTGTTGGCAATATTTGGGGTCAAAAGTCTTCGAATTTAGTGTGTCATATGTTCATAAGAGAAAGCAGAGTATGAGCAACCTCCATAAATTTTTCTTTGGGATTGCCAAGGACGATGATATATATGGACGCGGTTTGGGTATTTGTGGATTTGGCTGACGAGGTTGGCCTATTTATTGCCAATTTGAACGATGTGTTTGGATGGAAAGTTAGCTCGTCGGTATGCTAACGAGATAACAAGGTTGTAGGATATTCCAGTTTTGAGGTTTCGATTATGATCTAATGTTCATGCCAAATTTCGGCGCAAGCTTGTATAAGAATTTAAGCACCGGGTTGAAATTTGATATGGCGATAATTTGCAGTCAAGTGATCAATTAGAAGTAGTGTAGCGGTAGCATGTGGGTCTGTAGCCTTTGGTTGTAATATTTGATTTGGATTTTTAGGTAGAGACTTTGATTTGAAATTTGGTTTGAGGACTTTGATTATGTGGTGATTTTGGAGAAGTGGCGACTTCGATTGGATTGGTCTGAAATCTCAGGAAATAGAAGGAGATTTTTGCCGACAAAGTGATAGGTAGGTGGATTCATTCTCAGCCTATGTGCTTGCTGTTTGGGTCAGAGTTGCATTAGGAGTTTACGCCGTAATGTCTTTTGTCTTCATTTTGTGTGGAGAAGTTGTAGAGTTAATGAATAATCCCTGCCAAAATTGGGCTCCGAACCAAGTTACTAGCTGCAGAAGAAGTTTTTGTGAAGATCAGAAGTAGTGATCTTTTTGTTCGAGTCGTCATGAAGTTAGATGCAATCAAGCAAAGCGTCGATTGATGGATGAAAGCGTGGGGAGCAGTTGAGGTTATTAGCAGTTATAGCAGAGTTGGAGTGATCTAAGTTTATAAGGAACGTTGAAGATTCTCCTCTTAGTGGAGTGGCTAGTTGATCATGTGTCTCGTGCATAAAGAAAGAAGCCAAGAAGAAGAAGCCTTCGAGATTTTATTTCTGGTTTGTGTCGAACAGTGAATAATTTGATGGCGACTTGGATGACATGGATAAGTTGATGAAGTCAGCCCTTTGCTTGCTGATCAGAATGTCATTCTCGATTTTGGTCGTCAACATATTAACGAGATGAGGAGATGGCACGATATCCTAATTTTGACGCCCTTGATTGCAATTGCAAGTAGATGATCGATCAGAGTTGCGTAATGGAAGCATGTTGACTCACAGCTATCAGTCACAAGATTCGATTTGAGGATTGAAGCATGATGTCAGATTTGTAGCTTAATGAGATGATCGAGGAGGGTGGTCAACTGTTTCTGAAAGCATCATCATGAAGAAAAGAATTTCAAGTTTCGTGGGTAAATGATAGATTGAGGTTGAGGCTTGATAGGCCTTTTGAGGTTTTGCAAGCAAATCGAAGAGGTGGCCAACAAATTAGAGTTCCCCCGAGTTTGGCGGATCGTGATGATGTGTTTTGTGTATGTATGATAAGAGAAATATGAGTTGATCCTTGGCATGTGATCGAGTATGAATCGTTCCTGCTTTCGAGGAGCTATTTTATGCTGAGGTTTCGGCTCAGATTTTTGGGATAGAAGGGATCAAGTGTTGAGAAAATTTGTATATGATCTGTCCCACGTGATTGAGTTGGAGACTTTAGAATTTGTCTAGAATTTATTAAATGTTGGGGTTTTGTTTCGATATTAGGATAGAACAGATCAAATGTTGAGGATCAGATTTTTGATGGGATCATTTGATTGAGGTTAAGTCCGAAAGTATTGTCCCTATCTGTTCAAGGATTGATGTGTCTAAATTTCGAGGATGAAATTTCTGTAAGGAGGGGAGATTGTAATATCTCGGATCCCCGTCTGAATTATTTTAATATTTATTATGATTATGGGTACGTTGTAAAAATTAATTATAATATTCTAAAATTTTGAGGAATGATTGGAGTTGCAGATTGACGCTTGAAGCACGCTCGTACTGTTGTTCGAATACTAAGTAGGATTTCGGAATAAAAGAAAATTAAAATAGAAATATATATATATATATATATATATATATATATATATATATATATATAAAATAATAATAATAATAATAATAATAATAATAATAATAAAGAAAAAGGAAAAAAAATAAAAGAAAAAGGGGATCGGGGAGAGAGAGGGAGAAGAGGAGAGAGAAGGTGGGGGCTAGGGTTTGGCGCCGAGGAGAAGGAGGAGAGGAAGAAGGAGAGAGAAGAGAGGAGGTCGGCGGCAGTGGCTCGCTGGTGAGGCCGCAAAGGCTGTGGCGTGCGGCGGCGTGGCATGGGAGGAGAGAATCGCACAGGAGAGAGGGTTGCGCAGAGATCAATGATGGCGGCCGTGTAGCTGGGCCGGTGCCGGCAGGGTGGTTCCGGGGAGGCCGACGACGGCAAGGCAAGCGGCGCGATGGTGAATCGCCGGCAGAGGAGTGGCATCGGCGTCCCCAGTAGCGACAAGGAGAAGTCGCGCGCGGAGGAGAACGGAGGAGACAGGAAGCCACGCGAGAGAGAGGACGGTGGCTGGTCAGAGGCAGCGGCTATGATGGTGGTCGCCCGGGAAGGCCGGCGACGACTGTTCGAGGTGGTAGGCGGCAGCAGCGATAGCGGTGCGGCCCAGGCCGGTCGCAAAGAAGGAGAGGGCAACTGTGGGGTGTGCGTGAGGCAGGAGAGAAAAAGGCACAAATCGAGTGTTTTGGGATATCCTTTTTTTCAAATTTGCGAAGTACAAAGTCAAGGTAAGTATTCTCTAACTATATTCTTGGTCTGATTTAAAATCTGATATATTTTGACTACTATAGAAGATTTTACGAACATGTATGTATTTTTATATACACCAAATTTATTAATTATGTTTATGCATGTATGTTTTACTAGTCGTGCGATGGTTTTATATGGATATTTATGATTTGAAGGGTTTTTGAACATCCGGATGGTATATATGTATATTTGTGTATTCGTATATTGTGGAACCATAAACCAAGCATGATATTAATCATGTATGCTGCTAGGGGCGGGGTCACTACGGGACTATGGCGGTCCGAGACCTGATGGGTCATTATGTGTGATTCGAGGTATGAGATATTGGTATCGCTTCCGACGGGGAGGCTTAATCCAACGGAGACGTATATGATAGACTACTTCCGTCGGAAGGAAGGTTGAGATGTTTAGTAGCTGACTTACCTCACCGTGTATTTGAATGAGAACTATCGTAAGTAATTGACGGAACTAATATCTTCGAATGAACTAATATATAACTGAAGCTTGAGGTTGTACCCAAAATCGCGGATGGTAAAATATAGTGAGCAAGTTCCTAATATTTGGGAGACAGAATACATTGATGACCTTGAGCTACTGGCATAAATTGTAGCCGATATAGCCGTGGTTACCGGACGAAGGTAACCCTTCCTCAAGTTAGTATTATTTATTTTTGGTTCTTCGATTTTGTGCGCGCTTTGTAGGTCTTTATGTATTTGGATGGAAGATGATTTTGAGATACACTGATTGGCCTACAGTTGAGCGATAGGAATGTCTCGTATGTATAAATGTGATAAACTCGAAACGTATTTTGATTTATGTTTTAGTTTCGGTGGTCTTCTCTCGATTTCTACGTTATGGGATTTAGATCGTGACGATGGTATGTGTCCCACACGGCTGTGGTGATAGTTACAGCCTATGTGATTTCGAATCATATGATATGATATCATCTATGAGATTTTATTGGATCATTATTTATTATAAATATGTCCCAGAGGGACTATTTGACACAGACGATAATTTAGTACGAGACATATTGATTTTTCAGGGATTTCACGGACATTGTGTTTTGTTTTACATGGTCGTTATGTGATATCCCTCCATCTAATTTGTGTACTGTTTTATACAATAATAATATTTGTTAAGCTTTAGACTCACATTTTCATATTTTATCCATTCAAACTAGGGGTATGAACACGCTTACAGGAGTTCGGACGCGATTTGATGTGGCAGATCTCTATTAGTAAATAGTGATATTCATATTGGGTATATTTCAGATCTCAAGAATGTGATATCATTGTATTTATCGCCGGATGATGGCCTTGATCCTTGTATGGGATATATTGGAGTTATTATATTATATCGATGAGTTGTTATTATGTTCAATACCTCCATTGCGATTGTAAATAGTAGGTTATGTATTATATTTATCTGAATTTATATCCGATGAGATTTTATACGGTATTTATTATATCTAATCATGTATGTGTATGACTGTCACACCCGAGTTGGATTTTTATGATTGATGAAAATATTATTATCGATTTTATTTTTGACCTGCGTATATTGTGTTCTTGGGACGTGACAGTTATTATTTAGTGCATAGTATATTGTAGAATATCTTAATATATTATAGTAGTATATCGATATCTAAACCTATCATCCACAGCTAAAAAGTGATATTCAATCTCATCTATAAGGTAATATATAGATAGTCCACCTACAGGTCCTAAATAGTAACGTATAACCTTTTATTGTGTGAGAGTATACACAATTTGGGCTTCGATTATCTGCTCATTTAGTCGATATGGCCTATTAGCCCCGATTCCTGAGAAAAATCAGAATTGAGTATAATTTGATGATTTAAATTGAGAAATAACATGATAAGAATTCTAAACATGCATGAAGTGAATTTTTTGCATAATGTCTTTGCATTTGATCATGATCTATAGTCATTTTGATATATTTTTAATATAAAGATATATACATTCATTGTTATATTTATAATTTATTAAATTTTTGGCTCACTTCTTACTATTTTTACTAACCCTTTAGATGAGATGTATGGGTTCTTGCTAAATGAACAGGACTAACAAATCAGTGGTATTTAAAGAGTTTAATTTAGAGTTCTATTAATGATTAATATTGTGTTATGGTTTTTAGACAATAGTTAATGTGATTAAATATTCTAATTTAGCTTTTAGATAATGGACAACGTATCGTATTAAGTTCAGATAGCTTTAGAACTTGTTTGATAATGTAACTGATTAATATTTAGATTTCTAGACAACGGGTGATCTCAGTTAAATTAAAATTAATGTAGATGTCTAGAAACTTATGATTTTACTTTTGCAAAATTATGTACTCTGATTATGTATTTGACAGGCATTATTCCTTATGTAAGGTCTGAAGTCATAGTTGGATCAGTGTCAAAGCCACATAAAATGTAACACATGTTTTTAGTCATGTGTATGATGATTTACATATTTATCATAATCGGTTGAAGGATCGGCGTGAATTTCACGTCCATATGTTAATTAGATGATAATTGGTTAATTAATGATAGTTTGGTTAAGAGTTAATTAGGGGATCAGGATTTGGGACGTTACAGTCTAAAGTGGTATCAAATAAGTTGTAAGAAGATACCTTAAGGATTGAGTTTGATTAATTTTAGTTTAAAGATCTAATGTGATTAATATTTTGTGATAAAATTAAGAGATGGTAGGACAAGGAAGAAATGTTGGACCTAGCTCTCATGCCCAATTGTGAATATGAGTATTTGAACATCATGGTGAGGATGGTAGATGTCATGCAATCTATGACTCGATATCAACATAATTCGTAGCCAATTTCGATGCCAACAAACCAAAGAATGACAGTTTATGACCGATTTACTAATGAGAGTGCTTGAATTCATAGGCAACCTGGATCCCACCAAAGTAAAAATCTAGGTCCGAAGGATTAAGAAAGAGTTCAGGGTAATCTGATACCCAGAGAAAAATAAGGTGACATTTGTCACATACAAGTTAGAAGGTGAGGTGGATCATTGGTGATCCATGAGGAAGTGAGCCAAGGGCTTGGAGGATAAAGAAATCTTGTGGGACATGTTTGTGGTGGCTTTCATGGACAAGTACTTCCCGACGAGTCTTTGAGTACAAAAGGAAAATGAGTTTGCTCGATTGAGACAAGGGAATTGGATAGTAGTAGAATATTATGCCAAGTTCACGGAGCTGTCACGTTATGCCCTTCAAATAGTGCATGATGAGGTGAGGAAAGTGGGGAAATTTTAGTAAGGTCTCAATGACGCAATTCAGAAGTAACTAGTTATTTTGAAGTTGAGAACGTATGAAGACGCGCTAGATCGAGCTCTCCTATTTAAAAAAGATCTAGAAAGAGAAAAGTGTTTCGAAAAGAAGACGACAAGCCGTGGAGGCCAAGGATCCAGCCAAGGTTCAGGGTCAGGACAACCCCGTAAGAAGGCAAAGCCGACAAAGAAATGAAAGAAAGGAGCTGAAATTTAGGGTGCACCGGGCCCACAATAAAAAACACCTATATGCCCACATTATGAAACATCTCATTAATGGAGGTCGTGCTACAAGATTCTGAAAGCTTATTTCAATTGTGGTCAGTCCGACAACATGATCAAATATTGCCCCCATCCTACGAGACCAATGATGAGAAAGCCAAGTGTTTCAGGACGTGCTTTTATAGTGACAGTACATGATATAGAAGCGTTGCCTACTGTAGTGAAAGGTAAACTCACTATCTTTGGGACTTCATCACATGTATTTTTGGATTAAGGTCAACACACTCATTTGTGTCACCAAAGTTTATTTAGTATTTGATGTCACCCACAAGAATTATGGACTTTACACTAATTTTGTCAACACCTACGAGATCATCTTTGGTCATGGATATTGTATACCCAAGATGTATTGTTTGGGTTAATGGATTTGAGTTGATAGAAGAGTTGATCTTGTTAGTTATGTATGATTTTGATTTAATTTTAAGTATGGATTGGTTAGCGAGTTACCATACTAGTGTCAATTGTTTTTATAATAGGGTGTACTTTGCTTTTCCTGGTTGTGAATTGTTTTATTTTCAAAATGTAATGCATAAACATTTTTCCAATTTCATCTCAGCTTTGCATGTTCGTCATTTGATGGAAAGTGATTGTCAAATCTATTTGGCTTATACGAGCACGATTGGGAGCCATAGTATTCCGATAAGGGATATTTCGGTGTTATGCAAGTTTGAGGATGTTTTTTCGAAAGATTTATCTAGATTACTAACACAACGGGAGATTAAATTTGAGATCGAGACCGTGCTGGGAGCGACACCGATATTGAAGACACCATATCGAATAATACCATCAAAACTTAAGGAGTTGAAACAACAATTGTGAGAGTTCTTAAAGAAGGGATTTATCCAACCAAGTGTCTCTTCATGGAGTGCCCTGAGGTTATTTGTGAAGGAGAAAGATAGATCCATGCGTCTATCTATCAATTATCAGGAATTGAGTAAGATCACCATCAAGAACAAGTATCCATCACCAAAGATCAATCATTTATTTAATAAATTGTAAGGGGCCTAGGTGTTTTCAAAAATTAATCTTCGTTCGACATATCACCAATTAAGGATTAAAAAGAAAGATGTGGCGAAGATGGGTTTCCGAACGAGGTATGTGCATTATGAATTTTTGGTTATGTTATTTGGATTGACTAATACCCCTACAGTATTCATGGATTTGATAAACTGAGTATTTCAACCCTATTTAGACAAATTCGTGATGGTGTTCATTGACGACATCTTAATATATTTGAGGAACTATGATGGGCATGAGATGCACTTGAGCATTGTGCTTCAGACACTTTGATATATCACCAATTGAGGATTAAGAAGAAAGATGAGGCAAAGATGACTTTCTGAATGAGGTATGTGTACTATGAATTTTTGGTTATGTCATTTGGATTGACCAACGCCCTTGTAATTTTTATGCATTTGATGAACAGGATATCTTAACCCTATTTGGACAAATTCATGATGGTGTTCATTAATGACATCTTAATATATTTAAGGAACTATGATGAGCATGAGATACACTTTAGGATTGTGCTCCAAACATTTCGAGAAGGGAGATTGTATGCTAAGTTAAAGAAATATGAATTTTGCCTTGAAGGAGTTATGTTTCTGAGGCATGTGATATCAAAAGGAGGCATTTCGGTTAACCCTAAGAAGATTGAAGCTTTTATCAATTGGAGCCGACCGACAACGGTAACAGAGGTTAGGAGTTTCTTAGGAATGGCAGGCTATTATTGGAGCTTTGTAGGGAATTTTTCCAAAATTGCCATACTGTTGACACGTTTAACATGGAAGGAAACTAAATTTGTTTGGATAGAGGAATGTGAACCGAGTTTTAAAGAGTTGATAACTGATTGACAATCTCCCCTATTCTAACGATTCTAGAAGGATTCAGTGGATTTGTGGAATACAGAATCGCCCCTATTGTGTTGTATTTTGATGCAATACAGAAAGGTAATTGCCTATGTGTCGAGCCAATTGAAGACTCATGAAAGGAACTATCTGTCTCATGATTTGGAATTGGAGATGATGATTTTTGCATTAAAGATTTGACGACATTATTTGTACGGTGAGAAATTTTTGGTATTTTCAGATGACATGAGTCTTAAATATTTATTTTCTCAGAAAAAGCTAAACATAAGAGAAAAAATGGATGGATTTCTTGAAAGACTATGATTGCAAGATCTAATATTAACCGAAAAGGGCTAATATCGCTGCAGATGCCATAAGTCATCATATGACAAGTCTTGTAGCTCATTTGATGATTGAGGAGATGGAGATGCTGGAGTGTATGAAATATTGTGATATCAAAGGACACTCCCAAGGCAACCAGATGATTTTGTCTTATTTTTAAGTATAATTAGAGATTTTGGAGAAGATTAAGGGAGTTCAAATGTGATGGGTTTAGAGATACGTGGGCAGGCCAAATTCCGAGTCCTCATGAAGAACCACGTGGCCTAGGAGGCATTCTGTGCAGCCTAAGAACCAAACCGCTCAATCCAGGTAATCTTGGCAAAAATTAGGCCCTCGATGGGCTAGCGAGCACGGCCCAACAGCTCCCCCAAATCAATAGACGCTACACAATTGACCAACAGGTGTGGCTGCTATCAGCGCTTCTCGATTCAGAGAATCAAGTTAGCGTACGGCCTCCGATAGGTCTACCTGCTCGGTACCCTTAGCACAGTAATCATGAGAAATGGTTCATGCAGAAGGTAGGGTGATGGCCCCCTTTTGCAGCCTAGGAGGCAATAGCCATCATTTACTTAATAAAAAATAGGAGATCCAAATGTTGAACTCTCCAAGTTGGGAAGTTCAAAGGGGGCTCGAGAGGCTTAGGGCTCCCTACGACAAGAGGAAAAAAGAAAGAAAGAAGCTCCAAACAATGAACGAAGAAAACAAGACAGGGGAAAAAGAAGAAAGGGTGGCGCTGGCGGACGAACTCAACTCGAGCGATCTTCAAGCGTCGTTTTATGGGCATCAATCTGGAATCGGGTATAATGATTTCAACTCGAGCGAGCCTAGAGCGTTGTTGCTTTGCCATCAATTTGGAATTGGCGCTAAGTATCGAGCGTCGTTTAATTGTCTTATTATTTCTTGGTTGATTGCTTTTATATAAAATAATATGATTTTTTATATTCACGGAAGCTAATCCCTCGAGTTTAGACTTAAGTGGAGCGTTATAATACCATCACTATTTAGAATCGTGAGTGCAAATTGTGATGGATATTCAATAATTAAATGATAGTAATTTTTTATATTATGATATATAATTATAGTCAGTCTAGGAAAACTTGTATTGTAATTTATATTATAACAGATTGTGATGGATATGTAGCTATTTCTTTCACAGTTGAAATTGATGTTGTCTTAACTGATGACAAATATTCAAATTGTTTATTTTTATTGTTCGTTCTGATCATTTTTTCTTATTTAGTTTAGACATTTAAAACTTATATATTTATATTTATAATATTATGAATATTGAGTGTGTTTGTTTCGTTTCAATGCTGTGGTTAGATATTTCAGTCTCACCATAGGCAACGTGAGAAGGGGCAGCGACCTCTTTCGCCAAAGAAGAGGACGGCCAAATCGGAAGCTCACGAAGCCCTCTCTATGTTTTCCCTCTAATTTGTACTACGGTGCAAACAAGAAGAAATCTACCGACGGAGCTTGCATGTGCTACAGTTTCAGCTGGCGTCATTGCAAGGTGGCTATCACCATGGCTGGCACCGTCGTCCATACTGCGGTCGTCCTCCGCTGGTGCTCATTGTCGTCGTTTTAACTTCGCATGGCTGATCTCACGGCGAGGGGTCTCACATCTGAATTTCGCATCTGAGGCCGTGGGCGTAACCCTCGCCGCTAAATCTTTTAAATATACAACTATTATTTAATTGAATATGCAATATTTGCTTTTGAACAATTAACATTATTTATAAATATTTTAATATTACTATAATAATTATTTTTTTTTAAATTGGTATATAATTATTCTACACATAATCTCATTTATACTTCAGAAAAGGAAATTAAACTGTCTATTAATTAATTGTAGGCATGGATTAGATATTCCTTAATTGTTAATCAAAAATTTTTGAAAGAATAAATCCGTGACTGTTTGCGATATATTTAATAATAATATGTTAAACGTTTTGACAACCTTAAAATTTAAAATGAACAATAGCAAAATATAAGAAATTTGAGTTGATGATTAGGTGAAAATCAAGTAAGTACATCAACCCCAAACATATCAAAATCATAAATTTCTCATCAAAAGCAAAGGAAAACACTGTTTTATAGCAAAAATTGTCCTGATTTAGACAATTCTTATAGGCTTTGCATTCATCAAGCTTAAGACTAAGAGTAACACCAAGGATAATTGATAAATTTCAAAGATTCATTTATTTACAATTGAATTTAACAAATAATGTATATAATTTTAGAGAATTAATCGATCATAAGTTTAATCTAATCAAAAGATGTTGGTTCAGCTTGGTCAATACGGGGAATTGGCGGTGAAATTGTGCTTCCAGTGTTTGATAGTTTCGTTCAGCTTGGTTTCCTTCCTTAAAAAAGCTTTTGAATCATGCAGAATGGACATACAACAGCTGCTAATAAAATCAATTTAAGTCCAAAGGGTGAATGATCAAACATGCAATTAAAGATGCTCCCATCCTACGTAAAGAAATATTGATATATACCACAGTGGAAAAATCATTGTTATTGATTTATAATTAACACTAACATGAATAAACATATATTATTTTTTTAAGAACAGATCTTTACCTCATTTATTTCATTTAGCAAAGATCTTTTTTCTGAAGGACCAAGAATTACCCAGGTAATATCCAAACTGACAAGCATTTCAGCACTGAGAAATAAAGGGCTCACTAACTGAGAATAAATCTAGGAGGCTAGACAAAATCCAAATGCCAATGAAACAGGAAATAAAATAAAGCGAATATGGTAAATTTCTTTTTCGTTTTTTTTTTCTTTCAAACTTGAGCCACTCCATATTTTTACCGCATATCTATGATTTCCATCATCATATTCATGCAATTGATCTTTCATTAAATTCTTTCAAATGCATAGATATGTTGATTTGCATTTTGAAACATGACCTGTTATTGAATTACAAGAAGCATTGATATGAGTGCTCCCAGCCAGTGAATTGGATTAGCCGCCAAGATTATCCACAACAAAGTTGCTGTCACCATTTTGATCAACTTGACCAAATACCAATACGTCCTTCCGGAGCAACCAAAACATGAACACACACATTTCAATTTTTACGGTATTTGTACGCTCCAACCAATCCCTTCTCCTCAAAATAAGCCCGGGTAATGAAACAGCACATTCATCACATGGGCAACCAAATTAGCACGGGCACCTAATTGTAATTAGTGTGTCCATTATATGTATATCAATGTCCATTATGTGTGTCCTAAGAAGCAGTGACATTCATCCCATAAAAAATGGCACGTGATATATCAAAATTCAGTACACTATACGCTTGAATTAATTGAATAAAGGCATGTGATTAACCTGCAAAGCATACTGTTTAGTATGATATTTGTTATTACCTTCCAGTTTTGTAACTTCCACATACTTCCACATCAAGCTGAAGGTCTGCCCTGACACAACAGAAATTGCCACATTAAGGCATAATTATTGAAAAAACACTCTTTGTGCTGACGAAATACACTTAAATTTTGACCCCGATAAATATAGCGGAAATAGTATATAATAAATATCCAATACACGTAAAGGGTATTTAACAATAGATACCAATGATACTAACAATCATGCACAGTATAAGAAAAATGTAAGCAGTAATATAAAGATACGATTTTTAGTGACGAAGGAAAAACTCGATACCCACAGTAATCGAGAAAAACCCTCCGTGCTTCAACGGCCAGGGAAGCAATGCATTATGAAAATTAACTTATAGACCGGGTGGTAACGACGTGCTAACCTAGCCGACTAACTCCTGTCTTGTGATCTCTACCAAAGAATTCCTTGGATTTACCCGCGGCAATGGAACCGGACACCTTCTGGTCTTCATGTCAATCTTCTCTCTTGGGCCACTTGAATTGCCGAACACGATCAGATCTCCTTCTTCAACACATCGACGTCTCCAACGAAGGTAGAAAAAAGTGCTTCAATGGTTAATGTAAAGTGATGAGAAAACTTACTTGAACATGAAGATCAATCTTATAACTTTAGGTTTTCTTAAGATAAGCAATATCAATGAGCATAAGTAACTTTCTTCTCAAAAGAGGCACGCCAATAAGTTCTCTAGAGTCCTTTCTGACTTCATAGGGTTCCCAAAATATAAGCTGGGTATTTATAGAGGATTCAAGGTTTGCGTTTAAAAATATGCTTGTTGCCACGCCGCTCGAGCTGCGCGGCGGGCGTGCAGAGGGTTTCTAGAGAAACCCTACGTGCACTCGAGCGTGGGGCGGCGCACAGTGAGTGGGGACCATTTTGGATTTTGGGCTCGAGCGGGTATTGAGTGCACGGCGAGTCGGGACCATTCTGGATTTTGGGCTCGAGGGGTAGCGAGTGCACGGCGAGCGGAAACCATTCTGGATTTTGGGCTAGAGCGGGTAGCGAGCGCACGGAGGGTGCAGAGGCTTCGGACGTGCTCGAGTGACTGGAAGACGGAACGGACATAACAAATATATATTGATACAGTAACTTGACAACCCATAACCCGACATCGATACACTAATACATATGGTCACGGAATATGCCAATTATACAAATGTCGCTAACAATCTCCCCCTTTGGCAATTCCGTGACAAAACCCAGAAAGAAAATAAATACAAGTGAATCACGAGTTTAGACACCACCGAGGTAGAACCCATGTACATAAGAATCTACGCCTACTGAGAAATAAGATGTACAAAAAAAATATAAATAGCTACACTAGAACTGCTGCGGCGATGTGATGATAACTGCGTTGATTGTATAACAGAATTGTCCTGGTCAAGCAAGGTTAGTACAAACAAGACAAAATATAATAAGGGAGAATAACAACATGCACTGTAAGTAAGCATGAGATACAATCAGTACTGAATTGTAAACAGTAATAACATATAACGAAAATAACAAGTTTCCCCCTAACAAAAATAACAGGACTCCCCCTAACAGTAAGAATAATCGAAATAACATCTCTCCTAAGCTCCCCCTATCAGAAGGAACCCAAAGAGGAACCAACATGACCCAAGATCTCCTCCTTTAAACATAAATAACAAAGCTCCCCAAATCTCCCCCAATCAAAAAGATCAGTGAAAAACGGGGCTCAAGGTTCACTCAAGTTGAGATCGAGCGTCGATTCTAAAATGATAGCCAAGAAACGGTGCTCAAAGCTAGCTCTTGCAACACTGAGTAGCTGATTTTAGATTGTTTGCAAAAATGGCATCTTTAAATATAAACTCATATTAACTCAATTTCTATATAAATAGAAATTGGGTAAAGATCAATAACCTAACACAATCCTAGAAAGAAAATATACGGTCACACTTAAGTGGAGTTTCTAACTGATGCTACTTTAACCATGAACCCAACAGAATTCCTTGAATATTATAAATCAAAATTGGATGTCGTTTTACTTTTATCACCTACAAACAACAAACAGAATTAGTAACATAATACAATAGTTTATTTTAATGATTAGAAATCAAGTAAGGTTTGATGATGACATCAATGTCAACACCTAGCTCATAACATGCCAAAATATGCAGCCATAGGTCATTCATTAAGACAGACTATAAACCAGCTTTCACGCCTGCAAGATATTCCATAGTTGCCAACTCGAGCTTCAAGCTTGACAAATTCCACGAGTTAGGAAATTGTGGCACTTTCACCACCAAAGTTATAAAATAATATTTAAAAATGTTATTTTCAAGGCTTGTAATTAATTAACAGCTAAGGAACTTGATATGAGATTCAGAGGGTGTATTTGATACAAGTTATAATCTCAGCTGTCCGATTTTAACTTTACTCAGACGACTGAGATTAAATATTAGGAGATATGAGGTTATTTCACAGTCCCAAGTACTTGCTGTGAAACCACCTGGAGATATGCACAGCTCATCCTATTGCAAGTGAATTTAGTTATACTTTATGATAATTGACTATATTGCTAACTCATGTCAAAAGAAAGTAAATCCACATAGAATTGTTGCCTGTGAATAATAAGATAGTAAATGAGCTCACAAATATATCCCAATTTCAGATGCTTTAAAATAAATAAAAAAATAAAAAACTTTCACCTCTTAATATAGGCAGCTGCTTCCATTGTGATTGGTTGTTTTTAACGCATCACATCTTTTAAGTTTGACAATATCAGCAGTATTCAAACACAGTATACTCTTACTAATATTCTGAATTTAATCTTCCTTCCTAACAGAGTAAGGGAAGGTAATAAATGTTAGAAATTTTTGTGGCTAAAACAACCACAAAAGCGGAATTTAAAATCGAATAATATACCACCGGCCATTTGGTGCTCTGTTTTCGGACTTGCGATTCGGACCGGCTTCGTGCTTATGGACACTCCTTCACTCGTTTAGATGGTATATTGCTTGAGTTGGGTGCCAGGGACAAAGCCAAAATGCTCAATTTATAGGTGAAACCATCACCCGCCTCAACCGAGCGTTTGGAACTCAAACCGGCCAAAATTGATGAATTGACTTAATGGGGGAGTTATCACTACTTAATGGACCACAAATGCTTCAGCAATTAACTAAGAAAAACGCCAAATGGTTACAAATCTATCAAGGAAGACGAAGAGAACAGAACTCTTCTGGCGGATCGAAATCAGCTTCAGAAGCCGTTCGTGGCTCGCGGCTTGTGGACTCGTGGGCCGGCTCAACGGCTTGGGCCGGCTCATCATTTGGGCTGAAGCCCACATTCTCCCACTTGGTCCATATTTAACTTGATGTGATAACTAAGATCATCAATTTTTCAAACTTTAAGAAATAAATATATGAATCATGGCGATAAGTCCTCTAATAATGAGTAATATCTTCCATGTATTACAATATATTAATTTCTCAAGTCATCCGGTAACTTTACTTTATGAATAAACCCTATGTTTATTCTTTGTCCAACTTAATGATATTCTCAAATTAATTAATTAATGTGCATACAATTTTGAGAAATATCGCAACAATAAAATAGGAATTTTCAATATCATCATCCATACAATGAAAATTACAAAATGGAACTCAATCCCATTTCAGATACAAGATCCTTGAACCTTAATGGTGGCATGCCTTTAGTCAAGGGATCAGCGATCATTAATTCAGTGCTGATATGCTCAATAGCAATTTTCTTTCCTTTAATGCGCTCTTTTATGGCTAAAAACTGAATGTCGATGTGTTTACTTCGACTGCTACTTTTGTTATTTTTAGTTAGGAAAACAGCAGCTGAATTATCGCAAAATATCTTTAATGGCCTTGAAATGGAATCAACCACTCTAAGCCTAGACATGAAATTCCTCATCCATACACCATGCTTTGTAGCCTCGAAACAAGCAACGAACTCGGTCTCCATAGTGGAAGTAGCAATCAAAGTTTGCTTTGCACTCGCCAGATCTGGCTCCAAGCAAACAAAAATATGTAAGGATGTTAATTTACGAGAATCAACACACCCAGCGAAGTTTGAATCGGAGTACCCCAAAACTTCCAGATTATCGGTCCGTCTATATGTAAGCATGAAATCTTTGGTACCTTAAAGATACCTCATGACTTTCTTGGCAGCTTTCCAGTGTTCGATTCCTGGATTACTCTGAATCTTCCGAACATTCCAACTGCAAATGCTATGTCAAGTCTTGTACATACCTGAGCATACATCAAACTTCCAACAACGGAAGTATACGGAATATTCTTGATTTGTTTCCGTTCCAAATCATTTTTCGGGCATTGGCTCAAATTGAGCTTATCACCCTTCACAATGGGTGCTACACTCGGTGAACAATCTTTCATCCGAAATCTCTCTAAAACCTTATTAATATAGGTCTCTTGAGACAACCCCGAACACAACACGGTGTCTCGATGTATCTTTATGCCAATGACATAAGATGCATCACCCATATCCTTCATTTTAAAATTTTAGAGAGAAATTGTTTCACCTCATACAACAACCATTTATCATTGGATGCAAGTAAAATATCATCCACATATAAGACAAGGAAACAAGTCTTACTCCCCTTTGACTTTACGGTATATACATTGATCCAAAATATTCTCTTCAAATGAATGAAGAGATAATTTTATCAAATTTCAAATATCATTGACGGGATGCTTGTTTCAATCCATATATGGACTTCTTTAATTTGCACACCAATTGCTCACCATCACTAGAGGAGAATCCTTCTGGTTGTTTTATGTAAACCTCTTTCTCTAGATCACCATTTAAAAATGCTGTTTTCACATCCTTTTGTTGCAATTCCATATCAAAATGAGCAACCAATGCCAAAATTATACGAAGAGAGTCCTTTTTAGATACAGGAGAAAAAGTCTCCTTGTAATCAATTCCTTCTTTCTGAGTGTAACCTTTAGCAACGAGTCTTGCCTTATATCTTTCAATATTGCCTAATGAGTCTTTCTTTGTTTTGAAGACCCATTTAAACCCTATGGCTTTCGCCCCTTTAGGCAATTTAACAAGATCCCAGACTCTATTGCTACTCATGGAACTCATCTCTTCTTTCATAGCATTGTGCCATAATTGTGATTCATTACAACTCATGGCTTGTGAAAATATTTCAGGATCATTTTCAGCTCCCACATTGTAGTGAGGACTCTTAGGATATACAACATAATCACTAGGGATTCTTTGACTTTCTCATTTGGAAGACTTTCTTAATGTTGTATCATCATCCTCAGCAGGAGTATGTTGTACAACTATTTCAGATAAATCCTAATTTTATGGTCAAACTGAAATAGACTCAACATTTTGTGGAATGACATTGATTGGTTGTTCAACACCAGATTGATCTTGAGGGGTGTTGTATACATCAATCAACATATCATATGAAGTGGAGGGTTGAGAATCTAAATGATTAGTTCTTGATCGTTTTCTCCCACTCATTAAGTCATTCTCAAGAAATTTTACATTTCTTGATTCCACAATCCTAGTGGTATGAGATGGACAGTAAAATCTGTATCCCTTAGACCATTCAGCATATCCAATGAAATGCCCACTTATGGTCATTGGGTCTAATTTCTTTTCATGTGGGTTATAAACTCTTACTTCGGATGGGCATCCCTATACGCGTACATGTTGCAAACTCGACTTCCAATATTTTCACAACTCAAAAGGAGTTTTGGAACAAGCTTTTGTTGGGACCCGGTTTAATATGTACACCGCCGTTTTAAGAGCTTCACTCCACAAAGATTTTGGAAGTTCGGAGTTACTAAGCATACTACTCACCATGTCCAATAATGTTCGGTTTCTTCTTTCTGCTACACCATTTTGGTTCGGAGAACCAGGCATAGTATACCGGGCAACAATCCCATGTTCTTGAAGAAACTTTGCAAATGAACCAAGCATTTGTCCATCTTCAGTATATCTACCATAATACTCTCCACCTCTATCTGATCTCACAATTTTGATATTTTTTTCAGTTTGTTTCTCTACTTCTGCTTTAAACAATTTAAAAGCATCCAAGGCTTCATATTTATTATGAAGCAAGTAAAGATGCATATATCGTGAGAAATCATCAATAAAGGTGATGAAATATTTTGGACCATATGAATCTATATCAGGACTACAAATGTCAGTATGTATGATCTCTAATATGTCCGAACTCCTCTTGGCATTTTTCTTAGTTTTGTTGGTCTACTTTCCTTTAATGCAGTCCACATAAGTCTCAAAGTCAGTAAAATCTAGAGTACTAAGTACTCCATCATTTACCAATCTTTTGATTCTATCAATGGAGATATGTCCCAATCTCCTATGCCACAATATCGAGGAATATTCATTCATAACACATCTTTTAATTCCATTATTAACATGCACAGTATTAAAATTGGTATTATTTTGCAAATTCAAATAATAAAGACCATCAGACAGTGTACCATTCCCAATAATATCAGACTTATAAGATAAACTGAATAATGAGTCTAAAAATGTAAAGGAATATCCAAATGGTACAAGTCTAGAAACAGAAAATCAAATTTCGGAGAAATTTGGAATATAAAAAGTCTTTTCTAATGTCAAAACAAAACCACTACTCAAAATTAAATTGCATGTCCCAATGGCCTCCACATGTGAACGCATCTTGTTTCCAGAGAAGATGCATTGTTCACTGCCCATTGGTTTCCTTTGGTTTTACCAAAAGCCCTGTAAGGAATTAGAAATATGGATTGTAGAAATGTGAGTCGATCCACCATGTGTTATGTGAAACATTAACCATATTAGATTCATAACATACAAAAGAGAATGGATTACCTTTCTTTTCAAGCCAAATTTGATACTTGAAATAAGTCCTTCTTTCGTGTCCTTCTTTTTCTGAAGAAAGACTTGGACTCCTTCTTGATATCAGTTGGAGAGGTACTTTACCTTTCCCCCGATTTTGGCTTGCGTCTTGAACCTTCCTTCTTTTTGCGTGAAGACGCTCTCACTTTGCTCCATCATGAGCCATCCTTCCTCTTGCACACACATGGTCATGAGTTCATTGATTGACCATTTATCCTATGTGTGTTATAAAAGATTTTAAAAGGCCCATATTGCGGTGGAAGCGAATTTAAAATGTAGTGCACAATGAAAGGTTCAGAAATTTTCACCTCTAGATTTTTCAGTTGAGTTGCAATATCCCTCATTTGCATTATGTGCTCACGCACACCCTTAACTCTGGTGAGCCTAATAGATGAAAACTTCATTATTAGGGTGCTTGCAAGTGCCTTATCTGAAGTTACAAATTGTTCATCTATGGCCTTCAGTAAATCCCACACTTTAGTATGCTGGTCGACAGAACCACGAATACCAGCAGAAATTTTTGTCTTTATGAACATTAAACTGAGGCGATTAGATCGTTCCCAGCGTTCATAAAGAGTTACCTCATCCGGAGTGCTAGTAAGAGTAAGAGCCGGTGGTTCGTCTTTCCGGATAGCATAATCGATATCCAGCCACCCTAAGTGAAGAAGAATTCTCTCCTTCCACACTTTATAGTTATCACCTTTTAGTTCGGGAATTTCACATCTAATATCGGAAAGATTTACAGATTGAATAGCTGCATAAAAATAAATACATGCTTAACATCCAAAATTGAGGCTAATAAATTACAAAATTATGTTTTACCAATGTAAAACATACATCATGAATCAATAGACAAAAAAATTACCTGTGGGCTAAATTTTAATTCCAGTAGATTCATGTCCAATTTTATGATAAAACTATCAAATTATATTCCTTTCTTAATCCTTGTGGAGCAAATTAAGAAAATAATAATTTGACATTTTATCCTCGATTAATTAATTTAATATCATAAAATTTTACATAGGATAAATTTTATTATATCAAAATAATTACCACAATTTATGTCTTTATACCACACGTGATAATGAAAAATAATTTTATTAATTAAGGTGTCTTGTGGCTAATCCTCAATTAATTAAATTATTTTAATTACAAGACATTATTTATACATATATATAATTATATTCGGATATTGTATTTTATACTTTATATATAATAATATATTATATATATATATATATAAATATAAATATATACGTATATATATAATATATATATTTACCGATCGTAGAGCGCGCGGCAAAGCACATTGCTTCCCACCTCAGCGTCCCGGGTTCGAATCCCGTCAGCCGCGTCCGAGTTTCTTTTTCCTCATTTGATAGGTGATGGGCGGTAAGTCCTGGGGCCCAGCGAAACGGTTTGGGCCGCGGCAAGCGCCCATAACCGATATATAATTTTTAAAGCGTAGAAACGACGTCGTTTTAATAATAGAATTCGTTCAAACGAAACGGCGTCGTTCGAAGCACAAACACGAGCACGAAAAGGGCGGCGTTTTGGATTGCGAAAGCGTAAAACGACGCCCGTTCAAGTCGTCGTCTACCTTCGTCCGGGTTCCCGAACCCGACAACGACTTCTTTCGACCGAATACCATACTCCGATTAAAAAACGGCATGATACGAACACCATAAATGATAAAAAATATATGGAAATTTGGAAATTTAATTTCCCATCGATTTCCGTGCTTTCGTTTGAACGAATCTTCAAAAAACGAAGACTTTAGGTTTTTTCGATTTTAGGAAAACCGAAAAAACCTTGAGAACAACAAAGCGAGTTGAAGCATTTCTCTAATACCAAATGTTAGAAATTTATGTGGCTAAAACAACCACCTTGAAATTTAAAATCGAATAATATACCTCCAGAGCCATTTGGTGCTCTGTTTTGGACTTGCGATTTGGACGGGTTTCGTCTTCCCGGACACTCCTTCATCGTTTAGATGGTGTATTGCTTGAGTTGGGTGCCAGGGACAAAGCCAAAATGCTCAATTTATAGGTGAAACCATCACCCACCTCAACCGAGCGTTTGGAGCTCAAACCGGCCAAAATTAATGAATTGACTTAATGGGAGAGTTATCACTACTTAATGGACCACAAATACTTCAGCAATTAACTAAGAAAAACGCCAAATAGTTACAAATCCATCAAGGAAGATGAAGAGAACGAAACTCTTCTGGCGGCTCGAAATCGGCTTCAGAAGCCGTTCGTGGCTCACGGCTTGTGGACTCGTGGGCCGGCTCAACGGCTTTGGCCGGCTCATCATTTGGGCTGAAGCCCACAATAAATGCAGTAAAATTATCTAAAAAAATGGGCTGTTTAATCATACATGGGAGCTTTGGGCTTTTCTCCACAGCAAAACTTGGTGCACAGTAGCCCCTTCTACTATCGTCAATCATAAAACCGTTCACCTCTAAAGATAATGATAGAATTCTCCAATGTCATCTTCTCTATCAGAGTTGCTAGTTCCAACCAATCATGTGCATTGTGAATCATTATCCGATCCAATGACACAATGACATCACCAAGTAACAGATAACCAGACACGGGTGAGGTTGACAATACCTTCAATACTTGTTTCCAGGTGATGAACAAGCCTATATTATACATGCAGCACAATTACAAGAAGTATAAAGTATATCAACTTTTATTTAGACTACCATTTGGCTTTCACCATGTATGTAGAGAGGATAAAAGACGAAGGGCAAAAGCAACAATGCTACTCCACAAGCTGTACCACACTTTCAAAGATTAAATCCAATATCTGCGAAGGACAGTAGAGCGTGAGTTTGCCTCCATGATTAAATCCAACAAATGCCCCTGGAAATACAGCTACAATAAATACAGCAATGTACTCCATTTGTATGCCTTCACTGCTTCAAGTCAAAGTGTCACCAACAACATGTAAGAAGCTACCCTACCACAAATTGCATGAAATAAATTCATGTATCAACTAGTAAGGCCAATCCAATCGAGTTGTTTAGCCATCGCAAGGACACAGTTTGGAAAAAATCAGTGAAAACCTTGACGTTTCATTTAGTTCAAGGCAAAATCAGTGAAAGCTGTCCAATAATTAATTATTTATTTATTTATTTATACCCACCATTTTCACAGACAAAGCACAGATTGAAAGATTTCTCCAATTCTCATCAAGGAAAAGGAAATCTCAATCTTCAACTTCAAATATGTAAATCAAGAGAAATTGTAATATAATTTCACAAATCATCAACCCCTAATTTCAGCAACACCTAATTCCCAATTCATTCCTCATTGTGCAAACTGTCGACCGCTCTGTAGAGTATGAAGCTCTGTTTTTCTACTATTTTAATTCCGACCCAAAATAATCGTTTCCTATAAAATAAGCTCAGCGATTAACAACCAGATTTTAAACTTTAATAAGAAAAAGTGGTTGTTGATGTCAATAGAGGAAATAATTTCACTTGCGAATGAAAAGGATTAATTTCACTTACCTGGTTCAATGTGTTGGGGAAGAGGGCGGACTACCTTCCCGATTAAACGAGACAATAAGAAATGAGAACGAAGAAGAACAATGAACACAAGAAATTTTTACGTGAAAAATCCTTCTCAATCAAGGAAAAAATCACGGGACAAACTGTCCACTGAAACGAGTTTCACTATATGAGATTTGGAGGCAACAACAGAGAACAAAGAGAAATCGAAGAGCACTCCTTCACCGTTTTCTCTCTTACTCTCTCACCCACTAGTGCATCCTCTCCACATACATAAAAAAGATATATATGGGGCAATATTCAATACATAAAAGGACAGAAACAATTCCTTCCAACAATGTGAATATTCCTCTGTCCAAAAATACGGCTCCTGCAAAACCGTCTGAGATCATGTATCTCGGGAAAATGCGAGGCTGCACATCTTGTATTGCGCGGGCGGCGCCTGATTTGGCCAGCGTTCTTTCACAAGATCGGTCAACACCTCTATTGACCGTCTGCCAATTTGCTCTTTTGGAAATTCTCGGTGGCCAAACACTTCATGGCAAACCGGTCAAGTCCTCATGTTAGCCATCTGGTCAACATACTTGTTGACCGGAATTTCTTTTCTTTATATAAAAAAATAGTACGTTCGTACTCCGCCCAAGTTCTTTGATTACAAGAACTTCTTCACGGGAGTGATCCCCAACAAACTTTCCCTCATGACCGTGAGGAAGTTGGATCCACAAGCCCAACTATCTTGCAGCACGCCTCATTCTTCCCTCTTGTTAGAATCTTAGTCATCATGTCTGCTCCATTGTCTTCAGTACCAATCTTCTCCATTGATAATAGACGAGCTTCCAGCACGTCCCTCACCCAATGGTACCAAACATCAATATGTTTGGATCTTGAGTGAAATGAGGAATTCTTGCAAAGATGTATTGCACTCTGACTATCACAGAGTACAGTGTACTTCTCTTGTTCAAGACCCAATTCTGAACAAATTCCTTCATCCTGACATCTCCTTGCACGTCTCTCATAATTGCAATATATTCGGCTTCGATTGTGGATAGAGCTACATTTTTTAGTAGCTTGATTGCCAAAACTGCACCGCCAGTAAATTTTATCAAATAACCCGATGTAGATTTCGTGTGTCAATGTCTCGGCCATGTATCCGCATCTAAATATCCACCAATCATGGGTATGTCACTTCCAAGACCTGGCACATCTTGGAAGTTCCTCGAATGTATCGCGTGATCCATTTCTTGTGAGACCCGGTGCTCCTTGCTCGGATTCGATAGAAAAGCGACTAAGCTGTCCGACGGCATGAGCTATGTCGATCCCAGTACACACCCAAGCATACATAAGACTTCCAGCGCCCAGAGGAATAGGGCACGCCTTTCATATATTTTTTCGACATCAGGGGCCGGACATTGATGAGTGCTCGACTTGTAATGATCGCGAGGAGGTGTGCCGCGCTTTGACTTGTTCATATTGAGCCGTTAGAGCACTTTCTCGAGATAGTTTTCTTGAGACAACCACAATTTTAGCCTTAGTCGCGTATAATTAGGCTCCCGAATTTGTTTTGTCGATCCGAGGTCCTTCCGCGACAAATGACCGTCAAGCTGCTCCTTGACTTCCTTATCCGGTTGATATTCCGTCCAACTATCAACATGTCATCCACATATAAGAGAAGGATGACAAAATCATCGTCGGCAAACCTCTACCGCAAAATACATTTAGTCACGAGTAGTCGCTTGAGTATCCTTGGTAGGACATAACGGTTTCGAACTTCTTGTACCCTTTGCAGGGGGCTTGCTTTAAGCCATATGGACTTTTCTTCAGAGTGAGGACAATTTATTTTCCTTTCCCTTAGCCTCAAAACTTTGAACATGTTCCATGTAAATCTCCTCCTCAAGCTCTCCATGGAGGAATGCGGTTCGGACATCCATCTGCTCCCACCTCGAGGTCTGGGCGCGGCCAGGCCCAATACCACTTGTATGGAAGACATCTTCACTACCGGAGTAAATATCTCATCAAAATCAATTCCTTTTAGTTGTCCAAAACCTTTAACCACCAGTCGAGCCTTGTATCTTGGCTCCTTGGTGTTCTCGTCCACTTTCAACCGGAAGACCCATTTATTTTTCAAAGCCTTCTTCCCCTTAGGAAGTGTAACGAGATCAAGGTATGGTTCTCATGAAGAGAACTCATCTCATCCTTCATGGCCTCGGCCATTTCTCATTGCCGCCGTTCGCAGCCTCTTCATAATCTTCGAGGCTCACTGCCGGCATCGTCGTCATTACATACTCTTTGGAGGAGGAGCGACAGAGGCGGTGATCGTGCATTTCGAAGAGATCGTCTAATAGCTACTTCTTGGCGGTTGAGGCATGGCTTGATTTGGTTATCGTCGAGGCACTATGACCTCCTCTCCGGTATCTTGATTTTCTTGAGGACTACCAATCAGTCAACTCTTTGTTGACCGTAAACATCTCTACGATACGGGACGGACATCTTGATGCCGCTTTGTCCGTCATTTTATCATTACAATTGCCTTCTGCCGATGTCTTGTCGTCTCATTCTTGACAAATGTTACATCTCTTGCCAGGACTAGTTTCCTTGTGGCGGGATCATAAAATTTGTAACCCGAGTTCATCCTCTCCATAGCCCGAGAAAGATGCATTGCATCGTCTTTGGCTCGATTTTGTCCTTTCATCTCTTGGAGCGTGCCTGAATGCTTTACATCGAACATTGCAAATAATCATAGGACGGTTCTACACCCGTCCATATCTTTCGCCACTTCACACATGAGTGGCTTACTCGCGTTTGTTGATAATGTAGGCCGCCGTCAGTCTTACCGCCAGAATGATGCCTTAAGTTTTGCTTCATAGAGAATACAACGTACTCTCTCCAGAGCGTACGTTTGTCAGTTCTACTACTCCATTCGGTGAGGTGTCTTGGTGGTGTTTTACGATGCCTAATACCATGTGAGGTGGTAGGCATCAAAAGGCCCCAAGTATTTGCCACGATTGTCACTACGGATAGCCTTTAGCTTCTTCCCGTCGGCGCTCCACAAGAGCATGGGCGCTCAAAAATACCAAGGACCTCATCCTTGGTCTTGATAGGTAAACCCATGACTTTCTTGAACGATCGTCAATAAATAAAACAAAATCCCGAGGCACCACCCGATCGACTTTTCTTTGAGCGGACCACACACATGTGTGTATGAGATCAAGCAGTCCGGTTTTGGGGTTGACGGAACTCCATTGAAAGATACTCTTCTCATTTCCCGGCCAGCGGTGAGACACGTTTTCATCCGTCCTCTTTCGTTCCTTTGATTAGGCCCTTCGGCCAAGTGAGACAATCCCCTTTTCACTCATGTGACCTAACCTCCCGTACCCGCAAATCCTCTGTCTCCTTACAAATTACGGCGTTTACATCTCGACCATGGCACGGACCTCCATCACATACAGGCAGGACACTTTTTCTCTCTCGCTGCAACAAGCGACCCTCTTGGTCAACTTCCATTCACCTTCTGAAGGTCTTTGCGATAACCCTCATCATCCAGTGATAGGCTGAGATGACATTTAAGCGAATGTCGGGAGCGTGATGCACATCTTTCATTAGTAACCGTGCCATTATTTGTGACGAGAATAATATCTCCTTTGCCTACAATAGGAGATATTCCTTTATTTCCCATCCTAATTACTCCAAAATCTCTGGGTATAGGATGTATATAGTCCACAAGGATGTAACATGTAGGAGTGGCGCCGAATCAATTACCGACCAGATTCAGGTCTGTCAAGTTTGCCACCTCTCCTTGACATGTCAGCGAGGGAGATCCCCACTTGTGACTGCGAGACGGAGGACGTTTCCTCGCCACGTCCTTTGTCACTTTTCTCCTTCTTTGTATTTTCTCGCTTCCATTTGAAGTAATACTTCTTAATGTGGCCCTTTTTGCCACAGTGATGGCACTCCAGATTTTGGTATCTAGATCGAGACTTACTGCGACTCTTCTCTCTCGGTTTCTGGTGGCGACCTCTGTTTCTTCCCCTGGATTCGGTCACTAGAACCTCAGAATGAGAAGATGATGAGGTTCCTTGTGACCTCCTGGACTCATTTATGAGCAGAGAGGCAATGACCTCATCCCGGCCTCAAAGTATCATTGTCGAATAGCAAGGTTGTGATGATATGGTCATAGGTGACTTGAGGGAAGCCAACGGGACCAACGCCTTGTCCTCCTCCTTGATTTCCTCATCAAGAGCAAATATAACGTTAATATCCGGTTAAACTTGTCCAAGTGTCTCTCAAAACTCCCTCCCTCCGACAACCACAGGCCATAAAATTGCTTTTTAATATGAAGCCTGGTCGTCAAGGATCTAAACTTGTAACGACTTTTTAATTTCTCCCAGACCTCTGCCGGATTAGTTAGACCAAGAACTTTTTGGAGAGTGTTGTCCGTCAGGCACAGTTTAATGCTACAGTTTGCAAAGTCTCTCTTATATTGCCATTCATCGTCGGTCAGATTTTTAGGCTTTTCGTCCTTCTTCTTCAACGCCTTCACTGTCCCTTCCCTCATCAGAATGTTCTTCACCCTCTCTTGCCAGAGGATGAAGTTGCCTTGCTCGTTAAACTGCTCAATGTTGAACAGCAGATTCTTTGACAACGAGGATGCCATTGAAACAGAGTTTGGAACATGTCTCTGATACCACATGTTGGGGAAGAGGGCGGACTACCTTCCCGATTAAACGAGACAATAAGAAATGAGAACGAAGAAGAACAATGAATACAATAAATTTTTATGTGGAAAACCCTTCTCAATCAAGGAAAAAATCACAGGACAAACTGTCAACTGAAACGAGTTTCACTATATGAGATTTGGAGGCAACAACAGAGAACAAAGAGAAATCGAAGAGCACTCCTTCACCGTTTTCTCTCTTACTCTCTCACCCACTAGTGCATCCTCTCCACATACATAAAAAGATATATATGGGATAATATTCAATACATTAAAGGACAGAAATAATTCCTTCCAACAATGTGAATATTCCCCTGTCCAAAAATACGGCTCTGTAAACATGTCGAGATCATGTATCTCTAGAAAATCTGCTTGGTAGCTGGTTGTCTTGTATTGCTGCGGGCGGCGCACGATTGGCCACCACGTTCTTCACAAGATCGGTCAACACCTCTATTCAAATCTGCAAATTTGCTCTTTTGGAAACTCTCGGTGAAACCGAAGCACTTCACCGCCAAACCGGTCAACTCCTCGTCAGCCGCCCATCCGGTCAACATACTTGTTGACCGAAATTTCTTTTTTTATATAAAAAAACAGTACGTTTGTACTTCGCCCAAGTTCTTTGATTACAAGAACTTCTTCACGGGAGTGATCCCCAACACAATGATGGTGACAGCCTCGAACAATTGGTCCATAACAGTGGCGACGGCTTCTAACCCTTCAAATAGTGAGGGTTGACAACGACGACAAGAAATAGTGCCCATGTGGTGACAACTATAACAGCATCGGCCGTCCTCTGCTCTCTCTCTCTGCTACTCTACACACCCAAATGAAAAACAAAGACATCCACCGGATATTTATGGACGAAGAAATGGTTGATTGAAAGAATCGGGAGGAAGAGGAACGGCCGATGGCAATTAATGCTGCCCGATTAAATGAAAAATAAGAAGAATAAGAGGAGGAAGCAGATGAAAGAAACAGAGAGGAAGGAAAAGGAAGAAAAGCGCAGCAAAAGAAAAAGGGATTACTGTGTATCTGCTAGATATTTGGAGCACCTTCGGAGATGGAACAGACAGATTCGCAGGTTGGGTGATAGAGATTTGGAGCGGAGCGCCGGAGAACAGAGATCAAAGATGGAGAGTAGATGAGATAAGAGAAGAGAATGTAGAGCTTCTGGAGGGAAGGAACAAGAATTGGATATTTAGAATTACTATTATTGTGTATGAATTTTATAGCCGTCAGATTATATGAATTAGACAGCTATAATCATATCACTTTGTAGATAATCTCAGCCATTTAAAATCGGACAATCATGATTTTATATCTTAATATTTAATCTCAATTGTCTAATTCAATTTAAAATTAGACGGTTGAGGTTATAACTCGAGTTAAACATGCTTGGGTCGTCTGATTAAATTTAAAATCAGTTGACCCACATTATATCACATGTTAAATATGTGTTAGCCATCCGATCGTGATTGGATGACCCTAGTTTGGCGTTAGACGGTCTATTGTCAGAGACGCGATGGCCCTAGTTTATTATTATTATTTTAAACTTAATTTCTTCCCATGATTCAAATTTATAAACTAATTAATTTAAAAATATTCATGATGTTAATCAATTCCTTTCATTGCAAAAAAATTAAATGTTTGAATAACATGTGATCGATAGTAAAAAAAATATTGCTAAAGTAACATGACAGTAGATTAAGTAATTGACACGATTACATAATAAAGTCTCCTCATTGACTTTGAGTTCCTTAAGAATAAAAAATTAAACAATTTTAAATGTTAAGCTAATTTAAGTAACATGACAGTAGATTAAGTAATTGACACGATTACTTAATAAAGTCTACTCATTGACTTTGAGTTCCTTAAGAATAAAAAAATTAAACAATTTTAAATGTTAAGCTAATTTAGTCATTCATTCTTTGGGCCATTTTTGAAATTTAAATTTAGCATTCACATATGAAAAATTAGTGTTAGATATATAATCATAGAGTTGGCCTTGTCTATCTGTCGAACAAGTCCATAGTTGGTAAGCCTAGGAAAACTAAAAATAAAATGGCATTGTCCAATCCATCAATATCAAACACAAATAATATAATATTTGATCTTGACCCAACTCAAATTTGTATAAACCAAGATCCAACATGCCACCAAATAATTATCAATCAAAATATAAATTGAACTGAATTATAGATTCAAATAATGACATAATTAAATATTCAATTAAGTTATTAGATTGACTCTATAGTTAATCCATAATATGGTCTACGAACTAACAAGTATTAGTTATCCACCATCAATTCAAAATTTTTTTTTGTCAACTTTATCGAATTAACCCTAAGATCGAAGGTACATAATAGTAATTAAACTAATCAATTTTTAATTAGTCTAATCACTTAAATTATGACATTTTATTCTTCTTTAGGAAATAGCCAACGAGTGATATTATGGCTTTAAATACACACTTTTTCTCTTGAAAAAAAGGAGATAGAATATGAAAAATAAACAGTACAGAAGGTAACCCTCTAACTTATTCTTCTATAGTTATATATAGCCAAAGCCTTCACTTAATCTCTCTCATCCCTTTAATATCACCTATATTCTAACCGTTTGAAAGACATACTAATTTAAGTGTTGAAAGATATTTTAAGAAATAAGTCTTAATTCCTTCAGAATTTTTATTTACTATTATAGCATGCAAAATTCAGGTAAAACAGTTCAATAAGTGTATTTGAATTTCTTAGAACTAAAATTCAGATTTCATTTGCGTATCAAATTTCAAAAATAAGATCAGAACTAATAAGCTAAAAATTATAATTTTTAAATGAATGGATTTAGTAAAATGAGATGAAGAATCCATATTGTAGGATACGCTTGGACTTTCCATGTTCTTTGCTGTCAAGCTTTCTTCACTCTCTTGTTTTTTTTTTTTTTTCACTGATACTATATCAAAAAAATTTTTTTTGGATAAGTAAATAAAGTTGTATTAAAAATAAAAATTTACAGAAATTTATATTCTAAAATCAAGTGTTTTGTTGACTTGGATGGACAACATAAAGACAGGACATTCCTGAGCATCGAGAAACAAATCCGAAAAATAAAGATCCAAAAACAGTATTTTTATGAAAATTCAAAAAGTCGTCCGTGTTCATTACCATGGGTGAAAACAGATAAAAACAGTAGTTAAGTATATCAGACTAAACTATCCAAGCCGTGTATCATGACATATGACAAGAGCAAGAAAAACTACAATAGCCTTTTTATTGCGGTCATATGCATCACGGTTATGTGCAGAATCACCGCCAAAAGCACTTCACGACTAGAAGCAGCTACATCGGGCAATTGGATATCTCGGCCAAAAGCACGCTACGGCAATTAGGAACGATCTCGGCCTAAAGCAGCATCCCAGCCATAAGGATATCTCGTCCCTTAGCTCAGCTCACCTTGGCCATTTCTGAATGTCTTGGCCAACAAAAGATCACATCCAAAAGCAAGTAGTCTTTTTTTTTTTTTTGGAAGTAAGAAAATTAAATAAAAGGAAAAAAAAAAAGGACAAAATCAATATTCTATTTTCAAGTGTTTTTACGACTTGAAGATAGAATAAAGGTGCTAGGATATTTCCTAAGCAAGAAAAGTTTTTTTTTTTTTTTTTTTGGTATGAACAAAACGATAAAAGTCACCAAGAAAAAGAATCAAAAGGAAAGGAAACAAACGCTCACCAACAAAATCAACAAGGTTCAAATCCAAAGAAAACGTCACTCTGGTATATCAAGGCCAGCTACAGCTAGAACTGAAGAGATACCTCAAACCACTGAATCATGATGCACCAACCCAGGAGAAGCCTCAAGGAAGGAACCAGATACAGACAGCCACTACTAACTCACAAGTAGAGAAAACAGACGTAGCCTCAAAGATATAGGCTAAGGTCTTAGATCTCAGAACGATTTTTTTTTTTGACCCAAGAAAGAAGTCCCAAACCCAAATGTTAATAATAATTTTTTTGGAAACCAGAACTCCCATAATCAAAAAGACAGAATACAAAAATCAACAGATCGGGATCAAAATCTGACGAGAGCACAAAAATCCCCCAAGAACTACGAGAGGTCGTAGTATCCACAAAACAGCTCGAAAAGGGGTCCAAATTCACTGAGATGCTAGGAATAGTGGGGAGAAAGGAAAAAGGTAGAAGTGATGATTTTTTTTTTTTTTTTTTTAGGATAGATAAATTCCAGCAATCTAAAGATGTTTTGTCTGCCTTAGAAGAAGCACCTAGGAGAGCCTTCAAACGACAACAAATAACTTCAATAATTTGAGTGAACAGATTAGGGGGAGCATGAAAGTGAGAGATTGAAAAGTTCTGTGATTCCGCTCATTTTAGATATAATACACAACAGCTACAAGGGTAAGGCACATGGATGTAGTTTTGAAATTATTCCATTTCTATTTAGAGGTTGCCCAAACAATGTTCTGGTTCCAATCAGGATAAGGCCATTGAAGGCCAACATGGCAACTCACCATATGCCATAATTCCTAAGAAAAATGGCAGTTTAAGAAAAGGTGGTTATGATTTTCGACCTCATTTTGGCACAGTATGCAATAGGTTGAGAGGTTAGGGATGTCTTTGATACGATCAATAGTGCCTAACCTTCTATGAAGGGCCAACCAAAAAAATGAATGCATGGGCTGGGATATAAGAGGGGCCCCAAAACTAGGGATGCCCAATAGACTTTCACTCGAGGAGGATAAAGATAGTAGGTTGACCGGTCAAGAATTTTCCATCTAAATTAGGCTTCCATCTAATAGAATCTCTACTAGTGGGATCGGGAGGACAATTGGGCATATTCTCAATCAATTGGACACTTCCGAATCAAACGATTGGGCCAAATCCAATGGTTGTGACCGTCCCGATCCAAGTGGATATATAATTACTAAGCGGTCCTAGGGGATGTAAGTTGTCAAACCGAGAGGAAAGTGTTTGAGCCATCGCCAATAGAGTGGAAAATCAAGGCACATCATAGGGCGGAGCTTCATAATTTTCCCTCTAGCTCCAAGATCTTGAAGCTGGAACTTTTTGAGTCAAATACAGCGGTCCTTTATTGATTAAGCGTGAATCCAAAGAGACGGATCAAATCCGTATCTTTGGAAATAATGCGCCAAAGCATCTTATAGATCTGCGCTTTATTCTGGCCCAGCTGATTATTGATTCCCAAGCCGCCCTCAGTCTTAGGGTAACAAATTTCCTCCCAAGCAACCTTGGCCGACGACTTACCTTTGTTATTTCCATGCCAAAGGAATTTTCTAATGTTTTTTTCGATCATTTTGAGAACAAAGCTGGAGAATGAAAATGGAGCTCTAGTACATATGAATGGATGAGAATAGAGGAAATAAGTTGGAGGCGCCCCCAAAAGGACAACCATCTATTCTTCCATGATGATATACACTTGGAAACTTTTTCAATAAGGGGTTTACAATTAGAAATTGTAAGTCAGAGGCGATAAATGGGACCCCAAGTATCGTACTAGGAGAGTACAAGCTTTAAATCCCATAATGCACATAATTGATTGTTTCAATGAGGGTCCCGAGGTAGATGAATATCTCACTTTTACTATTGTTGGTTGATATGCACGAGCAGGTTTTGAACTCTTCAAGGCAGCGGGGGTCCGAATACAATTTTCATCAACTTTGGAAAATAGGAGCAAGTCATCCACAAAGGAAAGCATGACATTTGTCTAGTATCGTTGACATTATCGATGGAATTGTAAACTAGCTCATTGTAGTGGGCTTTCACCTCAATAATGCCATTAAGAATGTCCATAGCAAGGACGAATAAATAGGGAGATAGAGGATCACCCTGGTGAAGACCCTTGCCCCCTTTGAAAAACCCAACCGATTCTCCATTTATATTGAGAGAAAAGGAGGTAGTTGTGATACATTGCTAAATCCAGGTGATCATCTGCTTGGAGAATCCCATCAGATCAAGAGTGGAATTAATAAAGTTCCAATGGACAGAATCATAAGCTTTCATGAGATCAATTTTCATAGCGTATCTAGGAGGGCCTTTACCTAAGTGATATTTGTGTCTGAGTTCACGGGCCAAAAGCACATAGTTCTTAATTTGTCTTCTCGCGATAAATACGGTTTGGCATTTATCCACCACATGAGGAAGAAGTGGGTTTAAGGCGATTTGCAATGACTTTAGAGAATCGCCTTATAAATGACATTACAAAGAGGATATAGGTCTATAATCCGTCACCTCAGGGGACATCACCTTAGGAATGATGGTGATAATGGTAGCATTAATTTGCTTAAGAGCTTACCGTGATTAAAGAAGTCCCGAATAAGCCCGTGTAATCTTGGCCCAACAATATGTCATGTGTCTTTTAAAAATCTAGAAGAGAATTCATCTAGGTCGGGGGCTTTAGAATCCCCAGTGGAGAAGATGGTGTCATGCATCCCTTCACACCGAGGGGAGATTAAAGGGGCTTTCAAGAAATCGGAAGGATTGAAGGATATACGGCGAAGCCTATTCTTGTCCCTCAATACCATGAGCGGCTAGATCCCCCATGGCCATTGAGTGGTCCATAATTAGATGATGGACGTCTTCTCAGCCAGCAGTAGGGCAGCCATCATCCTTAGTTAAGGAGATGATTCTATTGCGGTTATTGTTTCCAATGACCGTGCGAAGAAAAATCTGGGGCATTCGTCACCTTCTTTGAGCCACTTGATTTTTGCTTTTTGCTGAATGAGCTTAAGCACCTGCTCCAATGCGAGGAAATAGGCCTCACGACAAGAGCGCTCATTTGTAATAGTGCCCATAGAAGTCGAATTTACTAGTGGATATCCTCGAGCCTTCGAGTTCTAGCCACCTTTTCATGAATATCACCGTTTGCATGTTGAGAGTCTTAAGCATCCTTTTAATGGTTTATAGTTTTTGACAAGACGGTACATTGGGGTACCTTGCACCTCCTCCTACCAAGCCGCCTTCACTACACAAGTGGGAAATGAGGTGCTTAGTAAGAAAATTGTTGAAAGCAGAAACATTCCTTTCCTTTTTCTTTGCTCCCATTAGCGAAGTAAAAGGCAAGGAGAATGATGAAGAGTCTATTTACGGGAAAAAAGGCACGTCTTGAGCCAAAATTTTCAAACCAATTACCGTTCACTACTACTCTATCCAATTTCTAAAGATGCAAATAGAGGGGGTCCCAATAGTCGTTCTAGGTATAGAACACACCATCTCGTCACGTCCTTTAGATCACAATCATTGAGGCGGTTATTCGTGTCCGGAGAGCTCTTAGCATGCTAAGTCCCCCAAGACCCTCGGAGGGGATCTAATAGCATTGAAATCCTCGAGAACAGCCCAAGAAAGATTATGGGAAAGCACACGAAATGGCGCAAACTAGTCCCTTGAGGAACAACGTGGGACTGAGTTGACTCCGTAAACTAACGAAAGCGTACAATTTTTGTTAATTCCTTTAATAGAAACACTAGCATGGATAACCTGATCTTCAAGAGACCGGAAGCTCACATCCACAAGGCTAGAATCCAGCCTTACCCAGATCCCTCCTTTTTAGAAATTTGAGTAGTTCATTTTCAGAGCCAATTGGGCATAATTTTGCGCGAGATAGCATCAGAATGACACTCCTTGACTTTAGTCTCTACCAAGCCTACAATGGCGCATTTGGCGGAGCTAATAAAATTCCTAACCTCATGGGCTTTGACTATGCCATTAAGTCCTCTCACATTCCAACAGGTCATACTAATAATTGGAAGAGAGGGACGGGAGAGGATATTCTTTTAGACCTCTTGGAATTCTTTAATATGGAATCCAAAAATTTGGAGGACTTGCACCTATGATGACCCAACATTTTGGCAGAGGTCGGGAAGGATCCAACCTGAGCCTGGTGAGGAAAGGTAGGGCCATAGCTAGTAGACGGGGGAGGGAGGGAGTATCCTTTTGATTGTCAACACCGAGATTACTGTTAGTGCACGGGGTGTGAACGTTGGAGCATTTCAGCACTTCCTGAAGCAAGGAATCGGCTACGGACGAGGATGGTTTGCAACCAGAAAGAAGAAAGTCTAGAGCTGAGTGTTTATCTTGCTGACCAAGAGGGATATGAGCTACAGTGCCAGAAGGCAAAGTAGGATTTGAGTGGCCATGACATACAATCTAGCTTTCCTTATTGTCAATTTGGGGAGAACTACATCTAGGGGGAACCACGGGAGCGTTCCTAATCCCATACAGTCCGGACACAGATAAGTGATCCCCATTCCTAACTACAGACATAGGGCTGCCGTCATTGCCAGAAGTAGGAACATCAATGGAAGGGGAGCTAGAATTATTTGAAGGGTCTCATCCTCACTCCCTCCCTTGCTATAGTGTCCATGCAGGGGACAATTGGGTTCTCCTCGATGAGATCATGGAGAGCCTTAAAAGAGTTAGAACATGGGGGGGTTTGTGGACCAGAGTCATTTTTAGATGCCACTCTAGGTGATAAGGGCTTGGAGGACTCACCATAAGAGGAGAGGTGTTTTCGGACCTTCCGAACTCTTCCCATTGGACGATATGATGTCGTCGAATTGCAACAGGAGTTAGAGTGCCCCAACCAATTATAGAGGCTACAACGAACAGGTTTACCTTGATATTTAATACCAATTTCATAGCTGGATTGGGAAGGATGCTCAGGTGAAGTCCTAGGTCTAATACGAATAGTGGACGATAATGGAGCATCAGCATCAATTTCCACGGGCGTAGTTCATACGTTCTAATTTTTTAGTAATAGGGTAAAAAGAATAGGCTTGCCCACCACATTTGCAATCCAAATCAATCCAATGTGTTGGGCCTCAGTATAAAGGCTCATAAAAGCATGGCTCAGAAGAAAGGCCCAAACGAGAGGCCCAAAGTAAAAACCAATGGCCCAAAAACCAAGATCACGGCAGAAGCCCAAGAAGTCCTGTCCGCTCATAAGTAAGCTCAAGGACAACGCTAGCAGCATCCGAGTACACAGACACAAAAAGGACCGAGAACCCTAGAAGCCCTACTGAGTCTCAGAATCGCCCGAGAGGTCAAGAAGAGGCTCCTGGACTTTCCCCAGAACATCATCCAAGAATGGCCTCCTCTTACGAGTCCGCGAACTCACAAGGTGCCCCACTCAGGGACGAGGATTATCCTATGCTTGGTTAAGGATGCCAGCTAAGCAATTTCACTGATTCCCAAGGAAGCTGCTGACCCGCCCGATCGCCGTCTCAAGGGCATGCTTGGGTCAAATCAAGGCCGACACACCTAGTTACGCCGTGGCGCTAGCGCATGTCTTACCGCGCACGTCGGCGGCATTAATGAGACGTGGGACGCCGCTTAATTTGGGCCATCCGATGGCCGCCACGCGTCTCCTCCCCAACGGTTTGGTCTCCCCTATAAATACCCAGCAAAGTCCCTTTCTAAAGGGACCAGACTCTTTTTTTCCCAAAAGGCAAAGCAAAGAGATCCCCAACGAGAGTGACAAAGACTCCCAGCGAGCATAGCCTCCTAAGAAAGAAACACAAAACAACAGATAAGAAGGGGATTAACCCCAACACTTGTACTTTGTAAAGATTTCAATCCAAATAGTGAAGCACTTTCAAGGCCCTGAGCCTCGTGGTTTTTCCTCCCCATTCAAGAGGAGGTTTTCCACGTAAAACATCCGGTCTCAGTCTTCCTCTCGCATCCAACACCTCATTTACTTGTGTTACCTGGAAACCACGGATCCGACTGGACGCCGCGAATCGTAACGCAACACAATGAGAGTCCAAAACTCCACAGGCGTTGCCCAGGGGAGATCCAAATGGGAAAGGTTTTATGATCTTCTTTGGATAATGGCATCCCCGGTTTCTATTTTTTAAAAACAGGGATTACCTACAAAAATACGTTAAGCTTGTTAATTTATATATTCTCTCAAAAATTATTATTATCCAATCATAAATTGAATATATGTTATCAATCAACATTTTCTTGTTAAATTATTTATAATCCTAAAGTAAATTTGTCAAAAATAATGTCAAAATTCATTGATAGAACTTTCCATTAGAGAATAAATTTGCCAAATTATTAATTTGGTTGCCAACTTGGTCCTACGATGTGCTAGTTTAATAGAAAATTCTTATTGGTAAAATTGGTCAAAATTAATATCAAAGATTATTGATAAAACCTACCATTAGAAGCATGGCTTAAAAAAAATCAGAACTTCATCAGAGAAAGAATGAAGGTGATCAGTTTCTTAAACCTCTTGTATTAAATTTTGATTTTGGAAACAAAAGCAATATGTTTTTATCATTTTTGTTTCAGCTTTCATTGCTTTCATTGCTGCCGCAGCGAAAAAATAGTGATCGAGGTGCAAATGAGCTGCCAAACATGCAGAAAGAAGGCCTTGCGGATTGCTGTGTCTGAACCTGGTGCGTATGGATGCATGTTGTTTATTAAACTTCGAGGATAGATCACGAGAAACTATGAAACGACCAGTTTCAGTTCTGAAGTGAAATAATTTATCCTATTCCCTCAAAAAATTAAAAATATTAATCATTAATCCTTGTTTGACACCTAATAGTTTGAAGGAATGACCAACTTTCCAGGGTAAATGCAAATATTTCAGTTACAAGGCCGGAAAGTTTAACTAAAATGACAGTTTGGCGAGTTTAACTAAAAAAAAAAAAATTAAACATATTATATATGATTTTATTTTATATAATATAAGATAAAATCATATATAATATATAAGATATTAATTTTATAATTTAAATACGTTCTTGAGGTTACGTAATAGTAATAATAATTCTTATAGTTGTATCATGTTTTAAGAGCCTGACTAAAAGGAAACAAATAATTCCTCCTCATTGATAATTGGGTAGATAAAATGACACATTCTCATTTTTATATGACAAAAGAGAGAGATCCAAAACAATGGTGATGTTGTATGAGTTAATCTACTAGAGCCTGGACTCGTTATTCATTAGCATGGAGCTTATTTAGATTGAGTTAAAAATTTAACAATTTTGTGATGTTTATTTTGCGATACAAAATTGAATTAAATAAGGTCTTTTATATCTTATAATGATGCATAACATGTCCTAAAAAACTCAAGCACAACAAATGAATGTTAGGTTATGTGATTTATTCAAGCTAAAATCACATATATATTGAACATATTATTTTAAAGCCTAAATTCAGAAAGGCCATCAAATTCAAAAGATGGTCCAATGGCCACCAAATAATATCTCAATATAGAAGTAAAAGCAAGACATATAGACAGATTAATTCATATGAGTTTTTATCATTATTTTGTGTTATACTTTTAATTAATAACAACTCACAAACAGCTAAACAATCATGATTGTGTAGGTATAATATCAGTGGTTGTGAAAGAGCTGGATAAAGATCAGCCGGTGGTGATAGGAATAAATGTTGATTCAGCTAGTTTGACCAAAAACTGTGGAAGAAGGTTTGCTATGCAACCCTAGTTAGTGTGGAAGCAATGAATGAAGACGAAGGAGATGAAGAAGAGCTAAGACCAAACCCAACTCAAATGCAATGTACGATAGTACTACTCAATGAAGACGAAGGGTATGTATTTATTATGTGCTGTTATTTTATTTTTATTATTATATCTTTGGTTAATAACTATTCAATTGACTATATGTTAACAGGTTGTAGAAGGTGTTTCTTGGTGCTTCAATTTTAGGCTGTCTAAGATCTTTGGATTTATCGTTTTGGATCTCCCATAACCTGCATAGCAATTTTCTTTGGATAATGAAAATCTTCTGCAGAAGTTATCTTCTGCATTTATTCTTCTATAGTTGTCGTAGAGAAAGAAATAAGCGGTCTTATTTATATATTCACTTGCTTCTTGTTTATTTTATCATCTCTTGTATGCCCATATTAATTTTAACTTTGTCTACACTTCTGTTGGTAAAATTGTAAATTATGTTGACATTGGAAACTCTTGACAACCCCTTTGCCTCCATTGTGTGTTTTTTGCAAGCTGAGGAGATCCGTCAAGTGTGATTTAGTGTGATTTGTAACTTCAATAGATAATTAATATCAAATTCAAGAAATGGTTGAAGAACAAACAGATCGAGGTATAAACGGAAAACCTTGGTATAAATATATTTGATATTTAATGATTTATATATATTGTATTTTTTTAACAGTTCAACCAATACGTGGAAGAACACGTTGTGTTAAATGGAAAAGCAAGAGAGATGATAATCCTGCACCAATAAAGATTGATCTACCATCATCTCTACGCCGTATTGTTGGAGAAAATGTACAACAATTTATCACAGAAATAAGCTATCTTGTTAAACAATACTGCCTTGTTAATGTTGATAATCGGAAGCAAATGGATGCTCATATCAAGATGAAATTGATGCAAAAAGTGAAGGTAAATTTAATATATATATATATATATATAATTATATATTAATATATTTGGTTGTATTTCTTTTTTTGTATTATTTGGTATGCATAACATATTGCCATTGCTTGATTGTTGTAGGAAAAATACGTCTTGGCAAATGAAAATCATGTAAATATGGCAATTCAGAAAGAATTAATGAAAAGATTCCGTACTTGGCGTTTTGGTTTGCGAAGAGACTACTACAAAAAATATAGAACTGATAAGGAGCGGATTGAAAACTGCCCTTCTAATGTAGATATTGAGTAATGGAAATGGTTGGTTCTAGAATATTGGGGAAGTCAAAATTTCGAAAGTAAGTATATCATTCTTTATTTAATAACACTACTTAATAAATACAAATGCTTTGTGCTGGTTCCTAGACACACACATATATGTACTCAGATGACTAATGTTATTTATTGTTTTAAATGCAGCATATGAGTGAAACTAATTTAAAGAATAGAAGTAAACAGAGAATGATGAGCTGTGTTTGCACAAAATCTATTGCACATACTTTGCATGAGATGGTAATAGCCATCTTTAATATATGACATTTTTTGTTATTTGCTAACACTTGAAAATTTACAAACAAATGGCGACCAACATTAACATCACGAAGAATCGATCGAACCTACCGAATACTTGAAATTGTTCAGAAAGAAAAGAAATGAAAAGATGGAAATTGGGTTGATAATGAGTCGGAATATACATATCGTAAGTTTGTTAGAATTACCATGAGACTCAGGTTGAACAAAATGGTGTCGATAACTTGATGGCGGAGGATGCTTTTTCAATTGTTCTTGGATGTAAGTCTACATACATAAGAGGGATGGGAGAAGGTCCTCGGCCAAGTAGAAAATGACAATAACTTGTTTAGAAAGTTGTAGTAAGATGCCAATATGCCTAGAAAATGACATTAATGCCTGGATTGAGGCTAAAGTACAACGACGGTTAGCGAATCTGCTAAATCAAAAAGAAGTCGAGATTCGTTCTAAATTGTTTGTCAGTGAAAAGGTGATATATATTACGATATGCGATCTTTGATTAAAAGAATTATGTACAATGCAAACTAAAAAACGGTAAGTTTATAGCTATCGTTTCTTATTATGTTTTTAATTTTTACAATGAAAAATGGCATTAATGCTCTTTGTTCATTATTTTGCTTGGAAGCTCTTTGTATTAACCCATTGTAAAATGGGTGGGTAGATTTACACCCTACCCAAACTATATCTTACATCAATAGTAATTGTTTGTAGGACTTGGAGAATGCAATTAACCAAATGAATGATAAAAATGTTGAAGGAGCGGATGGTGGTTTATTATTTAAGCTTCAGGTAACCTGAGTAGTTGCCTTCTGAATAAAAAAGAACTACGATATTATGACTTTTGGGTTTCCATTCCAAATTTTATTATGACTTGGCTGTGCACTTTAATGTTATTCATTAAGGCGACCAGTTTAAGGCCGTTTGACAAGAATAGGAGCCGAGCTTGTGATCAATCTAGTGGGCCTATTAGCGATGGAACTACGAGCCAATCTAAAGTCTTAAAAGGCCAGCTGGCTTTCTCTTCCTCGACCGATCGTGTGCTAAAACAAGTGGAGGTTAGAGTTATTTGAAATATTATTTCCCATATTTGTTTAGTTGATTCCCTAACATGATTAGATTATATTGAGATATCTCGGATTACATATTAGAGTTATTTGAAAAATAACTTATTGCCTATAACAGCCGAACATTCAAAAAATAAAAGGCCAGATCCGATGATCTCGAGTATTTAAGGAGACATACATGCAAATACAAGTTCGGGTTGTAAACTTTAAATTTTGAGTGCTATCTTTTTTATACGATTGAGTGATTAATGTGTGAATCACAATGTTGCTTGGTACCTTTGAGTTGTGTGAATTATTTTGATCGATAATATTTTGGGCAAAATGTCGGGGTCTTGGCGACCTCGACTTTGAAGTCTAGGACTAACATTGTAGGGAGGTGGCCGAGAATCGAGTGTTAATCAAAGTATCGGTATGAAGAAGCCATATTCGAGTTCTCAACAAAAATCATGATGAGCACTCAGCCATGAGATCGTTCATGTTACTCTCGGCCTCGAGTGAACTCCATTTCATCCATTCCTTCGCTGTGTGCCGGTGCAAGAAAGCTTTCCTCCCCGAACATGGTAGTGAATCTTTCAATTCCCAATGAAGGTGGATGCCATCTTGAGGACCTTGGGACATTGTTGGGGATCCACTCCACAAAGTATGAAGAGTTATTGTTCAGAACAGATCTGTTTCCTTGTGTGTATGGTGTGTGTTTGTGGGTGTGTGTGTGTAGTGTATGCGGTGGGGTGATGACGGTGGTGTGTATGTGTAATGGGTGTGTGCCCAAGCGGGTGAGCGGGGTGAGTGAGTGCTGGCCGTGGGTGTGTGTGTGCGGTGTGTGTGGTTGGGGCTGAAACTCTTTTGCCACTATGTGAGTGGGTGTATGTGTGTGCGTGTGTGGGCATTGTGTGTTGGGTGTGTTTTGTGGTATGGAGGTGAGTTGTGTGGGTGAACATGTTCCGTGTGTGTATGGTGTGTGTTTGTGGGTGACTGTGTGTAGTGTATGCAAAGTGGGTGATGACAAAGTGGAGTGCTCTTGTGTGCGGTGTGTGCCAAGATGGGTGAGCGGGTGAGTGAGTGCGGCCGTGGGTGTGTGTGTGCGTGTGTGTGGTTGGGCTGAGCTACTACCTGTGTGAGTGGGTGTATGTGTGTGTGTGTGTGTGGGCATTGTGTGTTGGGTGTGTTTGTGGCAGTATGGAGGTGAGTGGTGTGGGTGAACATGTCAGTGATGATCATCAACCTCTTTGGTGCTCATCTTGCCACGGAACATGGCAGAAGCCGCAAGTAGCGGCCATGGCGTGGGTCGGCCCGGCACACATCATGTTCTTGGCATCCACATCATTATATTGCATAGCTGGAATTTTTTAAATTTCTTGTAAGACAATTTGATATTTGTGTTGAAATCAATTTGATATTTGTGTTAAATTTTTGCCCATTAAAATATATAAATTAAATATAAAATTATATATTTTTTATGATAATTATTTGTTATTAAATATAATATTTAATGACAAATTTTAAATGTATTTTAGTAACAAAATTATTTTGCCACTAACAAATATTCTTTAGTGACAAAAGAATTTCTTTAGTGACAAAATAAAAATTTATCACTAAAGGTTTTGTGACAAATCTTTAGTGACAATTTAGTGACAAATTAATATTTTGTCACTAAAAATTTTAGTGACAAATTTATAATCTTTAGTGACAAATTATTTTGTCACTAAAGATTATTATTGTTGTAGTGAGTTATCTTTATTATGGTTATTAAATTCTTCCAGCGGATCAAAATCAAAGTGTTTGCACCATGTTATGATGCATCATCCTCATAACTTAAGAACCTATTAAGGGAAATAAAAACATTGTAAAAATTTCCTATATAGTTGGGCTTTATTTTGAGAATGTTTTTGCTTGTCCTATTTTTAGTTTTCTTCAATATTTTTTTTTTAAATGAGAAAAGATGCTAGTTTTATTTTATAAAAAATTTGAATAAAAAAATCATGCAGAGAAAGAACCATCTTACTATATAGAAAAAATGAATAGATCTAGTAAAATTTTAATTTCTTTCATATCTTCATAGGACGTATGATTATTTATTTTGTTTTGAAAATGGAGAGCATTGGTCAACAATATCGAAAAACTAAGAAGTCAAGATGAATAGGAAAATAGGCTGATTGAATTAAATGGTTTGAACTTTTGCAATCTGTTTCCGTTCCAATTTGGTTTTAGTTTATGGTTTTAATTTGACGATTATTCAGTCCGACGATGATATTTCTTTTTAGTTTTTGCGGATATAAAAATACATTACTTATGAATATCTATTTTTGTTGGGTGCTTTCAAAAAATTGCTAACCATAATAATAATAGGAAATCAAATTCGTTTAAATATATTATATTTTAAAAATATTTTGCTATTTTTATAAAAAATTGTTGACATGAACCAAAATGGCTAAACCTAATTAACCAAACCCGCCAAAAGGGTGAGGACCCAGGAAGAGGCAGCTCACAACGCGGCCTCATGAGCCTGAGAGCCAGGGGGGAAGCATTCTACCTAGATGGGTCAATCCTAGACCGCTCGGCGAGAAACAGCAATTAGGGATGATCCACACGTATCTTCTTGCTCACCGGCCGGCAAGTGGTACAGTTCAACTCACAAACAACACTCACCATATCCGCCTAGGACAGTGCAATAAATATTTTTGAAATATCACACAGGATTGCAAATCTCCTCATGAATGGTAGTTACAACTTGATAAATATTTCTAGAATATTATCCCTAATTATGCATCGCTCCTAGGATGGCACTTATGACTCAATAAATCTTTTCAGATGAAAATTGCTACCCAAGGACCTCCATGATCGACCCAATAAAGGAAGAAATATCCCCAAATAGTCATGGCTACTATACTCACCCCGCATACGATCGCTGAAACAGTTCAGCAGATCTGCCATGACAACCGATAGCCAGTCTTGGCATCCAAGTAAGGCCAAATCGTGTCCAACATTATAAATACCCCTTCACTTCTATGGAAAGGGTAGAGCAGTCCTTATCATCAAGAGCCCTCAGAAGATTGAAGTACTCTCTTCTACTCTTAAGTCACTTATCCTCTAAATGTATCATTACACAAAGCCGCTTGCCACCGAGCATGACCAACGGAGCCAAGTCCTCCACTTCCACGCTCAATCCCCCCATCCTTCGTACATTTACGCATTGTTTGCATCCTTAGTCTTTCTCTCTTTTATAGAAAAATTTCTAATTTAAGTGTCGGAAGATATTTTGGAGAGCGGATCCTGCCATTTTTTGACCTCACGTTGATTTATTGTGGCGTGTATGATCCATATTATCAAGAATGAAGATTGAACCCGACTCAATTTGACCTGTCGAAAAAGATCAGGTGGCTTTTTAATTCATACAGCAATTTGGATCTTAGGATGTATCATTGGTGCTATTTGTAGGAACGACTGAAAAGTCTAACCACCACACTCATAAAAACGAACATGATCAATACTAGGGCACAAGCCACCGCGCTAATCTAGGATGCTGGCTCACATGGCGACCACCCTCTGTGGGTATCCATGTGGGCTAGTGACCGGCCACGGATATACACACATTCGTCGTCCAGATGGAGAGCATGTCTAAAATGCTCCAGACCCTCTACGCACGTCTTGGTGGACAGTGGTTGGGGGCTCCTTCCGCTACCTCTCAGACCTCAACTTCGAAGAGGAGGAACTAAAGAAAAATACCCAATCGAGAAGACCCAACAGCTTGATGATCTCAAGGTCCAACCGACCTCGAGCAACGGGGCCGGATGCAGATGGAGGGTCAACTGAGTCACGAGACACGAGATGAAAGCTTAGAACAGCGGAATCCTCACTACTCTCAGGACCACCGAAAGCCCCCAACCTAGGAGGAAGCCTCCTGCAGTACTAGGCCAAGTAAGAGTTAGTTGCTGCTCGATCCAGTGTCTCTCTTTAAATCACACAGAGTTGAGGACCTTCCTCAATGTAAGGAGAGAGTGAAGAAAATTGAGCAGCACGTATTCAGGGGAGGCGTTGATAGACACTTCGCAGATTTGAGGAGATTGCCATTCACAATGGAGATCCGATTTAGTCGCTCTCTCACAAATTCAAGATGCCATACCTGGAACCCTACGATGGTAGTACTAATTTGATGGACCATCTAGATCATTTTTATATCCTACTAAGCTTCCAAGGCCTGGACAAAGTAGTCATATATCTGTACTTTCCCCTAACACTCAAAGGGTTTGCCTGGATTTAGTTTTACTACCAGCAACCAAATTCGATTCGAATATTTTAGGAGTTGGCTGACAGTTTTCTATCATAATTTACCTCTAGTTGAAGGGAGGAGAAGTGCACTTGGCACCTCGCCCGCTTCAAGCAGGGGTTGAGCAAAACCCTGATGCACTTCTTGGCCCGATTCACTACTAAGGCCTGACAAATACCAAGGCTCATCGATGAGATAAAATTGAATGCCTTTGTATCGACTTTAGAGTCGGGCGATTTCTTTAAGCACATGGCCTATTATAACCCTAAGACCTTCCAAAAGGTCAAAACTATCGCCTGCACTTACATAGCAGTAGAGGAGGCTAACAAAGTGAAGCAACGTCCAGATCACTTCTATTAAGGGCCGGCGAATAGGAAGAAGATGAATGGAGACCATGCCAGTTCCAGAGACCCTAGAAAGTGGCCTCGGATGAAGCCAGGCATTTAGAGGAAATTTATACCTGTCACGAACTAGAACCAAGCAGGTCAATTTAAAATAACTAATTATAATTCTTAAAATTTAATATCTTAAATAAATTCAACAAATAATACTAAATCCCAAAAATTCGTGTGTGACAATCCAAAGAAACAGGACCCGACAAATCAAAATCCACATAGGACCTCATTGGACAACCATTCAGACAAAATAAATACGACCTATTCTACAAATATCGTAAGGGAGGTAATGAATCGACCAAAATTATAATTGCACATAATATGACATAACATCTAGACTATTCCCAAAATATAACCATGGGCTTATATCCGACCAATTTCATAATCTAATTACATTAAACACCAATTTAAGCCTTAATAAAAATCAAACTAATCAAATTGGACGAATGCTGATAGATCACGTCTATAATTCTACAATATATCCAAACCATCTACTCTAAAGGGACAAAATAGAAAACGTGAGCCAAATGCCAAACAAGTATTATATTTAGACAAAATGGGTCCAATGAATTAGATGGAAGGTCAAATGGATGAAAATCCCATCAAATTATAAAATAAATCCAAATCATTGATAAGACAAATCCAATAAAAATTCAAAATTCAAAATCTAAAATCTAATAGTAGTTTCGTACTCAAAATAAATATCAAATCCAAAATAAATGTCTAAATTTTGAAAATAGTCTTCATCAAGACGTATATATATATATAAACAAAATAAAGGTGATTCGGACCAATTTCAAAGTCGATAACTAATATGAGTCCAATCTGAGTCTAAGTCCAAGTCCAAATTCATGGCCTGATCAGCTTGTGATTTGGAATAGAATCCGATAGTCGGATAATCCAATAACGTGTGCAGAAACGGAAGTAGCATCACAGTAGATAGTCGAAAGGTCCAAATCAAAACATATAGTCCAAAATTATTTGTATGATACATATCAAAGTCCAACTGAGGGCAAAATCAGTGAATTTTTAAATCCAAATTTAAAATCCAAGTCCAAATCAAAATCCAATATAAATCAATGCAGAAATACAAATTATTCACCAAATTTGGGTTCTGATTCTTTAAACACTAATTTGAGAAAGGGTTATACAAAATCTCGATAATCTTAAACTAAATCAAATGCAAATTAGGCCAACATGTATGGCCATCTATATACTCTGTATCAATTGATAAGGTTGCTCACTATTATTTATCACCCGCGACTTTTGATATAATTTTTAAATTTGTCAGATAAATTAGGATGTCCGAATATATTCTAAGGTCAAGTCAATTTATTCAAATGAAAATGGTCACTACTCCAAGTATTTTCTACCGACAAAAATGGATTTTCAAATAACAAATATCTTCCCGTCGGGAGCTGACCAGAAAATCCAATATCCAAATCCAAATGTAGTGAACACAACCCGACACATGCATGTAACTGTACGGTTTATGTAAAGTTTTATATTTATTTTCATATAAATATACTGATATAACAATATATAGTTATTTATAAATTATTTGAACTTCCAGAAAAATATTAAACCTTCCAAAAATCATAAAACTCGGCCCAGAAACTCCTAAATCATCCAATGAAGTACACATATATGTTTAGAATAAATATATCAGGTGTATAAAAATGCATGCATATTAGTAAAAATTCTAAATAATATCCAAAATAAATCAAATGCTAAATCAGACCAAAGAGGGGTTTTATAATTACTTGCATGGACTTTATACTTTGCAGATCTGAAGAAATGATATCTTGAAGTGTCTGAACGGCACGTCTCTGTCTCCTGCCGACCAACGGCCCTTCCTCTCTCCCTTCGCGCCCGTCTCTGCCACACTCTCTCTCACTGTCGCCTTTACTGGTGACGACTCCGGCGACAGCTCTGGCATGGGCGATGGCAGGCGACGGAGGCGGCAACATCCCGGCAATAGCACGGCAGCGTTGGCGGTGGGAGCAACGATGGCAAATCTCTCTCTCTCCACCATACCTCTAACACCAAAATCTATCAAATTTTAGCTGATTTATAAAAAATCAGTACATGGAATCCCAAAATCAGTATCCATAAGGTGAAAGAAACGACTTACTTGCCTCGATTTCATTGATTCTCTTCGGTAACAGCGGCAAACAGACGATGGCCATTTTGCTTCGGCTCTCGATTTCTTCATCTACAAACACTAGAGCACAAAACTGAGGGTATTATTATGGATAGAGCTTCGCCGGCTTCCACTCCCGGCATTGGGACCTCCAGCGATAGCAGCTACAACGGCCGCACTAGCCTCCCTCTCTCTCCTCTCTTCTCTCCCTTTTCCTTCTCTCTCCCCAAAACCCTCCTCCTTATCTTGGTTTTTTTTCCTTTTTTGTGTTTTATTATTATTATTATATATTATTATTATTATTATATTTTCTATTCTTTGATTTTTCTTTTATTTCAAATTCCAAATCAATACCTAAATGACAATATGGGCCCACCTTAAACACCAGCCAAACTAATCCAAATATCGTACCAAATTTTACAATATTAAATTAATTTTTACCACGTCTAAATTATCCAAAATTATAATTAATATTAAATTAGTCTAAATAAAAATCTGAGATATTACATTCTCCCATTCTTATAAAAATTTCAGCCTTGAAATTTATGCATCTCAGTCTTAATCTCGATTATCATATAATGATAATATTCTTCTAAACTTCACATTCAGCCTTCTTAATAGATTTTTTCGATCAAATGATTTCTCCAAATCATATATTCAACAAATAGGGATATTCTTCCGGACTTGTCCTCAAGATCCCTTAACACTTCTTAAACTGAGCTTCTTATCCCAAAATCAAGATTACAACTTTAACCTAAAACACTTTCCGTTGATCAAAACCGACTTCAACCCAATCACATGCAATGGATCATTCACATAAAATATATCATATCTATTCATCAAATTCAGAAATAAGGCCAATTTGAAGGCCACTTCTCTAATATGTTGAAAAACTTCAAATGTCTCAATAAAACCTTACTCCAAAATATTCTTCTCTTTAAAAAGTTTTTAGAAATATCTGACCACTCTCCTCAAACTTCCAACGAGTTTGCAAAACTAATCTCCTACTTCAAGCATCCAATCAAATCTTATAACTGATGGCCACGAGTCTATATGCTTCCGCTGCATCACTCTGATCAATTTTTAGCCTTAGATCACAATCAAAAGCCTCAAAGTAGGAATACTTTTCAATCTTCTCATCTAAAAAATATGCAAACAACTAATCTCGAAAATGATGTCCTGATAGACAAGCGATACGCTAACTTCATTAGCTCATCCATCATCTACCTCAAATCTCGGCAAACAAAGAACCATCATCATCATCTAAACCATCATCAGCTAGCTCATCCTCATCCAAATGGCCACCAAATTCTTTGTCGCTTGAGGCAGAACCGAAATAAAATCTTAGAGGCTTCTTCTCGCTTCTTCCTTTAGGCACGAGACTCATCTTGCCATGACTTATGATCAAATCGCCATCAAATTCTCCCTCCACTCCGCTAGGTAGAGAGTCACCAACATTTTCGCCGAACTTGGACAACCCATCCTAATCACAACTGCAGATGACCTCATTTGCTTTTGAGCTTTTATCCAATCAATCAAGACTCTAATGAGAGAATGCTCGATAACATACTTCTTCTCAAACGTACAATGGAGAAATCACTTTATGTCGAAGGCTTGAGGTTACTGGCTCAATTGTGTCCAACTTTATAATGGCTCGTCCAAAAAGGACATCACCTCTAAACTTCACAAGAGCTTCTCTCACAGGTAGAAGCTTCATTCGAAATTCAATCCTGATAATAAGAAGAGGAAATCCCTCTAGCCTAGATTTCCCTACTAGCATTTTCGACATAGCACCTCCATGCAAAATCCTTCAAATTGCACAGCATCCGGAACTTTCTTTGGATAATGTGCCCAATTATGCAGAATCCAAACATATCAAAATTTTTCTTAAGAGCATTACTAAACTTCACCAATCTTTCTATTCTATAAGGGATTTTTCTTAAGAGGAAAGCTTTCTTACAAGCATTACTTCAAAGCTTCTTTTCCAAGGGTGCCATCGACACTACAATCCTTGAGAAACATTCAATGAATCTCCCATTAAGGCCACTAGACCAAAGAAACTCAGCACTCTCGCGACTATAGTTGGCCATTTCCAATTTGACAATATTGCTATCTTCTTCGGATTTTTAAATATCATCTTAAGAACCAATATGACCCAAGATGATGCATTCTTAGAATCTGTAACAGACTTCCTAATCGAGTTTCATACTCTTCAAAATTACCATAAATAAAACCATCACAACTAATCCAACTACGATTAGAAATCCAATCGATAATATCCATAAAAAAAAAATGCTAAAAGATTTGATAATCCAAAAGTACCATCAAGATTTATAATGGCTATACTTGACCTGAAAATTATCCTATACACATCCTCCCATTTAATTGTCAAACGATGATACCCCAAACACAATTCAATCTTAGATAAAACCCAAATTACTTGGAATAGATAAAAAATCCTCGATCCTTAAGAGCTGAAACATATTCGATTTTCAATTAACCCAAATATAAATCCATTGGTCCATTTTCTTTACTAGAGAGCACTGAAACACTCTACGCTAAGACACTTGGCCAAACAAAATCTTTCTCAATAGATTCTATAGTTGCTATCTCAATTTTTTCAACTCAAACAAGACCACCACGCACGGAGCCTTAGAAATAGGTGCAAATCCAAGCACAACATTGATAGCAAATTGATCACCTAATATGGGAACAATCCAGTCGAATTCTCTGGAACAATATCTTCAAGTTAATAGATGATCAAAAATATCTTCAGTGATCACAGAATAACTTCAATATGTGACGATGTTTGCCAGACGAACTCAATACCTATCTCTCAACAGATGACTCGCTTATAACGTCGAAAATCAACATTTAAACTTTCAGACTAATTCTTCCTTGGAACTCCGAGGACTCGTATTTCGAAATATAGAATGGAATGATCTTAATGAAACAATCTTCCACGATGGAGGATCTGGCTCTAACTTCATGAGCTATAACTACAAATGCTTTGTTTGGAACCATCCGAAACCGTCTGATTCCTATCTGGATGTCTAAAATCCGGATGCCTAGGATTTGAGCGATTCTTTAACAGATGGCATATCTGGTCGTAATTTGAATCAGACTTCATTTCTAACGAAACAAACTCGTCTCGTGTACATTTTCCCACTAAACTTGCATGCTAACCTTGTAAACTCGAATTTTAAGGAAGAAGACTTTACTTCATCTGACTTTCCTTTAGTATGTCCTCCTTCGAGCTCATGCTACTTTTTTGAAACTCATCTCTTGAAACTGCTCCTACTTGATCAATAGGGCCTGGTCTAGCTCCTCACTATGAGCCCAAGAGTCGAATTACACCATCTGGTTCCAAATTGAATCTTAAAGTTCTCAACTACTCTCATACTTCAACAAATCTTTCAAATTCTTTAACATCTTCCTAGCATTGCATTAGGAGGTCGAACCTCGAACTCTTTATCCATCGATTCTTAAGTGATGAAAAACTTATGGGGATGACTATCCACCGGTTCACATCGACGAGTGGGAATGGACAATCTTTAGTCTTTCTCTTGCTCCAGCCGTAACTTCAAACTTCTACATGATTAGTGTCATCGCTATCATTGAAATCAAACTTGCACTTCATTGTCCTAACTTTTGACAGAGGTTGCCCACTAAGACTCCATAACTTCTCTTACAAAGAGAAACAAGTTGAGTTGACATAACCTTCTTCATCTTTATCTGCAGCTTCCAATATGGAAGAATCTTTATTTCCTCAATCGAACACAATGATCACTTCTTCCTTTGCACACGTGCTATCCTTGCGTAGGACTAGGCCAATCTTCTCTGTCGACTAAAATCTCCTTCTACTCTATGAGATTTTAGATCAACTCCAATTCTATCACCTACTTCTCTGTCGATCAAAATCTCCTTATACTCCACAAAATTTTGGACCAGCTCCATCCAAGACCACTACTCTTCCATAATCGTAAAATCCGATAAAATCTCCACATATATGCAGAAACCAAATAAAATTTTAATTCAACCGTTATATCAAACCATACATTACGTCGCTCGTGCGACTCATTATGATCAAGTGACTATCTTTCCAATCTAAACCCAGACTTCCGCAACTCGTCCTTCCGATTCAAAATCAAGCCTCAACAACTAAAATTTTCTACCATCTGTCACAGATAGTACTTATCACGTCTAAAAGTTTAGTCCATTATTTATTCAAAATGACCAAAAGTACATCTCCTTATGACTTTTCTCTGATACCACTTCTATCACGAACTCAAACCAAACAGGTCAATTTAAAATAATTAATTATAATTTTTAAAATTTAAAATCTCAAATAAATTCGATAAATAATACTACGTTCTAAAAATTTGGGTGTGACTATCCAAAAAAGTAGGACCCGACAAATCAAAATCCATACAAGACCTCATCAGATAACTATCCGGACAAAATAAATACGACCTACTCTACAAATATCGTAAGGAAGGTAACAAATCGACTAAAATTATAATCAGATATAACGTGACATAACATCTAAACTATTTTCAAAATATAACCATGGGACTATACCGGCCAATTCCATAATCCAATTACATTAAATACTAATTTAAGCCTTAATAAAACTCAAACTCACCAAATTAGATAAATGGCTGACAGATCACGTCTATACTTCTACAATGCATCCAAATCTTATATTCTAAATGGACAAAATAGAAAATGTGAGTCAAATGTTCAAGAAATATCATATTTAGACAAAATGAGTCAAATGAATCAGATAAAATGTCAAATGGATGAAAATCTAATCAAATTATAAAATAAATCTAAATCGTCGATAAGACTAAATCTAATAAAAATCTAAGATTCAAAAACAGTTTTCATTAGGACGTATATATATATATATATATATATATATAAACAAAATAGAGGTAATCCGAACCAATTTTAAAGTCGATATCCAATCCGAGTTTAATCTGAGTCCAAGTCCGAGTCCGAGTCCAAGTCCAAGGTCCGATCAGCTTATAATGTGAGACAGAATCTGATAGTCAAATGATCTAATAGCATTCCTAGAAGTCGAAGTAGCATTATAGTAGATAGTCCAAAGGTTTAGATCAAAACATATTGTCTAAAATCATTTGTACGAAATATACCAAGACCCAATTGAGGGCAAAATCGATAAATTTTTAGATCCAAATTTAAAATTCAAGTCCAAATCAAAATCTAACATAAATCAATGTAAAAATATAACTTATGTACCAAATTTGGGTTTTGATTATTTAAATACTAGCTTGAGGAAGGGTTACATATAATCTCGGTAACCTTAGGCTAAATCAAATATAAATTAGACCAGCATGTATAGCCATTCATGTACTTAGTACCTATAGATAATGTTACTCACTATTATTTGTCACCCGTAACTTTGGGTGCAATTCTCATGCTTGTGAGATATATTAGGATGTCCAAATATATTCTAATGTCAAGTCAAATTATTCAAATGGAAATGGTCACTACTCCGAGCATTTCCTGCCGGCGAAAAGGGATTTTCAAATAACAAATATCTCCCTATCGGGAGTTAATGAGAAAATTCAATACCCAAATCCAAATGTAGTGACCACAACCCTTCAAAAATCATAAAACTCAGTCCAAAAACTTCTAAAACATTAATGAACTGCACATGTATGTCCAAAATAAATACATCAGATGTATTAAAATACATGCATGTTAGTAAAAATTTTAAATAGTGTCCAAAATAAATCAAATAATAAATCAGACCAAAGAGGAATTTTATAGATACTTGCCTGGATTTTATACTTTGCAGAATCTAAAAATAATATCTTGAAGTGCCCGAACGGCACCTCTCTCTCTCCTGCCGACCTGCGACCCTTCCTCTCTCCCTTCGCGCCCATCTCTGCCACTCTCTCTCACTGTCGCCTTTACCGGCGATAGCTCTAGTATGGCCGACAGTAGGCTATGGAGGCGATAGCATCCCAGACATCAACATTGGCGGTCGCAACAATGGCGACAAATCTCTCTCTCTCCACCGCACCTCTAACACCAAAGTCCATCAAATTTTATCCGATTTACAAAAAATCGGTACATGGAATTCCAAAATCAGCATTCACAAGGAGAAAGATATGACTTACTTGCCTCGATTTCACTGATTCTCTCTGGTAATGACGGCAAAGGATGATGGCCGTTTCACTTCGGCTCTCAATTTCATCCTCTATAAACACCGGAGCACAAAACGGAGAGTAGCATCATGGACAGGGCTTCGCAGGCTTCCATTCCCTGCGTTGGGACCTCCGGTGATAGCAGCTACAACGGCCGCACCAGCCTCCCTCTCTCTCCTTTCTTTTCTCCCATTTCCTTCTCTTTCCCCGAAATCCTCCTCCTTATCCTGTTTTCTTTTTATTATTATTATTATTATTATTACTATATTTTTATTCTTTTATTTTTCTTTTATTTTAAATTTTGAATCAATACCCGAGCGACAATATGGGCCCATCTCGAGTGCTATCCCAATCGATCCAAATATCGTACCAAATTGTATAATATCAAATTAATTTTTACCACGTCTAAATTAACAAAAATCATAATTAATATTAAATTGATCCAAATAAAAATCTGGAATATTACTAGACCCTTGAACCTGACTCCTCTAAATGACTCCCAAACTAATATCTTCATACAAATTTAGAATGAAATGTTCCTAAAGTGGTTGAAGCTATCCAAGAACTCGGAGGGAGGAGACCTGTCGAAATATTGCCGCTACTATCGATCTTCGGGTCATAGTACGAAAGACTACCAGTCTCTACAGAAAGAGATCAAGGACTTGATCTGAAAGGAGCACCACACCAAGTTCTTGTAAAATTTGGGGTAGGCCCCTAGCAGAACAGATGAAGGCGAGCTTGAGTAGCAGCAACTAAGGAACTAGGTCATGGTTTGGGTAGTTTGTACAATGGCAACAAGACCACCAAGAGCAATACCTTAGACCACCCAGAGAAAGTTTTCAGTCGCAAGAAACCAAAGGTATGAGTTATGGATGATGTCATTAGTTTTAGTAATTATGATATGGCATAAGTAATAATTTTCTATTCTAACCATTTGGTTGTATCGATACTTATTTCGGATTATACGATTGACTACCAGTTGAAATGGATCTTTATTAATATTAAAAGTTTCTAAAATTTGTTCTACCTCAACTGAACAGATGAAGGCCGGAGTCATAGACCACCAGTATGGGGGGTTAGTAATCGGTAGGCCAATAAGGGGCTGGCCCAAGAAGGATGAACAACCCGAATTCACAAAAGCTCATTTGTGCCTGGACGGTCAACGTCAGTCGTTGATCGAACGAAAGGCTAATGAGCAAGTAGAAGCCCAAGAGCAGGATAGATGACTTGCTCTAAGGACAGTCAACGATTCCATTGACCGAAAGCATCACCAGTTGACTAGCTGAAGACTAGACCTCAAGTAGGCCAAGCCCAATTTATCCTACACGTCTGTTCTCGATCAGCAATGGTCTTCTCCCCTAATTTTACGTGCCCAATCTCTATTATAACGGTCATCTCTAGATTCAATGTGCATCCCTGAAGAAATACGCCAAAATCCTTCCCCTGTCTGCTGAAAACCTTAGCGGTTATAGAATGTAGAAGGAAAGCAATTAATTCAGTGACCGTTATTACAGTAAGAGCTCCACGTCAAAAAAGGTAGCGATCCTCGCAAAGCGCGGGAATCAAACCTTTCTACACAAAGAAAGAATCCCATCACAGTAGCTATAAAAGGCCATAAAGTTCTCGCTTCAAGACACACTCTCACTTGCCTACAAAAGCCTTCTATTACAAAGCTCTCACGTTTTCAGCATCATAACGCTCTATCTTTGTTACTACTTTTCCAAGGAATATAGAACTTAGAAATTTCGCTCATCATGAGTAATCAAAGCCTCTCTGCTGCAAGAGCACTCCTGTGACAGAACAAATTTTTTTTCCATTAATAACAAATAAACAAATGTCCGAATTAAAATAATATAATAATCCTACAGAAAATCAAGTAGAGTTTTCCATAAATTTGGAAAAACCCAATACAAACAACTTGTATTTTCATAACCTGAACAACATACAAACAATATATCCTCCGCATTCATTCATTTCACAACACAGGGTCAACAAAAATGCCACAATAACTATGGCTCCAAAACAATACATCCTATTCACTATCCCCAATCTAAAGGGAGATCCCATCTAAGACCTGCACAAATCCAATATAAAAATACAAAAGCAGAAACTAAATCCACAAGATACGCTGCAGAAGCCAAAACAATAATCAAACATAAAACATAATATGTTGCAGCTATATCATTTATACATAAATTTTATCTACAAAAGATCGCCGTTTATATTCACTATCTTCAAATTTCCCAAAAGCTCTTCTGGGACTTCAGGTCATCACTAATCTTTCTTATATATATCTTTTCTCACTCTTACCCATTGGAAATCAACTCTACGGTCTAATCTAAAAGGGGAAAACAAAAAAGTGAGTCGAAACCCAACAAGGGCCAACAAGGTACAGTAAAATATGCAGGTAAAATATTTTCATGCAAAATATAAGTATAATGAAGCAAAATCCAAAGAAATATCTGAAGAACAAAACTGTCCATGGAAACAAAAAGGAAACATAAATTAATATAAACACGTATCGAAAATCATAAATTCGCATCAAATCTCACTTTTTCTTCAAAACTCTAATTCGTTATTCTTGGGACCTAACTAATATATCCTACTAGCCGAGAGGGCGAATAATCAATAATAGATTGTATTCACTCTATACAATCAAAGGCCAATGGTTCAATAGTCATTTATTTTCTTCTCATTTCATCCACGGTTCAAAGGTTCGATGATTTGATAGTCTCTTTCATCTATTTATGTCCCGAGGAGGGGCGAACAACATATTACTCCATGGATGGAGTTATCATCGATTACCATCATAAAATTCTAGGGCATACTAGAGAACTTTATCGAACTATATGACAATTCTAGGTCTGATTTCCTTACTGATATTTAAACTTATGGCCATATGTTCATAATTTCATCGCCAAAGTTCCTCATGTCTCAAGCCATTTCAAAATTCATACAGTCAATCTTTCAGATAATCTCAAAAGGCCTCCAATCATTCCATAATACAGTTATGTAGAAATCTTTTAGATACAAATTATCTAATAAATGTTAACAAATCTCCAGATATCATTTTTAACTCAAAATCTAAGATTTTCAAACATCCAATCCTCAAATTTCGTTCTAAAGTTTCATGCAAAAACCTCCGGATGGAAATCAAACTTCAATCTTGTGCCAAATCAAGAAATTAAAGCTATAATTTATAAAACATTCACATATTATAAATTAAACTCAAAACTATATCTTCGTTTTCAAGCTAGGGTTTCGGGCAAAACTTCCGGACAATAATTGGATATAAAATATGAACCAAATCACGAAATCGGAATAAGGAGTTATAATATTTATACATAAATATGAAGTTTAAACCAAAAATATGAGATTCATACATTTCTTTTAACAAATTTTGGAGAGCAAGTCACTTAGAGCATAAATAACAAAACAGAGATATTTAAAAGCGGTAAAAGCGGAAAATAAAGTCCGAATTACACTTACCTTAACTCGAGTTACCGTTATCTTTATCCGAATTGGAATGGAACGACCGAATTTTTCTTCTTTCTTCCTCTTCTTCCCTTCTCCTCTTCTCTCATGCTGCTCCCTCTCTCTGGAAATGCTACAAATGGGCGAAGAAAATGCGTGCCGCGTTTTTATACCCAGTCGGATGCTCAAGCGTTGCTCGAGTGCCAACTAGCACTGTGAATGTGCAGCATGCCCGTGCTCGAGCACCATCTGGGTGCCATCAAGCGTGGCATTCTGCTAAACGCACCCCAGTTGAGGCCCCGGGGCCATTTTCTACCCCGGAATCAATTTCTCTCTACATTTTTTCTTAATCCAATTACCTTAAACATACTTATATTAACTTAATTACCTCTTATTTATCATGTTTTGTGATCGGGATCTCACAACTCTTTCCCACTTATAGAAATTTCATCCTCAAAATTTAGCGAACCTCAAATTTTACAATTCAGAGGAACTTTTCTAATATTCCCAAATCACTTTTCAAAGTAGAATGGTCATCCTAGAAGACTTTAAATCTTTAAATTACCTTGATTTTTAGTACCTAATTCGTTCTATACTTATCTAAATTCATCAGATCTAAAGGCAGACCCAGTTTATTAACTATTTTTCGACTTGGTTCTAAACCTTAAACGAGCAAAATGCCTTACTTCCTTTAAACTAAGTCTCAAATTTGAACATTTTCTCTGAACATTAACTCAAACCTTAATATATATATATATTGGTTCATCACTCTTCCATTACGCACTCTGATCGATCATCAAACTCAAATCATCCGAATATCATTTACCACCACAATAAATTTGACCTAATACCCAATTTCTTTTATCAAGTTTAGCTAAGATTTCGGCATAAATCTCAAGTTATAATTAGACCTCAAAAGCAGAATACTTTACATTCCCCTCATTTCGTAGGCATGCCATCGAATTGACATTCCCATGAGATATACATTCCCTCTCGAACACCCAATTTACAAAGTAACTATGATAAAAACTGATTTTAAGATACCCATATCATGAAAATAATTCTCACAGATCCTCAATTTACCACAAAATTAGAAATTTCAACTAGCGCAGTCACCATAGATTCAATAAAGTTTTAGATCATTATCCAAAATCTCAAGACCTTAATAATTAGCGACCTTAAGATCTCAAAACCCCTTCACTGAGCGATCTCAGATCTCATTGGCACACCGATGAGTCAATTGATTAAACCTGAATATGTCCTCCATAATTATGATGAGTGGGTCGTCCTTCATCTTGAAACAAAACCATAAGGGCTTCCCATTTCAAATTTCATAACTTTCACACCTCGAATGTGATCCCTTTTTCCCTAATTTAGGAGTACGACATTCTATTACCTCAAACATTCAAACCTGCTCACCATCTTCCTTTCGGATTTCTTACGAAGTACCGGAGGCAAATTAGACCCAAAGATTCCCAACATCAATTGCCTATACTAAGTCCGCTTCCTTAATAATGTCAAAGTCTATCTTAACCATCTTTAAACAGATTAATCCGCTTGCAATTTTCTAAGGTTACTTCTCCATCATAACATAACTATTTTAATCTATAAAATTATTGGATCAGAGTTATCTCCAAGGTAATTTTACAAATCCTCAAATGAAAACTACCGATATCGCTCTCGATCTTAACATCTACCTTTCCCAAAAAATATCGAGATCCATCTATTACAGCCCTTAACTCTTAGATTCACAAGACATTAATTTCTTTAAAAAAGCCTCATCCATAAATCCTCAAGGCAAGGACCTCATTGCAAAAATCCTAATTACGGGGGAGGAAATTTAAAACCTAGGACTTTTCCTCCACTTTGCTTGTGGGCAGTTACCTATTGATACAGAGATAACAAAATTTCAATAATTTTCAAGAGCGTTATCATCTGTGCTAACTTTTCTGACCCATCAGTAAATCTTACTTCTCAAAGGTCCCAAAGTATCCTCACAGCACCCAAACGATACTCCTTTAATTCCATACAAATTCCATAGAGACAATGTCGATTCCATCTCATCTCCAAATCACTTATTTAGTTTGTCTACCATATTAACCAAATTAACCGAATATTCCTTCTTCCAACAATACACAACCGATCACTTCCTCAGTTAGGCATTTGGTCATCAGCTATCTACAATCTATAAAAGAATACATAGACACAATTATAGAACAATCAAGAATCTTCAAGATGATGGGGACATATCATGCAAATCATGGAAAACAAAATAATACATAATTCCCAAGTCAATTAAAACGGAAAGCAAAATTCCATAATTAAGGAAAATACCTCCATCCACTTTTGGGGGTGTCTCAGGGTCTCTTACCATCACCGTAAACGCTTTAGCCACAATTATTTAGCCACAAGCTTCTTTACTTCTGACCTCTTAGTTAATGGACAGTCTTTCATCAGTGTCCCCAACTGTCCACAATTATAACACGCTTCCATTGCTTTATAACAGGGTTTTTCCGTGTGCTTTCTTCCACAATAAGTACAATTAGCAGCTGGTGCTTGAGAGCTAGCCACCGATAAAACTTCAGTAACGCCCTTTCTAATATCTACCATTTTCGCCTTCTTAGATGGCCCAGATGATTCTACATTTGATCCCATGCCATAATTTGCTTGACTAGCCCTCCTCTTAGCAAAGATCCTTTGAGTTTTCAATTTCTCCTCATAAATTAAGGCCCGATCCAAAATATCAGTATACATTTGAAGCTTGTGAGTTGACAATTGCCTTATGATATCGTCCATTAATCCTTGTTGAAATTTCTTCGCTTTCCTCAATTCGTCCTCCACAAAATATAGCGAATAACGAGATCACTCAGTAAATATCGCGTCATACTCCACTACAGTCAGGCTTCCCTGCCAAAGTCGTATAAATTTTTGCTCCTTCTAACCCTGAAGATTGGATAGAAAATATTTTTCCATAAAAATTTTCTCAAACATTTCTCATGTAATCTCCTCATTAGGCACACCTAACGCCCTCTTTTTCATGGCCCACCAGCTATTGGCCTCACCTTCCAACTTATATACTGCAAACATGACCTTTTATCGGTCAGAATACTAAACCACCTCAAAAATCTTCTTCATCATCCGGATCTAAATATCTGCTTTCATCGAATCAAGTTCACCCAAAAATTTAGGTGCTTTTTCCGCTGTGAACCTATTATACGTAGTCGGAGCAGGACTTACTAGAACTGGCTCAGGTGTAGGGACTGGAGCCATATGATACTACTCTATCGATTCAAGAACATTCACCATCCTTCCCAACAAATTTACGTACTCGGCTTCTCGTTCATGGAGAGTACTAGCACTTCCATGATTATCTCTTCTACCTCTTCTACTTGTCATTTTATAACCTATAACCAAAATGTTGAAATGTTAATAAACCTCAAGATAGCAAATTATAGGGAGGGCTAAAATAAATCAACGCATTCCAACAGAAATCCTAAGTTCAGCCCTTAAGTGTTTCATCAAATCCTATCTGTCCTTGTCCCTATCTTTCCTCCTTAAAACGGCTCAACCTGAACCTCCAACTCAAATCGACTAGCCTAGGCTTGAAATCAATATAACTCAATTTACTCACTTATGCAATCTAGAATACTTAGGACTATTCAATCCAACCCAATCATTCTAGACCTTTATCTACTTATTCGATCAAATCTTAACTGATCCTAAGCTTCCATATATAATTCAAATCAAACTTATGGTATCTCTTTTCTTTGATACCAACAATGGCAAGAATGGATTTTTTTCCGCAAATAACAAATAAACAAATGTCCGAATAAAAATAATATAATAATCCTACAGAAAATCGTGTAAAATTTCCTCTAAAATTGTACAAAAATTCAATACAAATAGCTTGTATTTTTATAACCTGAACAACATACAAACAATATATCCTCTGCATTCATTCATTTCACAACACGATCAATAAAAATGCCATAATAACTATGGCTCCAAAACAATATATCTTATTCTCTATCCTCAATCCAAAAGGAGATGCTATCTAAGACCTGCACAAATTCAAAATAACAATACCAAAGCAGAAACTAAATCCACAAAACACCCTGCGGAAGCCAAAACAATAATCAAACATAAAACATAATATGCTGTAGCTATATCATTTATACATAAATTTTATCCACAAAAGATCGCTGTTTATATTCACTATCTTCAGATTTTCCAAAAGCTCTTTAGGGATTTTAGGTCTTCACTAATATTTCTTATCTAGATCCTTTCTTACTTCTGCTATTTGGGCATCAACTCTACAGTCTAATTTGTAGGGGAAAAAAAAAAAAGAGTGAGTAGAAACTCAACAAGATATCATAAAATATCCAAGTAAAATATTTTCTTGCTGAACATAACTATAATAAAGCAGAATCCAAAGAAATATTTAAAGAACAGAAACGTTCATGGAAACAAAAAGGAAGTATAAATTAATATAAACACGTATCGAAAATCATAAATTCGCATCAAGTCTCACTTTTTCTTCAAAACTCTAGTTCGTTATTCCAAGAACTTAACTAGCCGAGGGGATGAATAATCGAAGATAGATTGTATCTAATTCACACAATCAAAGACTGATGGTTCGATAATCATTTATTTTCTTCTCATTTCATCTACGGTTCAAAGGTTCGATGGTTCGATAGTCTCTATCCTCTATTTACGTCCCAAGGAGGGGCGGACAACACATTACTCAATGGACAGAGTTATCCTCAATTACCATCGTAAAGTTTTAAGGTATGTTGGAGAACCTTATCAAATCATATGACAGTTCTAGATCTGATTTCCTTACCGATAACTAAACTTAGGGCCATAGGTTCGTAATTTCTTCGCCAAAGTTCCTCATGTCTCAAGCCATTTCAAAATTCATACAGTTGATCTTTCAGATAATTTCCCAAGGCCTCCAATAATTCCATAATACAGTTTCGTATAAATCTTTCAGATACGAATTGTCTAATAAACGTTAACAAATCTCCAAATATCATTTTTAACTCAAAATCTAAGATTTTTAAACATCCAATCCTGAAATTTTGTTCTAGAGTTTCATGCAAAAACCTCCGGACAGAAATCAAACTTCAATCTTGCCCCAAATCAAGAAATTAAAGCTATAATTCATAAAATATTCACATATCATAAATTAAACTCAAAAGTATATCTTCATTTTCAAGCCTAGGGTTTCGGGCGAAACTTTCGGACAATAATCGAACATAAAACGTGAACCAAATCACAAAATCGGAGTCATGAGTTACAATATTTATACATAAACATGAAGTTTAAACCAAAAATATGAGATTCATGCATTTGTTTTAACAAGTCTTGGAGAGCAAGTGATTTAGAGTATTAATAACAAAACGGATATATTCAAAAGCGGTAAAAGCGAAAAATAAAGTCATAGGTACACTTCTCTTAATTCGAGCTACCGTTATTTTTATCCAGATCGGAGTAGAACGGCTGGATTTCTCTTATTTCTTCATCTTCTTCCCTTCTCCTCTTCTCTCCCCCTGCTCCCTCTTTGTGGAAATGTTGTAAATGGGCGAGGAAAACGCGTGTCACCTTTTTATACCCAGTTGGTCACTCAAGCGCCAACTAGACGCCGTGGCTGTGCAGCATGCCCGCGCTCGAGTGCCATCCAGGTGCCATTGAGCACGGCATTTTGCTAAACGTGCCTCGGTTGTGCCCAAGGTGCAACCCGAGCGCCGACGCTTAGGGGCCATTTTTCGCCCCCGAATCAATTTCTTTCACATTTTTTCTTGACCCAATTACCTTAAACATACTTATATTAACTTAATTACATCCTATTTATCATGTTTTGAGATCGGGATTTCACAACCCCTAGTGCAAGTACTCTCTGCATTCTCATTACATCCCTTTACTTTCACTTTCTTAATTCGAAGGATATTTACTGACTTGAGCATTGGAGAGATTTCAACGGGATAACTTGCCGCAATCACCTATAGTGTCCCACATTGGATTGGGAGAGGAAAACGAAGCGTCCTTAAAAGGGCGTGGACACCTCCCCCCTTGTAGACGGGTTTTGGGGGCGGTGGACTCCATCTGTCAGGAACAAAACCGTGAGGCCTACAGGTTGGGGACGCTGTGAAGTTCTCCCAGGCCTCGGCCTGTAAGCTAGAGACGTCGCAAAGTTCTCCCAGGTCAAAGCGGACAATATCTACATGCGGGTGCGTTGGCGACATTACAAATGGTATCAGAGCCGGGACCCGATTCAGTGTGCCAGTGAGGACGCTGGGCCTCCAAGGGGGGTGGACTATAGTGTCCCACATTGGATTAGGGGAGGGGAACGAAGCGTCCTTATAAGGGCGTGGACACCTCCCCCCTTGTAAACGCGTTTTGGGGGCGGTAGACTCCGTCTACCAGGAACAAAACCATGAGGCCTGTAGGCTGGGGACGCCGTGAAGTTCTCCCAGGCCTCGGCCAGTAGGTTGGAGACGCTGCGAAGTTCTCCCAGGTCAAAGTGGACAATATCTACAAGCGGGTGTGCCGGGGACGTTACACACCTGACTTCTTATTCGTAGTTATAGTGTATAAGATCAAGACTCAATAGGCGGAACAAGATTTAGATAAACGATTTGACCCAACTTTGCTCGAAACTTGAATTCAGGACGCAATAACTATTATAGTATACAAAATTCAGGTAAAATGGTTCAATAAGTGTACTTGAATTTCTTAAAACTAAAATTCAGATTTTATTTATGTATTAAAATTTTAATATAAGATCAAAATTAATAAGCGAAAAATTAAAATTTTAAAACGAAAAGACCTAGTAAAATGAGGAAAAAAAAAACCAAATTGTAGGATGCGCCCGGAATTCTTTCTATTTTCCAGTTGACTTGGACTTTCCTGTTCTTTGCTGTCAAGCTTCGTCACTCTCTTTTATTTTTCGCTGATACTACATCAAAAACCGTAAGCTTGTTAATTCATATTCTCTCAAAATATTAGTATCCAATCATAAATTGAATATATGTTATTAATCAACATTTTTATCGTTAAATTATTTATAATCCTATGGTAAATTCGTCAAAAATAATGTCAAAATTTATTGATATAACTTACCATTAGAGAATAAATTTGCCAAATTATTTGCCTAGGATGTGCTAGTTTAATAGAAAATTCTTATTGGTAAAATTGATCAAAATTAATATCAAAGTTTATTGATATAACCTACCATTAGGGAATAAACATGCCAAATTATTAATTTCAATATCAACAAGGTCTTAGGATATGATAATTTAGTAGAAAAATCTTGTTGGTAAATTTAACTTAAATTTACCCAAAAAAAGAATAAATCGACTCTCTTATTACATGTGGTAATAAAATTAACTGAACTTACTGAGTCACATATAAAACTAACAATTTTGTCATTTTTTTATATCCCAGTTTCATTTAGAAAGTTAGTCTTAGTTGAAAGATAAAATTATTCTATTATAATATTAAAAGTTATATGTTTGAATTGATGACGCACGAATTAATTAGAAAAGACTTTGAATCCTTCCAAGTTGAGTCTTCCTAACCGTGACTGCCTAAAACAGCATTGGCAGAAACTTCCCACACCGCAATACTCACACGTTCACACGAGAATTTCAGTGTATACAAGAGGAGAGCCATTAGAAGCATGCCTTAAAAAAAAATCAGAACTTCGCCAGAGAAAGAATGAAGGTGATCGTTTTGTTGTTGGGGATTACGGTCATGTGGAAGTCCTTATGACCGAAAAACTTGGACGGAGCACGTGTGTGCTAAAAAGAAGGAATTTCGGTCATCTATGTTGACCAGAACCTTTGGACGGTCAACTCTGTCGATCAATATGTTGACCAACAAAAGTCGTGAGACGATCGACCATATCAAGAAGTAGGACGAACTACTTCGACCGGCCAATATGAGAGGACGGTCACGAGTTAGCTTAACCGATCGAATATGGAAGGCCTGAATGATCATATCCCAAAAAAGGTGCACTCTGACCTACCCAATTGGATAGTTGGTAGAGGTCATTCTCGGGAATTCCAAAGGCCGATCGGTTTGTAGGAACAGCATGCGCTGCCGTAAGATGGGGCATGCGCATGCACACATGCAGACCTTGGACGTTGAGTACCAACCACCAAATTTGGTTATGGTGAGGAACATGTGTATATGCACACTCAACAAATGGAGAAAATATCGGATAAGTAGAAAAGAAGAGTGAGTCAGAAAAACAGAGGAGAGAAAGTAAAAAGAAAGAGAGCTGTGAGTAAAAACAAGTGTGAGGGCTTTGTTTATTTTTGCCTCCTGTGATTTATTCTCATATTTAGTGATCATTTGTGGATTTAGTGTCCCGTAATTTTTTTCTTATTTCAGAAGGGTTTTTCACGTAAAATAGTTGGTATTTATTTTCTCTTCTCTTACCTCTACTTCACAGTGCTTGTGTGCTTTTATCAATTGGCCGCACATTTGGGCCAACAGAACGATTGTTATTGTATCCTTGTCTGTAGGTCGCCCGTTGTTCGCCAACATTTCTTAAACCTCGTATATCAAATTTTGATTTTGGAAACAACAGCAATATGTTTTGATCATTTTTGTTTCTGCTTTCATTTCTTTCATTGCTGCCACTGCGAAAAATAGTGATCGAGGTGCAAATGAGATGCCCAAAATGCAGAACGAAGGCCTTGCGGATTGCCGTGTCTGAACCTGGTGCGTATGCATGCATGTTGTTTATTAAACTTCGAGGATAGATCGCGAGAAACTATGAAACAACCAGTTTCAGTTTTGAAGTGAAATAATTTATCCTATTCCCTCAAAAAATTATAAATATTAATCATTGATCCTTGTTTGACACCTAATAGTTTGAAGGAATGACCAACTTTCCAGGGAAAATGCAAATCTTTCTAGTTACAAGACGGGAAAGTTGAACTAAAATGACAGTTTGGTGTGGAAAATTTATCTTATATGTATGAATTGGGAAAAAAATTAAATATATTATATATGATTTTATCTTATATTATATAAGATATTAATTTTATAATTCAAATATGTTTTTGAGGTTACATAATAGTAATAATAATTCTTGTAGCTATATCATGTTTTAAGAGCCTGACTAAAAAGAAACAAATAATTCCTCCTTATTGATAATTGGGTAGATAAAATGGCACATTCTGATTTTTATATGATAAAAAGAGCGAGATTCAAAACAATGGTGATGTTGTATGAGTTAATCTACTGGAGCCTGGACTCGTTATTCAATAGCATGGAGCTTATTTAAGACCGGGTTATAAATTTAACAATTTTATAGCGTTTAATTTGCAATACAAAATTGAATTAAATAAGGTCTTTTAAATCTTGTAATGATGCATAATATGGCCCGAAAAAACTCAAGTACCACAAATGAATGTTGGGTTATGTGACTTATTCAAGTTAAAATCACATATATATTGAATATGTTATTTTAAAGCCTAATTTTAGAAAGGCCGTCAAATTCACCGGACGGTCCAATGGCCACCAAACAATATCCTAATATAAAAGTAAAAGGAAGATATATAGACAAATCGATTCATATGAATTTTTATCATTATTTTGTGTTATGTTTTCAATTAATAACTCATAAACAACTGAACAATAATAATTGTGTAGGTGTAATATCAGTGGCTATGAAAGAGCCAGATAAAGATCAGCTGGTGGTGATAGGAATGAATGTTGATTCAGCTGGTTTGACCAAGAAACTGAGGAAAAAGGTTGGCTATGCAACCCTAGTTAGTGTGGAAACGGTGAATGAAGACAAAGGAAAAGAAGAAGAGCCAAAATCAAACCTAACTCAATTTCAATATACGAGTAGTTATCCTTATTACGGATATTACATTCTTCCAGTGGATCAAAATCAAAGTGTTTGGACCATCTTATGAAGGAGCTATCAGCTTAAGTAGTTATCCTCATCTCCTCTCGATATGTTTTTTTTTTTTGTAATAGTTTTCGGATTTCTTATTTATATTTTAGAACTTATTAAGGAAAATAGAAACATTGTAAAAATTTCCTATATAGTTGGGCTTTATTTTGAGAATGTTTTTGCTTGTCCTATTTTAAGTCTTCTTCAATATTAATAAAAAAAATAACAAAAGATGCTAGTTTTATTTTTAAAAAAATCAAATAAAAAAAATCATACAATGAAACAACCATCTTACCATATAGAAAAAAATGAATAGATCTGATAAAATTTTAATTTCTTTAATTTCTTCATGGGACGGACTGGTCCACAATACCTAAAAACTAAGAAGTCAAGACGAATAGAAAAATAGGCTGATTGAATTAAATGGTTTGGACTTTTGCAAGAAATTCCAACCTGGACTTTGCACGTAGACGGGTCGTCAATGTAATTAGAGAGAGGAGTAGGGGTGGTCTTGCGGACTCTTGACAAGTTAGAAATTAAATACTCAATGACCCTCAGATTTTCTACCACTAACAATGTAATACCCTGAATATTTTTAAAATATTTTTATTATAAATTATTGGTTTATATTAAAATAATAATAATAACAACAATAACAATAAAAATTATAATAATATATTAAATTGGGTAATTTCTTAGATTGGCTTAATGGGCACAAATTTTAGTACTTGAATTTGATCTAACCTTCATTTTAAAGGATTTGAACATTTACGAGTATATTATGTTAGCAAAAGAATAGTACAACAAAACTAAAATAAAATAAAATAATTAAATAATTGAATAAATAGAAATATAAATAAACAAATAAATAAATAATATATGTACTAATAATAATAATAATAATAATAATAATAATGATTACAGGAATAAAAGGAAAAAGGAAAGAAGAAGAAATGGAGGGAAAGAAGAAAGGAAAAGAGAAAAGGAGAAGAGAGAGAAGGGAACAATGATTCAGTAGCGGCGGAAAAAAGGAAGGAGATCGATGTCCCAAATGAAAACTACATAAAGCCTAATTAGATACTTCTTTACTTAAAGAGCCAGTGGTGAGTAGAGGAGATAGGGCACGAACCAAAGAGGGAAGCTATGCATAAATCGAAGAAAGTAGCCGCCATTGTCATCGATTCAAGTAAAAAACAAGTAATTGAGGGAAGTAAATTCTCCCATTTTTCCTATCGATGTCGACTTTCTGTGGGTATGTTTGGGTTTGGTGGGGAACAAATGAAAAATCGGTTGCAAATCATGAATAACAAAAATAGAGCCAATGGCTGCAATAGCAAACGTCATATTGCTGGGTTTCGAGGTGAAATTTAGTAGGGCTATTTTGCAAACTCATATTCTTCGCATGGGAAAAGAAAAAGAAAAAAAAAAGAAACTTTCCTTGCTTCTGTGTGGGATTTGATCCAGTTAATGGAACAAAGTACTATGCTCTATTTTTCCTTTGTTTTTTCCATAATTATAGTGGCGTGAAAATAGGAAGATGTGATTCGGGATTTTTGTTTCGTTGATGTGTGACTCATGGGCAAGGTTTGTAGGTATATATTTGAGGAATCTACATGTATAAACATGTGGTACGATTGTGTGTATATATATACACATACATATATACAGGGATGGCATCAGTTTGAAGGCGACGTACCTATTATGTGTGTCGTGTTTGTGTGTGTGTGAGTATAAGTGTGTGCAGCGTGTGTGCTACTGGGTGTGTGGGTGTTGCTGTGTGTATGGTTGCATTGTGTGTGTGTGTGTGTGGGTAAGCAGCGTGTGCTGCTGTGTGTGCTTTTCTGGTTGTGTGTGTATAGGTGAGCGTAGCTGCAGCTATGTGGGTGTGTATGTATAGGTTTGCCTAGTTGCGGCTGTGTGGGTGTGTACTTACAGTGGCGGTGAAGGTGTGAGTGTGTTTATTGGGAGTAAGCATGATTGTTATGTATTGAAATTATGAATTGGAAAAAATTGATATCTGATAGGTACTGATACCTGGGTCCCGGATGAAAAGGGTCCAAAAAGTGGAGCATATGTCCAAAGGTCCTATAAGATAAATTTGTCCCGAAGAACAGAGTTAGCTCTAGAGACTCAAAAATTCAGACCTGTGTCCCAAGAGGCCAACAAAGTTGGTTGAGCCAAAGAGGTTAAATAAACTCAAGAGGCCCGAGGACTTACATCCATATCTCGAGAGACCCAAGTAGCTAATCTGTCTGGGAGGCTAAATCGCTCTTAAAGGCCCGAAGGCATAGGTTCTCGCCCTAAGGAGCCCAAATAACTGAACTAGTTCGTGAGACTGACTCAGCTTGGAAGGCTCACGGACTTTGTAAGAGACCAAGTCCCCAATAAAACCCCGAGGACATTCAACACCAAGTACCCGCGGACTTATAAAGGCCAAGAGCCTTTATCAAGGAAGAGGACTCTGAGAAGTCCCCAGCGACACAAGTAAGGAAAAGGAAGCTCAAGATAACTGAGAACACCTGCTCAGAATGTTGACTTTTCACCGTCTACACAGGGAATGATGACCTGCAGAGCATACACAGAAAAGACGTCACACCAAACCCACATGCATGCAACGTTCTTGACACAACAGGATGGATTTGTAGAATTGGTGGAAGGACTTTCTACACATTTCAGCGCCATGTGGTAGCTCCATGCAGAGGGTTTCGCCCACTATATAAGTATTCACTTTACACTTACCAAAGGGAGGGGAAATTGGATACTCTAAACTCTTGTTAGAGCACACTAAAAGAGAGAAAGCAAGAAAGCCATTTTGCGCTGTAGAGAGAGAAAGTGAGGACTTGTGTAGTAAAGTAACTCCTTTGAGTTTTCATACACTTAACCCTCAACCTTCTGTATTTGAACTCCCAGATAGTGAAAGCAGTTCTTGGATTAAAGTCCTGTGGTTTTTCCTTCTCATTTAAGAAAAGATTTTTTACGTAAAACTCCACGTGTCATTTTCTCTCTCTCCTTTTTTTTGCACACGATCTTTGTTTGGTATTCGCCGGATCCTTGTCCATATCGAGTAAGGATCCGATGAAGTAGCATTTGTCACCGCTACATGGGAAACGTTATGAAAATTCAGATCAACGTGTTTTTCAAATAACAAAAAAATAGTGAACACAAGATGACAAACGAAGTCACCTATAGAGAAGCGGGTTCGTGATACAATGGCCCGCTCCCGTGTCGAATAGAAAATCATCCTGATCCTTATATCATGTGTTGGCCTTGAGGATGGACGACATCTCCAAAGTTGCCTAGAACCTTTACTCGAAGATGGACGTGCAGCTGAAGGAGGCGCCCTCTAAGGTCTCCCAAACCACGACGTCCTAGAGAAAGGGGAAGGGCAAGAAACACCCCTAAAGACAAGCCGCTCAGCACAAGGACAATGGGATGCAAGTTGCCTCGAGTAGTAGAGCTCCATCGCGCCTTCAAGGACGCTTAGGTCCAGGATGCAAGAGGAAAGTCCAAAGAGGCAAAACCATTGCCGTATCCGCAACAGCCAGGAGAATGTCGTTTAGGGTGCGGCTCCTCGAGAAGAAGTCCCTCCGAGGACTAGAAGCCATCCGGGGTAGCAGGCTACACAAGACCCCTACAAGTTGAGAAATTACCTTAACGACAAGAAAATGATGGCTTCACCGCAGGTGGAGGAGAAGCTCGAGAAGGTGTTTCACCAAGTCTTTGGCGATGCTAAGGGAGGAGCTGCTGACCTCTACAGATCTCCATTCATAATGGAGATTAGGACAAGGCTACTTCCCCCAAAGTCCAAAATGCGAAACTTCGACGTCTACGATGGAAGTACAGATCCAATGGACCACTTCCGTGAGCATCTGAGCTTTTAAGGCTTGGATGAGACGACGATGTGCTAGTGCTTCCCCTTGACGCTTAAGGGAGACGCGAGGATCTGGTTCTATGGGCTGCCTATAGACTCCATCCGTTCATTCAATGAGTTGGCAGAAGCCTTCCTCTCTCAATTCGCTTCCAAGTGAAGGATCGAGAAGCAACCATAGCATCTTACTCGTGTGAAGTAAGGGGTTAAGGAGAGCTTGAAGAGCTTTTTGTCCCACTTCATATCCGAGGCCAAGTAGATCCAAAGTTTACCGATGGGATCAAGTTGACCTCTTTTTTGTTCACACTAGAGGGAGGTAGCTTCTTCAAGCATCTCATGCACAAGGGATTGCAAACTTTTAGGGGGGCCGAGAGTATAGCAAAAGCTTACATTGCAGGCGAAGAAGCGAACGATGCGAAGAAGCTTGTCTAGACAGAAAGCCACCCTCTGAGGGTGGTGGAGGGGAAATCGAAGACTCTAAACTCTTGTTAGAACACACTAAAAGAGAGAAAGTAGGAAAGGCATTCTATGCTGTAGAGAGAGAAAGTGAGGTAGTAAGAGTGACTTTTTTGAGTTCCCATATACTTAGCCTCCTGTATTTGAACTCCCAGATAGTGAAAGTAGTTTTTGGATTAAACATTCGCAATTTTTCCTTCTCATTTAAGAGAAGGTTTTTCACGTAAAACTCTACGCGTCATTCTCTCTCTTTCCTTCCTTTTCGCACACGTATTATTTGGTATTTTTCTTGGATCCTCGTCCCTATCAGAGTAAGGATTCGAGGACACAACAATGTCAATTATTATTTTAATTGGACAATTGTAAAATTAGTCAAATAGTTAATAATGTGAGAAATTATGACCTTGTTTAGTAGCGTCAAAATAGCAAATATTTTTGGTAGCTTTAGAGAAAAAATTGGGATACCGGGTGATTTAGAAAATAAATTTTATAAAATGTTATGGCATTTGATCAAATATTCAAACTTTTCTTGAACTTTCTCTCGCTCCTGTGATAAATGATTCTTTTTATTGGTTTTGACCACGTCCGTATATTTTATTAGTACTCAATAGATACATAAAGGAGAGTGTACGAAGTCTCTATGACATCTGGACAAATGAGAGTTCGTGAGATTTTAGATTAGTCTATACTTTTTCAATGCCTACTCTATTCCGACGACTGATGTCGTTGATATTGAGAAGGGTTGCTTATAACCTAGTGACCATTATAAAAGATCATATAAGGGATATCATTAGTGAGGAGTATCAGAGATACTATAAACATGTTATGGGTACAACCTCCGAGAGGCCGTAGTGTAGTGGGGATACCATAGATACCTAATAACCTCATGGTACTTATCCAACCATTGGGGGCGTAAATACTTGGTCATTGGTTTACTATGGCAGAATATAATCTATGGAGATTATTGTTATCTCATACTGAGAAGATTATTGTTATCTTATATAGTTATGACCTTGTATTGAGGTGATGATCGGATCTGATGGAATCCATATTGTATTCCTAATATTCTATTGTTTACATGGGTTTTGGATCGTAGACACGACATATTATTAAATCTCAAATAGCGAATTATATATCGGATGTTATTGTTGATTTTATATATCTGATATTAAAATCCAAGATATTTATTTGTATTCTTGTGTTATTCATTATATTTACTTATTGGGTATTCGACTTACTCTTATATTTTCTTTGGCTCTAGAGTAGATAGGTTGATATCAGATTAGCGGAGATCGTATATTGTTGTGGTAATTTTATGTAGAGTCAAACCTCAACGCTCGGAGCTATCATGACGGGAGATTTAGATTATTTATTAACTTATTAGTATTTAGATATTTATTAGGATTATATTCCCAGAAATTTAATATCATGAATATTTATATTTCTAGTTTATTTTGAGAAACTTTTCATTATGGACATTATATTTCTTGATCCATTTATCATCATTGATTTTTAGTGATTAATAATTTTGAGCTCATTTATATTGATGGATGTTAGAATTTTATAATGGATAATTGATGATTTCGATGAGTTATAGAATTTTTTATGGAATCATTCCGGGTTCAGTCTAGGGACTCAGGTTTGGGTTGTTACAAATAATGTCACCGAATACAAAACTTTGCTCTATAGGCTCAGTTGGCAAAGGAATGCTTGGAAAAGAGATCGATCATTTATAGAGACTCGAACCGATAATCAATCAAGTACGGGAATTTCAAGGTGTCAAGCCCTTTGTCGATGAAGTATCTTGCTATTCACATCCCTAGAAAGGACAACTTAAAGGCTGACTAGCCGTTGAAGGAGGCAAATGGGGGAAAGGTAGGAACAGTATGCCTGAGACATGCGAGAAGTTCGTGGCACCCCAATCATAGAAAAGCCCGAGCTGGGGGTGTTGCAGATTCTCGACAGTGAGAATTGGATGACCCCCTACAGGAAGTACCTGACCGATGACCTCCTACTAGAAAACCTAGAGGATACCAAGTACATAAAAAAGATAGCAGGCTGGTACACTATCATGGATGGGAGAGTGTACAACCATGGGTACTCTACTCCCTACATCTGGTGTCTCACGCCAGAAGAGGCTGATTTTTCACTGGGTGTGGTACGCCTCGAAATTTGAGGGTCATACATTGGGGGCTAAAATCTTGCCTTCAAAATTATACGACAGGGTTTCTATTGCCCCACAGTGAAACATGACGCCCTGGAGTTTGTAAAGAGATTCGAGAATTACCAGGTCCATGGCAACATCTCTCACCAGCTACCCACGGGGCTACAAGCCTTGCAGGTACTGTGGCCATTCACATAATGTGGGTTTAACATACTTTGCTCGTTCCTTATTGCGTCTGGCAAGAGGGAATTTGTCATAGTCGGTATTAACTATTTCACGAAATGGGTCGAATTCACCCCATTAGCTCAGATCACCGAACAAAATGTGGCAGAGTTCATTCGATAGAGTATTGTTTGCAGAATCAGAATTTTTAATGTCATAGTGATCGACAATGGAACTCAATTTATTAGCAAACGCTTCACCAAATACTGTTCAAGTTTGAGTATCAGGCTGGTTCACACTTTTGTCAGCTACCCTCAGGTGAATGGGTAAGTGAAAGTCATGAATTGGACCCTACTGCACATACTAAAGACCAAGTTACAAGTCACTGGGGGCTCCTGAGTAAATGAACTACATTCATATTGTGGTCCTATCGGATGACGTTGAAGGAGCCAGCCAATGGGACTAAAGTAGTCCCTTTAGTTTGTGCTATGGGACTAAAGTGGTCATCCTAGTAGAGATCAGGCTGCCTAGCCTAAGGGTCAAAAGTTTTGATCCACTTAACAACTCCCAACGTATTAGAGAGCATCTTGAGTTGCTCGAAGAAGCCCAAGACACCACAAAGATGTGTACAGCAGCATACCAATAGCGGATCACTTGGTACTACAATAAGAGTGTGAATGAGCGCCAATTTGAGGTGGGAGACCTAATTCTATTGAGCATAGTGGCCACGAGCAAGAATGCCCACCAAAACAAACTCTCCTAGAATTCGGATAGGTCGTTCCTCACCTCAACGATTCTCTAAAATGGTGCGTACAAGTTATGTACCTAGAATGACAAATTGGTCTCAAGGATATGGAACGCTACTCACATCAAGAAATATTACCAATAACTCCACACCAAACAAGGGTAGGTCTGGCATACATTGTTAGGCGTACTTATAAGTTGTACCATGTTTAAATTAATAAAATGATTATTTACTTATTCTTGATTGTTCATATGAATGCTTGCATCGTATAATATCAAATGGTCTAAACTGCGCCCTAGGTCGCGAGAGCACCTCGTTTGTTAACCAACCTACGAAAAGTATAATCAAAACCTTGACTCTAATAGCCACGCAGCCAAAGTATGGTTGAATGCAACTGCCCCGGAGAGGGGACTTGCAAACAAAAGTCAAACCTCCCAAGACAGATGACCATAACAAACCCTAGGGGGCCTCCTCAAGATATGCATGGTAACTCCTCACGATAAGGACGAGCGCCATCAGTCGATAATGGTCCGTAAATTATGATCAGATGCACAAGAGTAGGCACGTCTCCCCTATGGGGACCGAGCTCAATGGAACAGTGTGGACAACGACCTTGACTTCATTAGAGTCCAGTGGTTGCAGCCATGATACCTAGTCGGCCCTAATGAGGGTTGCCAGTAGATGTGTGATGACGTCCTTTTGCAGGAAAGAGCACCAAAGTGGCATAATGTCCCTCGCAGGAACGAGCACAATCATACACCAGCATCCATGCCAAGCCCAGCTACAACGACAATGACACTTAGCTGGCAAATAATAAAGCCTCAAACAAAAGGATTTCACATAAACACAAGATCAGCAGCAACAATGATTGAAAAAAGGTCTTGTTAATTTATTGTAAAGTCAAAATGTACATTGGAGGGTACACATCCATTGCCAAGAAATGAAACACTACCTAGGATAATAGCTGAGAGGGATGATTATCTTAAAACTAGGGGCTCCCCATTGAGTGCAGTGAGGGCTCCCCTCCTCTCTAGGAAAAATTCATCAAGTCAGGCTGGCAACGAGCACCATTGTTCTTGGGATTGAAGAAGCCGATAGGAAGTTTGGAGCCGTTAGGGATGCAATTCGTTGGCAGAGGTGAATACTGTCCTAGAATTTAACGTTCAGAGCGTGGCCCGCTTCCTTCGGACAAAACGGGTCCTCAATTCCACCTCCAGTCGAGCGTTCTCACTCTAAAGGTCAGCAAGAAGCTCCTCAGCCGCTTGGAGCGTGTCCTTGAGCTCTTGGGAACTCACCCTGAGCTTGGATAGCTTAAGCTCAAAGCTAGTGGCCCACTTCTAGCACTGCTTGGCCTCAGCAGCGGTGGCATTCACCCGACCTTGCATCTCCTCAAGCGTACCCAGGTCAATGCGCATTTTGGTTAGGTGAAGGATCTGTGCACCATGCTAATGCATCCTAAAGTCCCTCTGACACAAGTAAGCCTCCAAAATACGCACCGGTGATTGCAAGCAAAAAGGGTGGATGATCAGGCAAGGTCGGCAACAATGAGAACAAAGAGTTACCTAAGATGTACACCAATGTAAGACATCTCTTCAACAGCCGGAGGATCCAAGGGAGCCCTAGGGGTAGAAGCAAATGGGAGCCTCCACACTAGCGCAAGCACTTCACGATGACTGGAAGGTGCCACGGGATTTGGATGCAATGGGGGGGCTACCGGGCCATTTGGGACATCGAATATCAGAGCCTTTGAGAAAAGAGCCTCTCAAGTCTGCGCCACCTTTGCATTATTCCTTGCTAGAACTTCAACTGGTTGGACATTGCTGGGACCCTCCTCAACTGAAGCAGCAGGAGGATTGGGCGTGAACTCTTCAGGCGATGAGATGACTACGGCGGGGACCCCATATTGGGCTAGAGTCGTCGCATGAATTGGCTCATCCGGTTACTCAACCCCAAGCTCATTCAAGGCTTCGACAGGTGGAAAAGGGGGCTCGCCGCCCTCAACGGACCCGGTGACCTTCTTTAAAATGTGGCCAGCCGAAGAGATCGGGCCAGGAGCTTTCCACCTAGATGACTCGCCAATCCCTTGCAGCCGCTCCATAATGGTTGGGCCGAAGTTAGTGAAGGAAGAGGAGCCCGAAGGAGTTGCCTGCAACTGGGTCGCCTTCTCGGGGAAATCCTGCATATACAGTGATCAAGGTTTCCTCTTGGGCTGGATGTACTGTTGGGCGATCATGTCTACCCCATCCGAGTGAGACTCCCACTCAGCCTACCCAAAGGCCCACGAAGACAACCAAGAGTCCTTCTCGCAAAATGAGACAAGATCTGTTTGTGGCATCATCAAGTGCTCCTCCCAATTCAAGACTTTGCTAGCATAGGAGGCCAGCATCCTATCCCACTTATTAGAAGGGGTCCAGTCAGAGGGGACCCCTACATAGATAAATCGGTCTTTCCAGCCATTCACGAAAACGGTCTTTCCTCAAGCGGGCAGTTAAGGAAAGAGCCCCCGGCCTCTGCTGACCACGCTGTCCACAAAAAGTCTAGAGTATCTTGGATATGTCCTCCATCCGAGCATTGAGCACTTGCATGAGGAGCGCTTGCCGGTCCCCCTAAGGCTACTGCCTGGAGGGTCATTCTTTGGGAGGTGATCTCCCTAGTAGGAGCACTCACTTGAATCTTGGTGTTAATCATTTTGCTTCGGTCAAGAGTAGTGATTATTTGGCCTTTTGGTTGCTTCCTGATGATCGTGCCAATAACACCTCTTCGGTCTCGATTCATTTGACGGATTAGGAAACCATAAATATGATTTTTCGTTGGGTTGATCTTAAATGGGTTGGGTCTCGCATCCTTGAACTTGGATCTTATGTAACATAATAAGTAGACAAGATGCTATAAGGTGGGTGGAATTTACTCTCTCGATATATCTTGACACTAAATTAGTGATCTTTCTATAATAAAAGAAAGATAGTGGATGTTGAATAGAAAATGCTAATGCATATGTGAGGGATTGAATGTGGTGCGTCTACTAGGGAAACATCTTTGAGAAAGATATGCACTCGGAGTGTACTCTATCTCTTTTTCTTTCCTCCCCTCTTCCCGTAGGAGTGAGGGATATTTATGGAGTTAGAGAGCAGTTTAACCTTTCTCGACAATCGCCGCTAAACCGCCCCAGATAAATAAGGGGTTATAATCTAGCTTGTGGTTTTCGACCGATTACGGTAGGTTTCTTTAGCTCCTGTGGAGTGGATTATAGGCCGTTTCGGTTGGGTCGATAAGCTCACCAATCCGTTTAGGTCGTCTAGGCCAATTGGACCTGCTGGAATGTCGTCCAATTCTGTGCCAATTCATTCGGTTGATGGGCTCTATTCTTAGGTTGAGTTGATTGAACGCATCAATAAAATTTGTCAAAATTAATACCAAAATTTATTGATACAACTTACCAATAGGGAATAAACATGCCAAATTATTAATTTCAATATCCACAAGGTCTTAGGATATGATAATTTAGTAGAAAAATCTTGTTGGTAAATTTAAATTAATTTTACCCAAAAAAAGAGTAAATAGACTCGCTTATTACGTGTGATAATAAAATTAACTGAACCCAAAAAAAGAGTAAATAGACTCGCTTATTACATGTGATGATAAAATTAACTGAACTTACTGAGCACATCTAAAACTAACAATTTTGTCATTTTTTTATATCCCAGTTTCATTTAGAAAGTTAGTTTCAGTTGAACGACAAAATTATTCTATTATAATATTAAATATTACATGTTCAAATTGATGACGCACGAATTAATTAAAAAAGACTTTGAATCCTTGCAAGTCGAGTTTTCCTTACCGTGACTGACTAAAACAGGATTCGCAGAAACTTCCCACACCGCAATTCTCACACGTTTACACGAGAATTTCACCGCAATTCTCACACGTTTACACGAGAATTTCAGTGTATATAAGAGGAGAGCCATTAGAAGCATGCCTTAAAAAAAAAAAATCAGAACTTCGTCAGAGAAAGAATGAAGGTGACCAGTTTCTTAAACCTCTTATATCAAATTTTGATTTTGGAAACAAAAGCAATATGTTCTGATCATTTTTTGTTTCTCCTTTCATTGCTTTCATTGCTGCTGCAGCAAAAAATAGTGATCGAGGTGCAAATGAGCAGCCCAAAATGCAGAACGAAAGCCTTGCGGATTGCTGTGTCTGAACCTGGTGCGTATGCATGCCTGTTGTTTATTAAACTTCGAGGATAGATCACGAGAAACTATGAAACGACCAGTTTCAATTTTGAAGTGAAATAATTTATCGTATTCCCTCAAAAAGTTATAAATATTAACCATTAATCCTTGTTTGACACCTAATAGTTTGAAGGAATGACCAACTTTCCAGGGAAAATGCAAACCTTTCTAGTTACAAGACCGGAAAGTTTAACTAAAATGATAGTTCGGTGTATAAAATTTATCTTATATGTGTGATTTGAAAAAAAAAATAAACTTATTGTATATAATTTTATCTTATATTATATAAGATATTAATATTATAATTCAAACACGTTCTCAATGTTACATAATAGTAATAATAATTCTTGTAGTTGCATCATGTTTTAAGAGCCTGGCTAACAAGAAACAAATAATTCCTCCTCATTCATAATTGGGTAGACAAAATGACACATTCTCGTTTTTATATGATAAAAAGAGAGAAATTCAAAAAAATGGTGATGTTGTATAAGTTGACCTACTAGAGCCTTGGCTCATTATTCATTAGCTTGGAACTTATTTAAGATCGAGGTATAAATTTAACAATTTTATAATGTTTAATTTGTAATACAAAATTAAATTAAATAAGGATTTTTTTAATATTTTAATGATGCATAACATGGCCCGAAAAAACTCAAGCACAACAAATGAATATTAGGTTATGTGACTTATTCAAGTTAAAATCACATATATATTGAATATGTTATTTTAAAGCCTAATTTTAGAGAGGCTATCAAATTCACCGGATGGTCCAATGGCCACCAAATAATATCTTAATATAAAAGTAAAAGTAAGGCATATAGACAGATCGATTCATATGAATTTTCATTATTATTTTGTGTTCTATTTTTAATTAATAACAACTTACAAACAATTGAACAATAATGATTGTGTAGGCGTAATATCAGTAGCTGTGAAAGAGCCGGATAAAGATCAGCTGGTGGTCATAGGAATGAATGTTGACTCAGCTGGTTTGACCAAAAAACTGAGGATGAAGGTTGGCTATGCAACCCTAGTTAGTGTGGAAGCGGTGAATGAAGATGAGGAAGACAGAGGAAATGAAGAAGAGCCAAAATCAAACCTAACTCAATTTCAATATACCAGTGGTTATCCTTATTATGGATATCACATTCTTCCAGTGGATCAAAATCAAAGTGTTTGCACCATCATATGAAGGAGCTATTAGCTTAAGCATCATCCTCATCTCCTCTCGATATGTTTTTTATTTTTTTTATATAGTTTTTGATTTTCTTATTTATACTTCAGAACTTATTAAGGAAAATAAAATCATTGTAAAAATTTCCTACATAGTTGGGCTTTATTTTGAGAATGTTTTGGCTTGTCCTATTTTAAGTCTTCTTCAATATATATATATATTTTAAATGACAAAAGATGCTAGTTTTATTTTACAAAAAATTTGAATGAAAAAATAATACAAATAAACAACCATCTTACTATATAGAAAAAATGAATAGATCTAGTAAAATATTAATTTCTTTAATTTCTTCATAGGACTTATGATTATTTATTTAGTTTTGAAAATAGAGGGGACTGGTCAACAATACCTAAAAACTAAGAAGTCAAGATGAATAGAAAAATAGGCTGATCGAATTAAGTGGTTTGGACTCTTGCAATCTCTTTGAGTACCATTTTGGTTTTAGTTGATGGTTTTAATGTGACGATTATTCAGCCCGACGACTATATTTCTTTTCAATTTTTGCAGATATAAAAATACATTACTTATGAATATCTATTTTTGATGGGTGCTTTCAAAAAATTGCTAACCCTAATAATAACAGATAATCAAATTGGTTTAAATATATCATGTTTTAAAAATATTTTGCTATTTTTTTTAAAAATAGTAGATATGAACCAAAATGGCCAAACCCAATTAACCAACCCACTAAAAGGGAAAGGGCCTAGGAAGAGGCTGCCCACAGCGCGGTCTCATGAATCTGAGATCCAGGTAGGGATGCATTTTACCGGATGGGTCAATCCTAGACTGCTCGGCGGAAATAGCACATTGGGATGATCCACGAGGATCTTCTTGCTCACCGGTCGACAAGCAGCACAGTTCATCTCACAAACAACAATTGCCATATCTACCTATGATAGTTCAATAAATATTTCTAAAATATCTCACAGGATCGTAAATCTCTCCCAAAATGATGGTTACAACTCGACAAATATTTCTAGAATATTATCCCTAATTATGCATCGCTCCTGGGATGACACTTATGACTCAACAAATCTTTTCAAATGGAAGTTGCCACCTAAGGAACTCCATGATCACCCTAATAAAGGAATATCCCCAAACAGTCACAATTACTATACTCACCCCACATACGATCGCTAAAATAGTTCAATGGATCTACCATGGCAACCAATATCTAGTCTTAGTGCCCAAGTAAGGCCAAGCCATCTCAAATATTATAAATACCCCTTCACCTTTACAGGAAGAGTAGAGCAATCCTTACCCTCAAGAGCCCCCCGAAGATTGAAGTACTCTCTTCTACTTTGAAGCCACTTATCCTCTGAATGCACCCTCACACAAAGCCACTTGCCACCGAGCACGACCATCGGAGTCAAGCCCTCCATTTCCATACTCAATCCCCCTCCTTCGTACATTTACGCATTGTTTGCATCCTTAGTATTTCTTTCTTTTATAGAAAAATTTCTAATTTGAGTGTCGAAAGATATTTTGAGGAGTGAATTCCGCCATCTTCTGTACTTGCGTTGATTTATTATGGTGTGTATGATCCAAATTATCAAGAATGGAGATCAAATCATACTCAATTTGACCTGTCGAAAAATATTAGGTGGCTTTCTAATTCATACAATAATTTGGATCTAAAGATGTATCATTGGTGCTATCTGGTGGGAAAGATGAAAAATCTAACCGCCACACTCATAAAAACGAACATGATCAATACTAGGGTGCAAGCCACCGCGCTGATCCAGGATGCTGGCTCACATAGCGACCACCCCTCTACGGGTATCCATGTGGGCTAGTGACTAGTTTTGGATATAAACACATTCGTCACCAATATGGAGAGCATGTCTAAAATGCTCTAGACCCTCTACGCACGTCTTGGTGGACAGCGGTTGGTGGCTCCTTCCGCTACCTCTCAGACCTCAACTTCGAAGCGGAGGAACCGAAGTAAAAGCACCCAATCAAGAAGACCCAACAGCTTGATGACCTTAAGGTCCTAGCGACCTCAAGCAATAGGGCCCAAATGCAGATGGAGGGTCAACTGAGTCACGAGACATGAGATTAAAGCTTAGAATAGCGGAATCCTCACTACTCTCATGGCGACCGAAGGCCCCCAACCTAAGAGGAAGCCTCCTGCAGTACTAGGCCAGTAAGAGTTAGTAGCCGCCCGATCCAATGTCTCTCTTTAAATCACACAGAGTTGAGGACCTTCTTCAATGTAAGGAGAGAGTGAAGAAAATTGAGTAGCACGTATTCAGGGGAGGCGTTGATAGACACTTCACAGATTTGAGGATATTACCATTCACAATGGAGATCCGATTTAGTCGCTCTCTCACAAATTCAAGATGCCATACTTGGAACCCTACGACGGTAGTACTAATCTGATGGACCATCTGGATCATTTTTATATCCTACTAAGCTTCCAAGGCCTGGAGAAAGTAGTCATGTGTCTGTACTTTCTCCTAACACTCAAAGGGTTTGCTTGGATTTAGTTTTACTACCGGCAACCAAATTCGATTTGAATATTTTAGGAGTTGGCTGACAATTTTCTATCATAATTTACCATGAGGCCTGTAGGCTGGGGACGCCGTGAAGTTCTCCCAGGCCTCGGCCTGTAGGCTGGAGACGCTGCGAAGTTCTCCCAGGTCAAAGCGGACAATATCTACAGGCGGGTGTGCCGGGGACGTTACACACCTGACCTCTTGTTCGTAGTTATGGTGTATAAGATCCAGACTCAGTAGATGGAACCAAATTTAGAAAAATGATTTGACCCAACTTTGCTCGAAACTTGAATTCAGGACGCATCAACTATTATAGTATACAAAATTCAGGTAAAATGGTTCAATAAGTGTACTTGAATTTCTTAAAACTAAAATTCAGATTTTATTTATGTATCAAAATTTTAAAATAAGATCAAAATTAATAAGCTAAAAATTAAAATTTTAAAACGAAAAGACCTAGTAAAAAAAAACCAAATTGTAGGATGCGCCCGGAATTCTTTCTATTTTCCAGTTGACTTGGACTTTCCTGTTCTTTGCTGTCAAGCTTTCGTCACTCTCTTTTATTTTTCGCTGATACTACATCAAAAAACGTAAGCTTGTTAATTCATATTCTCTCAAAATATTAGTATCCAATCATAAATTGAATATATGTTATTAATCAACATTTTTATCGTTAAATTATTTATAATCCTATGGTAAATTCGTCAAAAATAATGTCAAAATTTATTGATATAACTTACCATTAGAGAATAAATTTGCCAAATTATTTGCCTAGGATGTGCTAGTTTAATAGAAAATTCTTATTGGTAAAATTGGTCAAAATTAATATCAAAGTTTATTGATATAACCTACCATTAGGGAATAAACATGCCAAATTATTAATTTCAATATCAACAAGGTCTTAGGATATGATAATTTAGTAGAAAAATCTTGTTGGTAAATTTAACTTAAATTTACCCAAAAAAAGAATAAATCGACTCTCTTATTACATGTGGTAATAAAATTAACTGAACTTACTGAGTCACATATAAATCTAACAATTTTGTCATTTTTTTTATATCCCAGTTTCATTTAGAAAGTTAGTCTTAGTTGAAAGATAAAATTATTCTATTATAATATTAAAAATTATATGTTTGAATTGATGACGCACGAATTAATTAGAAAAGACTTTGAATCCTTCCAAGTTGAGTCTTCCTAACCGTGACTGCCTAAAACAGCATTGGCAGAAACTTCCCACACCGCAATACTCACACGTTCACACGAGAATTTCAGTGTATACAAGAGGAGAGCCATTAGAAGCATGCCTTAAAAAAAAATCAGAACTTCGCCAGAGAAAGAATGAAGGTGATCAGTTTCTTGTTGGGGATCACTCTCATGTGGAAGTCCTTGTGACCAAAGGACTTGGACGGAGCACGTGTGTGCTAAAAAGAAGGAATCTCGGTCCACTATGTCGACCGAAACCTTTTGGACGGTCAACTCTGTCGATCAATATGTTGACCAACAAAAGTCGTGAGACGACTGACCATACTGAAGAAGTAGGACGAACTACTTCGACCGGCCAATATGAGAGGACGGTCAACAGAGTTAACCGACTGAATATGGAAGGTCTGAATGACTGTCATATCCCAAAAGGTGTACAGTTGACCTACCCAATTGGATAGTTGGTAGAGGTCATTCTTGGAATTCCAAAGGCTGATCGGTTTGTAGGAACAGGCATGCGCCGCCTGCTGTAAGATGGGGCATGCGCATGCACACATGCAGACCTTGGACGTTGAGTACCAACCACCAAATTTGGTTATGGTGAGGAACATGTGTATATGCACACTCAACAAATGGAGAAAATATCGGATAAGTAGAAAAGAAGAGTGAGTCAGAAAAACAGAGGAGAGAAAGTAAAAAGAAAGAGAGCTGTGAGTAAAAACAAGTGTGAGGGCTTTGTTTATTTTTGCCTCCTGTGATTTATTCTCATATTTAGTGATCATTTGTGGATTTAGTGTCCGTAATTTTTTCTTATTTTGAAGGGTTTTCACGTAAAATAGTTGGTATTTATTTTCTCTTCTCTTACCTCTACTTCACAAAGGTCTTGTGTGCTTTTATCAATTGGCCGCACATTTGGGCAATGAACGATTGTTTATTGTATCCTTGTCCTGTGGGTCGCCCGTTGTTCGCCAACATTTCTTAAACCTCGTATATCAAATTTTGATTTTGGAAACAACAGCAATATGTTTTGATCATTTTTGTTTCTGCTTTCATTTCTTTCATTGCTGCCACTGCGAAAATAGTGATCGAGGTGCAAATGAGATGCCCAAAATGCAGAACGAAGGCCTTGCGGATTGCCGTGTCTGAACCTGGTGCGTATGCATGCATGTTGTTTATTAAACTTCGAGGATAGATCGCGAGAAACTATGAAACGACCAGTTTCAGTTTTGAAGTGAAATAATTTATCCTATTCCCTCAAAAAATTATAAATATTAATCATTGATCCTTGTTTGACACCTAATAGTTTGAAGGAATGACCAACTTTCCAGGGAAAATGCAAATCTTTCTAGTTACAAGACGGGAAAGTTGAACTAAAATGACAGTTTGGTGTGGAAAATTTATCTTATATGTATGAATTGGGAAAAAATTAAATATATTATATATGATTTTATCTTATATTATATAAGATATTAATTTTATAATTCAAATATGTTTTTGAGGTTACATAATAGTAATAATAATTCTTGTAGCTATATCATGTTTTAAGAGCCTGACTAAAAAGAAACAAATAATTCCTCCTTATTGATAATTGGGTAGATAAAATGGCACATTCTGATTTTTATATGATAAAAAGAGAGAGATTCAAAACAATGGTGATGTTGTATGAGTTATTCTACTGGAGCCTGGACTCGTTATTCAATAGCATGGAGCTTATTTAAGACCGGGTTATAAATTTAACAATTTTATAGCGTTTAATTTGCAATACAAAATTGAATTAAATAAGGTCTTTTGAATCTTGTAATGATGCATAATATGGCCCGAAAAAACTCAAGTACCACGAATGAATGTTGGGTTATGTGACTTATTCAAGTTAAAATCACATATATATTGAATATGTTATTTTAAAGCCTAATTTCAGAAAGGCCATCAAATTTACCGGACGGTCCAATGGTCACCAAACAATATCTTAATATAAAAGTAAAAGTAAGACATATAGACAAATCGATTCATATGAATTTTTATCATTATTTTGTGTTATGTTTGCAATTAATAACAACTCATAAACAACTGAACAATAATAATTGTGTAGGTGTAATATCAGTGGCTATGAAAGAGCCAGATAAAGATCAGCTGGTGGTGATAGGAATGAATGTTGAGGATCCCTAGGGGGCCTCCTCAGCATATGCATGGCAACTCCTCACGATAAGGACGAGCGCCATCGGTCGATAATGGTCCGTAAATTATGATCAGATGCACAAGAGCAGGCACGTCTCCCCTATGGGGACCGAGCTCAATGGAACAGTGTGGACAACGATCTTGACTTCATTAGAGTCCAGTGGTTGCAGCCATGATACCTAGTCGGCCCTAATGAGGGTCGCCAGTGGATGTGTGATGACGTCCTTTTGCAGGAAAGAGCACCAAAGTGGCACGATGTCCCTCGCAGGAACGAGCACAATCAAACACCAGCATCCATGCCAAGCCCAGCTACAACAACAATGACACTTAGCTGGCAAATAATAAAGCATCAAACAAAAGGATTTCACATAAACGCAAGATCAGCAGCAACAATGATTGAAAAAAGGTCCTGTTAATTTATTGTAAAGTCAAAATGTACATTGGAGGGTACACATCCATTGCCAAGAAATGAAACACTACCTAGGCTAATAGCTGAGAGGGATGATTATCTTAAAACTAGGGGCTCCCCATTGAGTGCAGTGAGGGCTCCCCTCCTCTCTAGGAAAAATTCATCAAGTCAGGCTGGCATCGAGCACCATTGTTCTTGGGATTGAAGAAGCCGATAGGAAGTTTGGAGCCGTTAGGGATGCAATTCGTTGGCAGAGGTGAATACTATCCTAGAATTTAACGTTCAGAGCGTGGCCCGCTTCCTTCGGACAAAACTGGGTCCTCACGTCCGCCTCCAGTCGAGCGTTCTCACTCTAAAGGTCAGCAAGAAGCTCCTCAGCCGCTTGGAGCATGTCCTTGAGCTCTTGGGAACTCACCCTGAGCTTGGATAGCTTAAGCTCAAAGCTAGTGGCCCACTTCCAGCACTGCTTGGCCTCAGCAGCGGTGGCATTCACCCGACCTTGCATCTCCTCAAGCGTACCCATGTCAATGCGCATTTTGGTCAGGTGAAGGATCTGTGCACCATGCTAATGCATCCTAAAGTCCCTCTGTCACAAGTAAGCCTCCAAAATACGCACCGGTGACTGCAAGCAAAAAGGGTGGATGATCAGGCAAGGTCGGCAACAATGAGAACAAAGAGTTACCTAAGATGTACCCCAATGTAAGACATCTCCTCAACAGTCGGAGGATCCAAGGGAGCCCTAGGGGGTAGAAGCAAATGGGAGCCTCCACACTAGCGCAAGCACTTCACGATGACTGGAAGGTGCCACGGGATTTGGATTCAATGGGGGGACTACCGGGCCATTTGGGACATCGAATATCAGAGCCTTCGCGAAAAGTGCCTCCCAAGTCTGCGCCACCTTTACATTATTCCTTGCTAGAACTTCAATGTTTGGACATTCTTTGGGACCCTCCTCAACCGAAGCAGCAGGAGGATTGGGTGTGAACTCTTCAGGCGATGAGATGACTACGGCGGGGACCCCATATTGGGCTAGAGTCGTCGCATGAATTGGCTCGTCCGGTTACTCAATCCCAAGCTCATTCAAGGCTTCGACAGGTGGAAAAGGGGGCTCCCGCCCTCAACGGACCCGGTGACCTTCTTTAAAATGTGGCCAGCCGAAGAGATCGGGCCAGGAGCTTTCCACCTAGATGACTCGCCAATCCCTTGTAGCCGCTCCATAATGGTTGGGCCGAAGTTAGTGAAGGAGGAGGAGCCCGAAGGAGTTGCCTGCAACTGGGTCGCCTTCTCGGGGAAATCCTGCATATACAGTGATCAAGGTTTCCTCTTGGGCTGGATGTACTGTTGGGCGATCATGTCTACCCCATCCAAGTGAGACTCCCACTCAGCCTACCCAAAGGCCCACGAAGACAACCAAGAGTCCTTCTCACAAAATGAGACAAGATACATTTTGTGGCATCATCAAGTGCTCCTCCCAATTCAAGACTTTGCTAGCATAGGAGGCCGCATCTGTGTCCACTTATTAGAAGGGGTCCAGTCAAAGGGGACCCCTACGTAGATAAATTGGTCTTTCCTCAAGCTGGCAGTTGAGGAAAGAGCCCCCGGCCTCTGCTGACCACGCTGTCCACAAAAAGTCTAGAGTATCTTGGATATGTCCTCCATCCGAGCATTGAGCACTTGCATGAGGAGCGCTTGTCGGTCCCCCCCTAAGGCTACCTGCGAGAGGGTCATTGCTGGGGGAGGTGATCTCCCTAGCAGGAGCACTCACTTGAATCTTGGTGTTAATCATTTTTGCTTCGGTGCGAGTAGTGATTAAGCTGGCCTTTTGGTTGCTTCCTGCAGACTGCGCCAATAATACGTCTTTGTCCTGGATTCTCAGACGGATTAGGAAACCATAAATATGATTTTTCGTTGGGTTGATCTTAAATGGGTTCGGTCTCTACATCCTTGAACTTGGATCTTATGTAACATAATAAGTAGACAAGATGCTATAAGGTGGGTGGAATTCACTCTCTGATATATCTTCTGACACTCAAATTAGTGATCTTTCTATAATAAAAGAAAGATAGTGGATGTTGAATAAAAAAATGCTAATGCATATGTGAGGGGATTGAAAGTGGTGCGCTTCCACAGGAAACATCTTTGAGAAAGATATGCACTCGAAGTGTACTCTATCTCTTTTTTTTCCTCCCCTCTTCCCGTAGGAGTGAGGGATATTTATGGAGTCGAGAGCCGATTTAACCTTCTTTGACAATTGCACGCTAAACTGCCCCGGATAAATAAGGGGTTATCATCTAGCTTGTGGTTTTCACCGATTACGGTAGGTTTCTTTAGCTCTTGTGAAGTGGATTATAGGCTGTTTCAAGTTTGGGTCGATAAGCTCACCAATCCGTTTAGGTCGCCGTCTCGGGGCCAATTGGACCTGCTGGAATGTCGTCCACCCCGCGCCAATTCATTCTGTTGATGGGCTCTATTCTTAGGTTGAGTTGATTGAACGCATCAATAAAATTTGTCAAAATTAATACCAAAATTTATTGATATAACTTACCAATAGGGAATAAACATGCCAAATTATTAATTTCAATATCCACAAGGTCTTAGGATATGATAATTTAGTAGAAAAATCTTGTTGGTAAATTTAAATTAATTTTACCCAAAAAAAGAGTAAATAGACTCGCTTATTACATGTGATAATAAAATTAACTGAACCCAAAAAAAGAGTAAATAGACTCGCTTATTACATGTGATGATAAAATTAACTGCAATTACTGAGCACATCTAAAACTAACAATTTTGTCATTTTTTTATATCCCAGTTTCATTTAGAAAGTTAGTCTTAGTTGAAAGATAAAATTATTCTATTATAATATTAAAAATTATTTGTTTAAATTGATGACGCACGAATTAATTAGAAGACTTTGAATCCTTCCAAGTTGAGTCTTCCTAACCGTGACTGCCTAAAACAGGATTCGCAGAAACTTCCCACACCGCAATTCTCACACGTTCACACGAGAATTTCAGTGTATACAAGAGGAGAGCCATTAGAAGCATGCCTTAAAAAAAAAAATCAGAACTTCGCCAGAGAAAGAATGAAGGTGATCAGTTTCTTGTTGGGGATTACTCCTGTATGGAAGTCCTTGTGACCAAAGGACTTGGACAGAGCACATGTTTGCTAAGAAGAAGGAATCCGGTCAACTATGTCGACCGAAATCTTCTGAACAGTCAACTCTGTCGGTCAATATGTTGACCAACAAAAGTCATGAGACGACTGACCCTACAGAAGAAGTAGGACAAACTACTTCGACCGGCCAATATGAGAGAACGGTCAACAGAGTTAACCGACTGAATATGGAAGGTCTGAATGACTGTCATATCCTAAAAGCTGATCGATTTGTAGGAACAGGCATGCGCCGCCTGCCGCAAGATGGGGCATGCGCATGCACACATGCAGACCTTGGACGTTGAGCACCAACCACCAAATTGGGTTATGGTGAGGAACATGTGTATATGCACACTCAACAAATGGAGAAACTATCGGATAAGTAGAAAAGAAGAGTGAGTCAGAAAAACAGAGGAGAGAAAGTAAAAAGAAAGAGAGTTGTGACTAAAAACAAGTGTGAGGGCTTTGTTTATTTTTGCTCTATTCTTATTTTTGCCTCCTGTGATTTATTCTCATACTTAGTGATCATTTGTGGATTTAGTGTCCCGTAATTTTTTTTTCTTATTTCAGAAGGGTTTTTCACGTAAAATAGTTGGTATTTATTTTCTCTTCTCTTACCTCTACTTCACAGTGCTTGTGTGCTTTTATCAATTGGCCGCACATTTGGGCCAACTGAACGATCGTTATTGTATCATTGTCTGTAGGTCGCCCGTTGTTCGCCAACATTTCTTAAACCTCGTATATCAAATTTTGATTTTGGAAACAAAAAGCAATATGTTTTGATCATTTTTGTTTCTCGCTTTCATTTCTTTCATTGCTGCCACTGCGAAAAATAGTGATCGAGGTGCAAATGAGCTGCCCAAAATGCGAACGAAGGCCTTATGGATTGCCGTGTCTCGAACTCTCGAAAGTATGCATGCATGTTGTTTATTAAACTTCGAGGATAGATCGCGAGAAACTATGAAACGACCAGTTTCAGTTTGTAAGAAACGAAAACCTAATCGAAGAACAGGAGGAAGACGAAGACGAGGGAGGCGACGAAGAGTATTCAGGAATCAGGGTTCCTTCGTGGGAAAGGAAAAACGAGCTTGGGAAGGAACGAAACACTGAGCGCATTGAATGCGCGTCTCATTTCACTGCACACACACTAATTACATACGGGGGCGTGGATATATACACGCTAAATACAACGGTAAAAATATACATGCCGAAAATAAAATAATACACCATCATCTCTAAAAGGCAAAAAATAAAATAGTACGTAAAATAAAAATACAACCCAAAAAATCAAAATATTAATATCTATTTATTATTTTCTAATAGTCCCCCGCAAGATGGAGCATATATATTGATAATGCTCATCTTGGACAGGTGAAAATTCAACCGATGCGAAGGGAGTGGCTTGGTGAAGATGTCCGCCAGTTGATTGTGAGTGGTGACGTGATGAGGCCGGATATGTCCATCTTGAATTTTGTCACGAACGAGATGGCAATCTAGCTCGATGTGTTTAGTGCGTTCATGGAAGACTGGGTTGGCCGCAATGTGGAGAGCTGCTTGATTATCACAATATAGCAATGCTGCATGAGGATGTGAAACCTGCAAGTCAGTCAAAATGTAACGAAGCCATGATAATTCACAACAAGTGGCAGCCATGGAGCGATATTCCGCTTCAGCAGAAGAGCGGGAAACCACGGACTGTTTCTTACATTTCCAAGAAATAAGAGAGTCCCCCAGAAAAACACAGTAACCGGTGAGAGATCTACGTGTGTCCGGACAAGATGCCCAATCAGCATCGCAAAAAGCTCGCAGTTGGATGGTGGATGTGGACGAGAGTAATATTCCTTGTCCAGGGTTGAGTTTTAAATATCGCAAAACTTGGTGAGCCGCATGTAAATGATTTGAGGTAGGTTGGTTCATAAACTGGCTTAAAATTTGGACGGCATAGGCGATGTCAGGTCGAGTGATGGTGAGGTAAAGAAGTCGACCAATGAGGCGTCGATACCGGCTAGGATCAATGAGGGCAACGCCATTTTCCTTACTCAATTTCAAGTTTTGTTCCATGGGTAATTTTTGAGGTTTGCAACCCGTGATACCAGAATCGGCCAGGATGTCCAGGGTGTACTTCCTTTGACAGATATGGATGCCCTGTTGTGATCGAGCAACTTCTATACCAAGGAAGTACCGAAGAACCCCTAAGTCTTTGATTTTAAAGGTGCGATTAAGGAAGGTTTTGATGGAAGTTATAGTGTCCAAGCAGTTACTGGCAACAAGGATGTCATCAACATACACTAGGAGTGTAGTAAAGGATTTACTGTCTTGCTTAGTGAATAAGCTATAATCAGCCTTCGATTGGGTGAAACCAAAAAGGATCAAGGAGCTTGATAACTTGGAATACCATTGTCTGGAAGCTTGTTTAAGGCCGTAAATGCTTTTCGACAGTTTACAGACTTGGTTGGATTTAGTTATGGTGTAGCCTGGTGGTGGTTTCATGTAGATTTCTTCATTTAGAGTTCCGTTTAAAAAGGCGTTATTAACATCAAAGTGATATAAATGCCATCCTTTGATAGCTGCAACTGCTAAGAGGCAGCGAACAGAGGTGAGTTTAGCAACTGGAGAAAAAGTTTCATGGTAATCAACCCCTTCCTGTTGCGTGTATCCTTTTGCTACTAAATGGCATTTATATCTTTCAATGCTCCCATCACTGTTGAGTTTTAATTTAAAGACATAGCGACATCCGATTGCTTTCTTGCCCGGGGGCAAATCGGTAACAATCCAAGTCTTATTTGATTCCAAGGCGCGTAACTCTTCATTTATAGCTTTGCGCCAATTTGGATCAGAGATAGCTTGAGCATAAGTGTGTGGTTCAGTGTGGGAGGAGATGGATGATGAAAAATTCTTTTGTAGAAATTTGGGGACAATTTCGATATGATATGCAATGTTCAAGAGGATAGGGTTGCCCAGGGGTATGCGGTACTGTTGGTTGGGTGGTCGTAGTGTGGTTACAATAAAAATCTTTTAGATATTGAGGGGCCTTTCTAGTTCTGGTGGTGCGGCAAATGGGAGTTTTGTTTTTGACAGGCGATTGGGAGTTGGTGATTGGTTCGGGAGAAATGCTAGATTGTGGTGTATTATTAACGGCTTCTTGCTCAGTGCCAGATGATTCCTGGATGGGATTCAAATTAGGTTCTTCATTGTTACAAGATTCTGTGGTTGGGAGATTGGTATCAATAATATCTGTTGGATGCATGTAGTCGTATTGTGCTAGGTTAGGAAATTGTTCGCTAGATGACATGTTGGAAATTGTTTCGGCGTTATCTTGTTGAAAAGGAAAGTGCGCTTCATGGAAGATGACATCCCTAGAATTAAAAATCGTGTGGCTATCAAGGTCCAGTAGTTTGTAACCCTTGACACCAAAAGGATATCCCAAAAAAACACAAGTTCTACTTTTAGAATCAAATTTCTTTCGTCCGTGGGAAAGAGTAGAAGCAAAGCATAAACACCCAAATACACGAAAGTGTTCATAACTTGGTTTGATTCCAAAAAGGACTTCATAGGGTGTTTTATTTTGTAACATGGGAGTGGGGGTTCTATTTATAATGTAGGCAGCTGTCAGAATGCAGTCACTCCAAAATTTTAAGGGAATGTCTGCTTGAAATCTAATTGCTCTAGCCACATTTAATAAATGTTGGTGTTTGCGTTCAACAACACCATTTTGCTGTGGTGTTTTCACACAACTGCGTTGGTGGATAACACCCTGTTTACTGTAGAAATCTCCCAGACTGAATTCTGATCCATTGTGAGAACGAATTGTTTTAATGTTGACATTAAATTGTGTTTTAACAAGATCATAAAAGGCTTCTAAACACAATTTTGTGTCAGATTTTTGTTTCAGAAGATAGATCCATGTACTTCTTGAAAAATCATCAACGATAGTCAAAAAATATTTGTACCCATCATAAGATACTACTGAAAAGGGCCCCCACAAGTCACAATGCACCACGGCGAAGAGTGTGCGTGACTTGTGGATGCTGGGAGTGAAAGGAAGACGACGTTGTTTAGCCATGTGACAAATAGAACAAGGAGTATTATTAAGAGAATGTAACCCTTCTTTTACAATAGGATCTTGTATCAATTGAATCATAGAATGTGAAATGTGTCCTAATCTGGAATGCCATAAATTATGCGGTAATAAAACATAATTAGCCGAAATTATCATAAAGGGCTTCGAACATTTTGAGAGAAGGCCAGCCAAGGTGTTTGGATGAACATCCTTATTCACTAGATAATATAATCTGTTTCGTTCTTCACCCATCCCAATCGTTGTCCATGTGATAAGGTCCTGAATCAAACAAATGTCAGCAAAGAAAATACAACAACCAACAGAATCAGCAAGAGCTTTTACCGAAATTAAATTAAAAGTGAAGGATGGAACACATAAAATATTTTTAAGTATTATCCTTGGAGTCAGTTTCACGTCACCAATGTGGGATACCGGGACTTCACGTCCATCCGGCAGTTTCACGGAACCAGAAATGGGAATTTTCTGCCGGAGATATAAAGAGGAGTCACAGATCATGTGATCTGTGGCTCCCGTGTCCAATATCCAAATATTATTTTTGTTATATGCATAAGGGGCAGAACAAATATCAATACCAGTCATGTTACTTGTCCTGGGTTGATCACCGGAAGGGTCAAACAGGGACGAATTCTGTTTCGCGGTCTGAGCAGAGGAACCCGAATCCTTTGGTTGGATTAAATTCAGCAGTTGCTTGAACTGTGCTTTGGTTAAGGCAACTCTGTCTCCTTCATTGTTCTCGGCACCAGCAGCAGTAGTGTAACTCGAGTGATTGGCCGAAAAAGTGGCAGAACCATTCTTACCATACGATTTGTGGTTTTGAGGGAATCTATGGAGTTGATAGCATTTATCAACTATATGTCCCGATTTATGGCAGTGCGAGCAAATCGGAATTTCAGCATTACCAGCCTTAAAACATTGCTGAATGGTGTGTCCTGAGACACGGCAATGGACGCAGAATGGCCGATCCTTCTTAGACAGTTGATTATTTTTCACATTACCTTTGGGGAAATTAGGGACCCGTTTTGTAAACAAAGCCACCGTTTCAGATGGGTGAGGGACAGACAACATTAGATGTTGTCGTTCCTGTTGTTGTATGATGGAGAAAACTTTGTTTACAGAGGGCAGGGGGTCTATTAGCATGATTTGGTCTCTCACATTAGTGTATGAATCATTGAGACCCATAAGGAATTGTATAACACAATCCCTTTGATATCGTTCGACAAGAGTTTTAAGCTTACCACAGTTACAATCTGGGAGAGGGTCGTAAACGAGGAGCTCGTCCCAGATCGTTTTCAGCTTGCCGTAATATAAACTAACCGAATCTTGTTCTTGCAAAAGGTTTGCCAAAGCTTTCTTAAGCTGAAAAATACAGGGCCCGTTTTGTTGCGTGAATCGGTCACGCAACTCCTTCCAAATTTCGGAAGCATCATCCACAAAAACCACACTGGATTTGATGGATGGACTGATAGAGTTTTGTATCCAAGATACCACCATGTCATTACATCATCCTCATGGTTCAAAAAGGGGATCGGTGGGATCAAAGGGTTTAGGAATCGTACCTTCAATAAACGGGAGTTTGTTCATTGCCCTCAAGGCACGGCGCATGGTCCGGGACCAAGTCGAATAATTATCGGTTGTGAGCAAATCGGTTACCAGAGTAACAGCCGGACTGTCACCAGCTTCCAATCGAAAAGGACTGTAAGGATCCGAAAGGTTCTGGAAGCGTAGAAGGGTTTGTGAGGAGGCCAGATCTGGGTTTGGAGTAAACGCCAGATCTGGGTTGTCGTCGTTGGTGCTCGATGTGGGTTCGGCTGTGGCGTGGTGTGCCAGATCTGGATTGTTGTGGGCCATTGTTTCTCTCTCTCTCTGATACCATGTAAGAAATGAAAACCTAATCGAAGAACAAGAGGAAGACGAAGACGAGGGAGGCGACGAAGAGTATTCAGGAATCAGGGTTCCTTCGTGGGAAAAGAAAAACGAGCTTGGGAAGGAACGAAACACTGAGCGCATTGAATGCGCGTCTCATTTCACTGCACACACACTAATTACATACGGGGGCGTGGATATATACACGCTAAATACAACGGTAAAAATATACATGCCGAAAATAAAATAATCCACCATCAACTCTAAAAGGCAAAAAATAAAATACTACCTAAAATAAAAATACAACCCAAAAAATCAAAATATTAATATCTATTTATTATTTTCTAATACAGTTTTGAAGTGAAATAATTTATCCTATTCCCTCAAAAAATTATAAATATTAATCATTGATCCTTGTTTGACACCGAATAGTTTGAAGGAATGACCAACTTTCCAGGGAAAATGCAAATCTTTCTAGTTACAAGACGGGAAAGTTGAACTAAAATGACAGTTTGGTGTGGAAAATTTATCTTATATGTATGAATTGGGAAAAAAATTAAATATATTATATATGATTTTATCTTATATTATATAAGATATTAATTTTATAATTCAAATATGTTTTTGAGGTTACATAATAGTAATAAAAATTCTTGTAGCTATATCATGTTTTAAGAGCCTGACTAAAAAGAAACAAATAATTCCTCCTTATTGATAATTGGGTAGATAAAATGGCACATTCTGATTTTTATATGATAAAAAGAGCGAGATTCAAAACAATGGTGATGTTGTATGAGTTAATCTACTGGAGCCTGGACTCGTTATTCAATAGCATGGAGCTTATTTAAGATCGGGTTATAAATTTAACAATTTTATAGCGTTTGATTTGCAATACAAAATTGAATTAAATAAGGTCTTTTAAATCTTGTAATGATGCATAATATGGCCCGAAAAAACTCAAGTACCACAAATGAATGTTGGGTTATGTGACTTATTCAAGTTAAAATCACATATATATTGAATATGTTATTTTAAAGCCTAATTTTAGAAAGGCCGTCAAATTCACCGGACGGTCCAATGGCCACCAAACAATATCTTAATATAAAAGTAAAAGTAAGACATATAGACAAATCGATTCATATGAATTTTTATCATTATTTTGTGTTATGTTTTCAATTAATAATAACTCATAAACAACTGAACAATAATAATTGTGTAGGTGTAATATCAGTGGCTATGAAAGAGCCAGATAAAGATCAGCTGGTGGTGATAGGAATGAATGTTGATTCAGCTGGTTTGACCAAGAAACTAAGGAAGAAGGTTGGCTATGCAACCCTAGTTAGTGTGGAAACGGTGAATGAAGACAAAGGAAAAGAAGAAGAGCCAAAATCAAACCTAACTCAATTTCAATATACGAGTAGTTATCCTTATTACGGATATTACATTCTTCCAGTGGATCAAAATCAAAGTGTTTGGACCATCTTATGAAGGAGCTATCAGCTTAAGTAGTTATCCTCATCTCCTCTCGATATGTTTTTTTTTTTTAATAGTTTTCGGATTTCTTATTTATATTTTAGAACTTATTAAGGAAAATAGAAACATTGTAAAAATTTCCTATATAGTTGGGCTTTATTTTGAGAATGTTTTTGCTTGTCCTATTTTAAGTCTTCTTCAATATTAATAAAAAAAATAACAAAAGATGCTAGTTTTATTTTTAAAAAAATCAAATAAAAAAAATCATACAATGAAACAACCATCTTACCATATAGAAAAAAATGAATAGATCTGATAAAATTTTAATTTCTTTAATTTCTTCATGGGACGGACTGGTCCACAATACCTAAAAACTAAGAAGTCAAGACGAATAGAAAAATAGGCTGATTGAATTAAATGGTTTGGACTTTTGCAAGAAACTCCAACCTGGACTTTGCACGTAGACGGGTCATCAATGTAATTAGAGAGAGGAGTAGGGGTGGTCTTGCGGACTCTTGACAAGTTAGAAATTAAATACTCAATGACCCTTAGATTTTCTACCACTAACAATGTAATACCCTGAATATTTTTAAAATATTTTTATTATAAATTATTGGTTTATATTAAAATAATAATAATAACAACAATAACAATAAAATTATAATAATATATTAAATTGGGTAATTTCTTAGATTGGCTTAATGGGCACAAATTTTAGTACTTGAATTTGATCTAACCTTCATTTTAAAGGATTTGAACATTTACGAGTATATTATGTTAGCAAAAGAATAGTACAACAAAACTAAAATAAAATAAAATAATTAAATAATTGAATAAATAGAAATATAAATAAACAAATAAATAAATAATATATGTACTAATAATAATAATAATAATAATAATAATAATAATAATAATAATAATAATAATAATAATGATTACAGGAATAAAAGGAAAAAGGAAAGAAGAAGAAATGGAGGGAAAGAAGAAAGGAAAAGAGAAAAGGAGAAGAGAGAGAAGGGAACACTGATTCAGTAGCGGCGGAAAAAAGGAAGGAGATCGATGTCCCAAATGAAAACTAGATAAAGCCTAATTAGATACTTCTTTACTTAAGGAGCAGGTGGTGAGTAGAGGAGATAGGGCACGAACCAAAGAGGAAGCTATGCATAAATCGAAGAAAGTAGCCATCATTGTCACCGATTCCAGTAAAAAACAAGTAATTGAGGGAAGTAAATTCTCCCATTTTTCCTATCGATGTCGACTTTCTGTGGGTATGTTTGAATTTGGTGGGGAACAAATGAAAAATCGGTTGCAAATCGTGAATAACAAAAATAGAGCCAATGGCTGCAATAGCAAACGTCATATTGCTGGGTTTTGAGGTGAAATTTAGTAGGGCTATTTTGCAAACTCATATTCTTTTGCATGGGAAAAGAAAAAAAAAAAAAAGAAACTTTCCTTGCTTCTGTGTGGGATTTGATCCGATTAATGGAACAAAGTACTATGCTCTATTTTTCCTTTGTTTTTTCCATAATTATAGTGGCGTGAAAATAGGAAGATGTGATTCGGGATTTTTTGTTTCGTTGATGTGTGACTCATGGGCAAGGTTTGTAGGTATATATTTGAGGAATCTACATGTATAAACATGTGGTATGATTGTGTGTATATATATACACATACATATATACAGGGATGGCATCAGTTTGAAGGCGACGTACCTATTATGTGTGTCGTGTTTGTGTGTGTGTGAGTATAAGTGTGTGCAGCGTGTGTGCTACTGGGTGTGTGGGTGTTGCTGTGTGTATGGTTGCATTGTGTGTGTGTGTGTGGGTAAGCAGCGTGTGCTGCTGTGTGTGTATAGGTGAGCGTAGTTGCAGCTATGTGGGTGTGTATGTATAGGTTTGCCTAGTTGCGGCTGTGTGGGTGTGTACTTACAGTGGCGGTGAAGGTGTGAGTGTGTTTATTGGGAGTAAGCATGATTGTTATGTATTGAAATTATGAATTGGAAAAAATTGATATCTGGTAGGTAATCGATACCTGGGTCCCGGATGAAAAGGGTCCAAAAAGTGGAGCATATGTCCAAAGGTCCTATAAGATAAATTTGTCCCGAAGAACAAGAGTTAGCTCTAGAGACTCAAAATTCAGACTCGTGTCCCAAGAGGCCCACAAAGTTGGTTGAGCCAAAGAGGTTAAATAAACTCAAGAGGCCGAGGACTTACATCCATATCTCGAGAGACCCAAGTAGCTAATCCGGTCTCGGAGGCTAAATCGCTCTTAAAGGCCCGAAGGCATAGGTTCTCGCCTAAGGAGCCCAAATAACTCGAACTAGTTCGTGAGACCGACTCGACTTGGAAGGCTCACGGACTTTGTAAGAGACCAAGTCCCCAATAAAACCCCAGGACATTCAAACACCAAGTACGCGGACTTATAAAGGCTAAGAGCCTTTATCAAGGAAGAGGACTCGAGAAGTCCCAGTGACACAAGTACGGAAAAGGAAGCTCAAGATAACTGAGAACACCTGCTCAGAATGTTGACTTTTCCTAAAGTACGTGCAATCTTTGCAATATGTCGTCTACCCGTGGAATGATGACTGCAGAGCATACACAAAAAGACGTCACACCAAACCCACATGCATGCAACGTTCTTGACACAACGGGGATGGATTTGTAGAATTGGTGGAAGGACTTTCTACACATTTCGCCATGTGGTAGCTCCATGCAAGAGGGTTTCGCCCACTATATAAGCATTCACTTTACACCTACCAAAGGGAGGGGAAATTGATACTCTAAACTCTTGTTAGAGCACACTAAAGAGAGAAAGCAAGAAAGCCATTTTGCGCTGTAGAGAGAAAGTGAGGACTTGTGTAGTAAAGTAACTCCTTTGAGTTTTCATACACTTAACCCTCAACCTTCTGTATTTGAACTCCCAGATAGTGAAAGCAGTTCTTGGATTAAAGTCCTGTGGTTTTTCCTTCTCATTTAAGAAAAGATTTTTTACGTAAAACTCTACGTGTCATTCTCTCTCTCTCCTTCTTTTTGCACATCTTTGTTTGAGTATCACCGCCGGATCCTTGTCCCTATCAGAGTAAGGATCCGATGAAGTAGCATTTGTCACTGTCTATGGGAAACGTTATGAAAATTCAGATCAACGCGTTTTTCAAATAACAAAAAAATAGTGAACACAAGATGACAGACGAGTCACCTATTAGAGAAGCGGGTTCGTGATACAATGGCCCTGCTCCCTGTGTCAGAATAGAAAATCATCCTGATCCTTATATCATGTGTTGGCCTTGAGGATGGACGACATCTCCAAAGTTGCCTAGAACCTTTACTCGAAGATGGACGTGCAGCTGAAGGAGGTGCCCTCTAAGGTCTCCCAAACCACGACGTCCTAGAGAAAGGGGAAGGCAAGAAACACCCCTAAAGACAAGCGCTCAAAGACAAGGACAATGGGATGCAAGTTGCCTCGAGTAGTAGAGCTCCATCGCGCCTTCAAGGACGCTTAGGTCCAGGATGCAAGAGGAAAGTCCAAAGAGGCAAAACCGTTCTTGGTATCATGACTTGCCGAGGGAGAATGTCGTTTAGGGTGCGGCTCCTCGAGAAGAAGTCCCTCCGAGGACTAGAAGCCATCCGGGTAGCAGCTGGGCTACACAAGACCCCTACAAGTTGAGAAATTACCTAACGACAAGAAAATGATGGCTTCACCGCAGGAGGAGAAGCTCGAGAAGGTGTTTCACCGAGTCTTTAGCGATGCTAAGGGAGGAGCCACGACCTCTGAGATCTCCATTCATAATTGAAGATTAGGACAAGGCTACTTCCCCCAAAGTCCAAATGCGAAACCGACGTCTACGATGGAAGTACAGATCCAATGGATCACTTCCGTGAGCATCCGAGCTTTTAAGGCTTGGATGAGACGACGATGTGCTAATGCTTCCCCTTGACGCTTATGGGAGACGCGAGGATCTGGTTCTATGGGCTGCCTATGGACTCCATCCGTTCATTCAATGAGTTGGCAGAAGCCTTCCTCTCTCAATTCGCTTCCAAGTGAAGGATCGAGAAGCAACCATAGCATCTTACTCGTGTGAAGTAAGGGGTTAAGGAGAGCTTGAAGAGCTTTCATCCCCACTTCATATCCGAGGCCAAGTAGATCCAAAGTTTACCGATGGGATCAAGTTGACCTCTTTTCTGTTCACACTAGAGGGAGGTAGCTTCTTCAAGCATCTCATGCACAAGGGACTGCAAACTTTTAGGGGGGCCGAGAGTATAGCAAAAGCTTACATTGCAGGCGAAGAAGCGAACGATGCGAAGAAGCTTGTCTAGACAGAAAGCCACCCTCTGAGGGTGGTGGAGGGGAAATCGAAGACTCTAAACTCTTGTTAGAACACACTAAAAGAGAGAAAGTAGGAAAGGCATTCTATGCTGTAGAGAGAGAAAGTGAGGACTTGTGTAATAAGAGTGACTTTTTTGAGTTCCCATATACTTAGCCTCCCGTATTTGAACTCCCGAGATAGTGAAAGTAGTTTTGGATTAAACATTCGCAATTTTTCCTTCTCATTTAAGAGAAGGTTTTCACGTAAAACTCTACGCGTCATTCTCTCTCTTTCCTTCCTTTCGCATACGTATTATTTGGTATTTTTTCTTGGATCCTCGTCCCTATCGGAGTAAGGATTCGAGGACACAACAATGTCAATTATTATTTTAATTGGACAATTGTAAAATTAGTCAAATAGTTAATAATGTGAGAAATTATGACCTTGTTTAGTAGCGTCAAAATAGCAAATATTTTGGTAGCTTTAGAGAAAAATTGGGATACCGGGTGATTTAGAAAATAAATTTTATAAAGCGTTATGGCATTTGATCAAATATTCAAACTTTTCTTGAACTTTCTCTCGCTCGTGATAAATGATTCTTTTATTGGTTTTGACTAGCGTCCGTATATTTTATTAGTACTCAATAGATACATAAAGGAGAGTGTACGAAGTCTCTATGACATCTGGACAAATGAGAGTTCGTGAGATTTTAGATTAGTCTATACTTTTTCAATGCCTACTCTATTCCGACGACTGATGTCGTTGATATTGAGAAGGGTTGCTTATAACCTAGTGACCATTATAAAAGATCATATAAGGGATATCATTAGTGAGGAGTATCAGAGATACTATAAACATGTTATGGGTACAGCCTCTGAGAGGCCTGTAGTGTAGTGGGGATACCATAGATACCTAATAACCTCATGGTACTTATCCAACCATTGGGGGTGTAAATACTTGGTCATTAGTTTACTATGGCAGAATATGATCTATGGAGATTATTGTTATCTCATACTGAGAAGATTATTGTTATCTTATATAGTTATGACCTTGTATTGAGGTGATGATCGGATCTGATAGAATCCATATTGTATTCCTAATATTCTATTGTTTACATGGGTTTTGGATCGTAGACACGACATATTATTAAATCTCAAATAGCGAATTATATATCGGATGTTATTATTGATTTTATATATCTGATATTAAAATCTGAGATATTTATTTGTATTCTTGTGTTATTCATTATATTTACTTATTGGGTATTCGGCTTACTCTTATATTTTCTTTGGCTCTAGAGTAGATAGGTTGATATCAGATTAGCGGAGATCGTATATTGTTGTGGTAATTTTATGTAGAGTCAAACCTCAACGCTCGGAGCTATCATGACGGGAGATTTAGATTATTTATTAACTTATTAGTATTTAGATATTTATTAGGATTATATTCCTAGAAATTTAATATCATGAATATTTATATTTCTAGTTTATTTTGAGAAACTTTTCATTATGGACATTATATTTCTTGATCCATTTATCATCATTGATTTTTAGTGATTAATAATTTTGAGCTCATTTATATTGATGGATGTTAGAATTTTATAATGGATAATTGATGATTTGAGTGAGTTATAGAATTTTTATGGAATCATTCGAGGTTGAGTCTAGGGACTCAGGTTTGGGTTATTACAAATAATGTCACCGAATACAAAAACTTTGCTCTATGGGCTCAGATTGGCAAAGGAATGCTTGGAAAAAGATCTCGATCATTTATAGAGACTCGGGCCGATAATCAATCAAGTACGGGAATTTCAAGGTGTCGCCCTTTCTTTGATGAAGTATCTTGCTATTCACATCCCTAGAAAGGACAACTTAAAGGCTGACTAGCCGTTGAAGGAGGCTTGATGGCGGAAGGTAGGAACAAGATATGCCCGAGACATGCGAGAAGTTCGTGGCACCCCAATCATAGAAAAGCCCGAAATGGGGTGTTGCGGATTCTCGATGGTGAGAATGGATGACCCCCTACAGAAGTACCTGACCGATGACCTCCTACTAGAAAACCTAGAGGATACCAAGTACATAAAAAGATAGCAGTTTGGTACACTATCATGGATGGGAGAGTGTACAACCGTGGGTACTCTACTCCCCTACATCCGGTGTCTCACGCCGTAAGAGGCTGATTTTCACCGGGTGTGGTACGCCTCGAAATTTGAGGGTCATACATTCGGGGGCTAAAATCTTGCCTTCAAAATTATACGACAGGTGGTTTCTATTGCCCCACAAAGAAACATGACGCCCTGGAGTTTGTAAAGAGATCCGAGAATTACCAGGTCCATGGCAACATCTCTCACCAGCTACCCACGGGGCTACAAGCCTTGCAGGTACTGTGGCCATTCACATAATGTGGGTTTAACATACTTTGCTCGTTCCTTATTGCGTCTGGCAAGAGGAAATTTGTCATAGTCGGTATTAACTATTTCACGAAATGGGTCGAATTCACCCCATTAGCTCTGATCACCGAACAAAATGTGGCGAGTTCATTCGACGAGTATTGTTTTGCGGGAATCAGAATTTTAATGTCATAGTGATCGATAAATGGAACTCAATTTATTAGCAAACGCTTCACCAAATACTGTTCAAGTTTGAGTATCAGTTGGGTTCACACTTTTGTCCTACCCTCGGGTGAATGGGTAAGTAAAAGTCATGAATTGGACCCTACCGCACATACTAAAGACCAAGTTACAAGTCACCTGGGGGCTCCCGAGTAAATGAACTACCTTCGTATTGTGGTCCATCGGATGACGTTGAAGGAGCCAGCCAATGGGACTAAAGTAGTCCCTTTAGTTTGTGCTATGGGACTAAAGTGGTCATCCTAGTAGAGATCGGTCTGCCTAGCCTAAGGGTCAAAAGTTTTGATCCACTTAATAACTCAACGTATTAGAGAGCATCTTGAGTTGCTCGAAGAAGCCCAAGACACCACAAAGATGTGTACAGCAGCATACCAATAGCGGATCACTTGGTACTACAATAAGAGTGTGAAGGAGCGCCAATTTGAGGTGGGAGACCTAATTCTATTGAGCATAGTGGCCACGAGCAAGAATGCCCACCAAAACAAACTCTCCTAGAATTCGGATAGGTCGTTCCTCACCTCAACGATTCTCTAAAATGGTGCGTACAAGTTATGTACCTAGAATGACAAATTAGTCTTAAGGATATGGAACGCTACTCATCAAGAAATATTACTAATAACTCCACACCAAACAAGGGTAGGTCCTGCATACATTGTTAGGCGTACTTATAAGTTGTACCATGTTTAAATTAATAAAATGATTATTTACTTATTCTTGATTGTTCATATGAATGCTTGCATCGTATAATATCAAATGGTCTAAACCGCCCCTAGGTCAAAGTAGAGCACCTCGTTTGTTAACCAACCTACGAAAAGTATAATCAAAACCTTGACTCTAATAGCCCACTTGCCCAGCCAAAGTATGGTTGAATGCAAACCGCCGGAGGGGACTTGCAAACAAAAGTCAAACCTCCCAAGACAGATGACCATAACAAACCCTAGGGGGCCTCCTCAAAGATATGCATGGTAACTCCTCACGATAAGGGGACGAGCGCCATCGATCGATAATGGTCCGTAAATTATGATCGATGCACAAGAGTAGGCACGTCTCCCTATGGGGACCGAGCTCAATGGAACAGTGTGGACAACGCGACCTTGACTTCATTAGAGTCCGGTGGTTGCACCATGATACCTAGTCGGCCCTAATGAGGGTCGCGGTAGATGTGTGATGACGTCCTTTGCGGGAAAGAGCACCAAAGTGGCATGATGTCCCTCGCAGAACGAGCACAATCATACACCAAAGATCCATGCCAAGCCCAGCTACACCGACAATGACACTTAGCCGGGCAAATAATAAAGCCTCAAACAAAAGGATTTCACATAAACACAAGATCGGCAGCAACAATGATTGAAAAAAGTCCTGTTAATTTATTGTAAAGTCAAAATGTACATTGAGGGTACACATCCATTGAAGAAAAAATGAAACACTACCTAGGCTAATAGTTTGAGAGGGATGATTATCTTAAAACTAGGGGCTCCCCATTGAGTGCAGTGAGGGCTCCCCTCCTCTCTAGGAAAAATTTATCAAGTCAGGCTGCAACGAGCACCATTGTTCTTGGGATTCAAGAAGCCGATAGGAAGTTTGGAGCGTTAGGGATGCAATTCGTAAGAGGTGGAATCTGGTCCTAGAATTTAACGTTCGAGCGTGGCCCGCTTCCTTCGGACAAAACGGGTCCTCAAGTCGCCTCCCGGTTCGAGCATTCTCTCACTCTAAAGGTCGGCAAGCTCCTCGGCCCGCTTGGAGCGTGTCCCTTGAGCTCTTTGGAACTCACCCAGCTTGGATAGCTTAAGCTCAAAGCCAGTGGCCCACTTCTAGCAACTGCTTGGCCTCAGCGACGGTGGCATTCACCCGGACCTTGCATCTCCTCAAAGCGTACCAGTCGTCGCATTTTGGTTAGGTGAAGGATCTGTGCACCGTGCTAATGCATCCTAAAGTCCCTCGGCACAAGTAAGCCTCCAAAATACGCAGAGGTGATTGCAAGCAAAAGGGTGGATGATCGGGCAAGGTCGGCAACAATGAGAAACAAGAGTTACCTAAGATGTACACCATGTAAGACATCTCCTCAACGATAGGAGGATCAAGGGAGCCCTAGGGTAGAAAGCAAATGGGAGCCTCCCACACTAGCGCAAGCACTTCACGATGATTTGGAAGGTGCCACGGGATTTGGATGCAATGGGGGGCTACCGGGCCATTTGGGACATCGAATATCGAGCCTTGAGAAAAGAGCCTCTCCAAGTCTCGCGCCACCTTTGCATTATTCCTTGCTGTAACTTCAATTTGGTTGGACATTCTTCAGGACCCTCCTCAGGCAAGCGACGGGAGGATTGGCGTGAACTCTTGGCGATGAGATGACTACGGCGGGGACCCCATATTGGGCTAGAGTCGTCGCATGGATTCGCTCATCCGGTTACTCCAACCCCAAGCTCATTCAAGGCTTGACGGTGGAAAGGAGCTCGCCGCCCTCAACGGACCCGGTGACCTTCTTTAAAATGTGGCAGTGAAGAGATCGGGCCAGGAGCTCCCACCTAGATGACTCGCCAATCCCTTAGCCGCTCCAGCAATGGTTGGGCGAAGTTAGTGAAGGAGGAGGAGCCCGAAGGAGTTGCCTGCCCTGGTCGCCTTCTCGGGAAATCCGGCATATAGGTGATCGAGGTTTCCTCTTGGGCTGGATGTCTTTGTTGGGCGATCATGTCTACCCCATCCAGAGTGAGACTCCCACTCAGCCTACCCAAAGGCCCACGAAGACACCAGAGTCCTTCTCACACAAATGAGACAGATCTGTTGTGGCATCATCAAGCGCTCCTCCTCGATTCAAGACTTTGCTAGCATAGGAGGCCGGCATCCTATCCCACTTTATTAGAAGGGGTCAAATCGGAGGACCCCTGATAAATCGGTCTTTCGGCCATTCACGAAAACGGTCTTTCCTCGGCGGGCGGTTGAGGAAAAGAGCTGACTCTGCCGACCCACGCTGTCCACAAAAGTCTAGAGTATCTTGGATATGTCCTCCATCCAGAGCACGTGAGCACTTGCATGAGGAGCGCTTGCAGTCCCCCTAAGGCTACCCAAGTGGAGGGTCATTCTTGGGGAGGTGATCTCCCTAGCGGGAGCACTCCATGAATCTTGGTGTTAATCATTTTTGCTTCAAAAGTAGTGATTAAAGCGGCCTTTTGGTTGCTTCCCAGACTGTGCCAATAATACCTCTTGGTCTCGGTACTATACGGATTAGGAAAACCATAAATATGATTTTTAATTTAGGTTGATCTTAAATGGGTTGGTCTGCATCCTTGAACTTGGATCTTATGTAACATAATAAGTAGACAAGATGCTATAAGGTAGGTGGAATTTACTCTCTGATATATCTTACGACACTCAAATTAGTGATCTTTCTATAATAAAAAGAAAGATAGTGGATGTTGAATAAAAAATGCTAATGCATATGTGAGGGACTCAATGTGCAGTGCGCTTCCAGGAAATATCTTTGAGAAAGATATGCACTTAGGTGTACTCTATCTCTTTTCTTTCCTCCCCTCTTCTGTAGGAGTGAGGGATATTTATGGAGTTAGAGAGCGATTTAACGCCTACGACAATCGCCTAAAGCGCCGAGATAAATAAGGGGGTTATCATCTAGCTTGTGGTTTTCGACCGATTACGGTAGGTTTCTTTAGCTCTGTGGAGTGGATTATAGGCCGTTTCGGTTGGGGTCGATAGCTCACGATCGTTTTGGTGATCTGGGCCAATTGGACCTGCTGGAATGTCGTCCAATCTCATTGCCAATTCATTCGGTTGATGGGCTCTATTCTTAGGTTGAATTGATTGAACGCATCAATAAAATTTGTCAAATTAATACCAAAATTTATTGATATAACTTACCAATAGGGAATAAACATGCCAAATTATTAATTCAATATCCACAAGTCTTAGGATATGATAATTTAGTAGAAAAAATCTTGTTGGTAAATTTAAATTAATTTACCCAAAAAAGAGTAAATAGACTCCGCTTATTACGACTGTGATAATAAAATTAACTGAACCCAAAAAAGAGTAAATAGACTCGCTTATTACATGTGATGATAAAATTAACTGAACTTACTGAGCACATCTAAAACTAACAATTTTGTCATTTTTTATATCCCAGTTTCATTTAGAAAGTTAGTTTCAGTTGAACGACAAAATTATTCTATTATAATATTAAATATTACATGTTCAAATTGATGACGCATGAATTAATTAAAAAGACTTTGAATCCTTGCAAGTCGAGTTTTCCTTACCGTGACTGACTAAAACAGGATTCGTGAAGGAAACTCCACCGCAATTCTACACGTTTACACGAGAATTTCACCGCAATTCTCACACGTTTACACGAGAATTTCAGTGTATATAAGAGGAGAGCCATTAGAAGCATGCCTTAGAAATAAAATCAGAACTTCGCAAATTTTGATTTTGAAACAACAGCAATATGTTTTGATCATTTTGTTTCTGCTTTCATTTCTTTCATTGCTGCCACTGCGAAAAATAGTGATCGAGGTGCAAATGAGCTGCCCAAAATGCAGAACGAAGGCCTTGCGGATTGCCGTGTCTGAACCTGGTGCGTATGCATGCCTGTTGTTTATTAAACTTCGAGGATAGATCGCGAGAAACTATGAAACGACCAGTTTCAGTTTTGAAGTGAAATAATTTATCCTATTCCCTCAAAAAAATTATAAATATTAATCATTGATCCTTGTTTGACACCTAATAGTTTGAAGGAATGACCAACTTTCCAGGGAAAATGCAAATCTTTCTAGTTACAAGACGGGAAAGTTGAACTAAAATGACAGTTTGGTGTGGAAAATTTATCTTATATGTATGAATTGGGAAAAAAATTAAATATATTATATATGATTTTATCTTATATTATATAAGATATTAATTTTATAATTCAAATATGTTTTTGAGGTTACATAATAGTAATAATAATTCTTGTAGCTATATCATGTTTTAAGAGCCTGACTAAAAAGAAACAAATAATTCCTCCTTATTGATAATTGGGTAGATAAAATGGCACATTCTGATTTTTATATGATAAAAAGAGCGAGATTCAAAACAATGGTGATGTTGTATGAGTTAATCTACTGGAGCCTGGACTCGTTATTCAATAGCATGGAGCTTATTTAAGATCGGGTTATAAATTTAACAATTTTATAGCGTTTGATTTGCAATACAAAATTGAATTAAATAAGGTCTTTTAAATCTTGTAATGATGCATAATATGGCCCGAAAAAACTCAAGTACCACAAATGAATGTTGGGTTATGTGACTTATTCAAGTTAAAATCACATATATATTGAATATGTTATTTTAAAGCCTAATTTTAGAAAGGCCGTCAAATTCACCGGACGGTCCAATGGCCACCAAACAATATCTTAATATAAAAGTAAAAGTAAGACATATAGACAAATCGATTCATATGAATTTTTATCATTATTTTGTGTTATGTTTTCAATTAATAATAACTCATAAACAACTGAACAATAATAAATTGTGTAGGTGTAATATCAGTGGCTATGAAAGAGCCAGATAAAGATCAGCTGGTGGTGATAGGAATGAATGTTGATTCAGCTGGTTTGACCAAGAAACTGAGGAAAAAGGTTGGCTATGCAACCCTAGTTAGTGTGGAAACGGTGAATGAAGACAAAGGAAAAGAAGAAGAGCCAAAATCAAACCTAACTCAATTTCAATATACGAGTAGTTATCCTTATTACGGATATTACATTCTTCCAGTGGATCAAAATCAAAGTGTTTGGACCATCTTATGAAGGAGCTATCAGCTTAAGTAGTTATCCTCATCTCCTCTTGATATGTTTTTTTTTTTTAATAGTTTTCGGATTTCTTATTTATATTTTAGAACTTATTAAGGAAAATAGAAACATTGTAAAAATTTCCTATATAGTTGGGCTTTATTTTGAGAATGTTTTTGCTTGTCCTATTTTAAGTCTTCTTCAATATTAATAAAAAAAATAACAAAAGATGCTAGTTTTGTTTTTAAAAAAATCAAATAAAAAAAATCATACAATGAAACAACCATCTTACCATATAGAAAAAAATGAATAGATCTGATAAAATTTTAATTTCTTTAATTTCTTCATGGGACGGACTGGTCCACAATACCTAAAAACTAAGAAGTCAAGACGAATAGAAAAATAGGCTGATTGAATTAAATGGTTTGGACTTTTGCAAGAAACTCCAACCTGGACTTTGCACGTAGACGGGTCGTCAATGTAATTAGAGAGAGGAGTAGGGGTGGTCTTGCGGACTCTTGACAAGTTAGAAATTAAATACTCAATGACCCTCAGATTTTCTACCACTAACAATGTAATACCCTGAATATTTTTAAAATATTTTTATTATAAATTATTGGTTTATATGAAAATAATAATAATAATAACAATAACAATAAAAATTATAATAATATATTAAATTGGGTAATTTCTTAGATTGGCTTAATGGGCACAAATTTTGGTACTTGAATTTGATCTAACCTTCATTTTAAAGGATTTGAACATTTACGAGTATATTATGTTAGCAAAATAATAGTACAACAAAACTAAAATAAAATAAAATAATTAAATAATTGAATAAATAGAAATATAAATAAATAAATAATATATGTACTAATAATAATAATAATAATAATAATAATAATAATAATAATAATAATAATAATAATAATGATTACAGGAATAAAAGGAAAAAGGAAAGAAGAAGAAATGGAGGGAAAGAAGAAAGGAAAAGAGAAAAGGAGAAGAGAGAGAAGGGAACACTGATTCAGTAGCGGCGGAAAAAAGGAAGGAGATCGATGTCCCAAATGAAAACTAGATAAAGCCTAATTAGATACTTCTTTACTTAAGGAGCCAGTGGTGAGTAGAGGAGATAGGGCACGAACCAAAGAGGGAAGCTATGCATAAATCGAAGAAAGTAGCCATCATTGTCACCGATTCCAGTAAAAAACAAGTAATTGAGGGAAGTAAATTCTCCCATTTTTCCTATCGATGTCGACTTTCTGTGGGTATGTTTGAATTTGGTGGGGAACAAATGAAAAATCGGTTGCAAATCGTGAATAACAAAAATAGAGCCAATGGCTGCAATAGCAAACGTCATATTGCTGGGTTTTGAGGTGAAATTTAGTAGGGCTATTTTGCAAACTCATATTCTTTGCATGGGAAAAGAAAAAGAAAAAAAAAAGAAACTTTCCTTGCTTCTGTGTGGGATTTGATCCAGTTAATGGAACAAAGTACTATGCTCTATTTTTCCTTTGTTTTTTCCATAATTATAGTGGCGTGAAAATAGGAAGATGTGATTCGGGATTTTTGTTTCGTTGATGTGTGACTCATGGGCAAGGTTTGTAGGTATATATTTGAGGAATCTACATGTATAAACATGTGGTATGATTGTGTGTATATATATACACATACATATATATGAGGATGGCATCAGTTTGAAGGCGCGTACCTATTATGTGTGTCGTGTTTGTGTGTGTGTGAGTATAAGTGTGTGCAGCGTGTGTGCTCTGGGTGTGTGGGTGTTCTTTGTGTGTATGGTTGCATTGTGTGTGTGTGTGTGGGTAGCGGCGTGTCTTGCTTGTGCTGCTGGTTGTGTGTGTATAGGTGAGCGTAGTTGCGGCTATGTGGGTGTGTATGTATAGGTTTGCCTAGTTGCGGCTGTGTGGGTGTGTACTTACAGTGGCGTTGAAGGTGTGAGTGTGTTTATTGGGAGTAAGCGTGATTGTTATGTATTGAAATTATGAATTGGAAAAAATTGATATCTGATAGGTACTGATACCTGGGGCCCGGATGAAAAGGGTCCAAAAAGTGGAGCATATGTCCAAAGGTCCTATAAGATAAATTTGTCCCAAAGAACAGAGTTAGCTCTAGAGACTCAAAAATTCAGACCTATGTCCCAAGAGGCCCACAAAGTTGGTTGAGCCAAAGAGGTTAAATAAACTCAAGAGGCCCGAGGACTTACATCCATATCTCGAGAGACCCAAGTAGCTAATCTGGTCTCGGAGGCTAAATCGCTCTTAAAGGCCCGAAGGCATAGGTTCTCGCCCTAAGGAGCCCAAATAACTGAACTAGTTCGTGAGACTGACTCAGCTTGGAAGGCTCACGGACTTTGTAAGAGACCAAGTCCCCAATAAAACCCCGAGGACATTCAACACCAAGTACCCGCGGACTTATAAAGGCCAAGAGCCTTTATCAAGGAAGAGGACTCTGAGAAGTCCCCAGCGACACAAGTACGGAAAAGGAAGCTCAAGATAACTGAGAACACCTGCTCAGAATGTTGACTTTTCCTAAAGTACGTGCAATCTTTGCAATATGTCGTCTACCCAGGGAATGATGACCTGCAGAGCATACACAAAAAAGACGTCACACCAAACCCACATGCATGCAACGTTCTTGACACAACAGGATGGATTTGTAGAATTGGTGGAAGGACTTTCTACACATTTCAGCGCCATGTGGTAGCTCCATGCAGAGGGTTTCGCCCACCATATAAGCATTCACTTTACACTTACCAAAGGGAGGGGAAATTGGATACTCTAAACTCTTGTTAGAGCACACTAAAAGAGAGAAAGCAAGAAAGCCATTTTGCTCTGTAGAGAGAGAAAGTGAGGACTTGTGTAGTAAAGTAACTCCTTTGAGTTTCCATACACTTAACCCTCAACCTTCTGTATTTGAACTCCCAGATAGTGAAAGCAGTTCTTGGATTAAAGTTCTGTGGTTTTTTCTTCTCATTTAAGAAAAGATTTTTTACGTAAAACTCTACGTGTCATTCTCTCTCTCTCCTTCTTTTTTGCACACGTACTGTTTGGTATTACTGTCGGATCCTTGTCCCTATCAGAGTAAGGATCCGATGAAGTAGCATTTGTCACTGTCTATGGGAAACGTTATGAAAATTCAGATCAACGTGTTTTTCAAATAACAAAAAAATAGTGAACACAAGATGACAAACGAGTCACCTGTTAGAGAAGCGGGTTCGTGATACAATGGCCCGCTCCCTGTGTCAGAATAGAAAATCATCCTGATCCTTATATCATGTGTTGGCCTTGAGGATGGACGACATCTCCAAAGTTGCCTAGAACCTTTACTCGAAGATGGACGTGCAGCTGAAGGAGGCGCCCTCTAAGGTCTCCCAAACCACGACGTCCTAGAGAAAGGGGAAGGGCAAGAAACACCCCTAAAGACGAGCCGCTCAGCACAAGGACAATGGGATGCAAGTTGCCTCGAGTAGTAGAGCTCCATCGCGCCTTCAAGGACGCTTAGGTCCAGGATGCAAGAGGAAAGTCCAAAGAGGCAAAACCGTTGTTGTATCCGAAATAGCCAGGAGAATGTCGTTTAGGGCGCGGCTCCTCGAGAAGAAGTCCCTCCGAGGACTAGAAGCCATCCGGGGTAGCAGGCTACACAAGACCCCTACAAGTTGAGAAATTACCTTAACGACAAGAAAATGATGGCTTCACCGCGGGTGAGGAGAAGCTTCGAGAAGGTGTTTCACCGAGTCTTTGGCGATGCTAAGGGAGGAGCTGCTGACCTCTACAGATCTCCATTCATAACGAAGATTAGGACAAGGCTACTTCCCCCAAAGTCCAAAATGCGAAACTTCGACGTCTACGATGGAAGTACAGATCCAATGGATCACTTCCGTGAGCATCTGAGCTTTTAAGGCTTGGATGAGACGACGATGTGCTAATGCTTCCCCTTGACTCTTATGGGAGACGCGAGGATCTGGTTCTATGGGCTGCCTGTGGACTCCATCCGTTCATTCAATGTGTTGGCAGAAGCCTTCCTCTCTCAATTTGCTTCCAAGTGAAGGATCGAGAAGCAACCATAGCATCTTACTCGTGTGAAGTAAGGGGTCAAGGAGAGCTTGAAGAGCTTTCTGTCCCACTTCATATCCGAGGCCAAGTAGATCCAAAGTTTACCGATGGGATCAAGTTGACCTCTTTTCTGTTCACACTAGAGGGAGGTAGTTTCTTCAAGCATCTCATGCACAAGGGACTGCAAACTTTCAGGGAGGCCGAGAGTATAGCAAAAGCTTACATTGCAGGCGAAGAAGCGAACGATACGAAGAAGCTTGTCTAGACAGAAAGCCACCCTCTGAGGGTGGTGGAGGGGAAATCGAAGACTATAAACTCTTGTTAGAACACACTAAAAGAGAGAAAGTAAGAAAGGCATTCTATGCTGTAGAGAGAGAAAGTGAGGACTTGTGTAATAAGAGTGACTTTTTTGAGTTCCCATATACTTAGCCTCCTGTATTTGAACTCCCAGATAGTGAAAGTAGTTTTTGGATTAAACATTCGTAATTTTTCCTTCTCATTTAAGAGAAGGTTTTTCACGTAAAACTCTACGCGTCATTCTCTCTCTTTCCTTCCTTTTCGCACACGTATTATTTGGTATTTTTCTTGGATCCTCGTCCCTATCAGAGTAAGGATTCGAGGACACAACAATGTCAATTATTATTTTAATTGGACAATTGTAAAATTAGTCAATTAGTTAATAATGTGAGAAATTATAACCTTGTTTAATAGCGTCAAAATAGCAAATATTTTTGGTAGCTTTAGAGAAAAAATTGGGATACCGGGTGATTCAGAAAAAATTTTTTATAAAATGTTATGGCATTTGATCAAATATTCAAACTTTTCTTGAACTTTCTCTCACTCATGTGATAAATGATTCTTTTTATTGGTTTTGACCACATCCGTATATTTTATTAGTACTCAATAGATACATAAAGGAGAGTGTATAAAGACTCTATGACATCTGGACAAATGAGTGTTCGTGAGATTTTAGATTAGTCTATACTTTTTCAATGCCTACTCTATTCTGACAATTGATGTCGTTGATATTGAGAAGGGTTGCTTATAACCTAGTGACCATTATAAAAGATCATATAAGGGATATCATTAGTGAGGAGTATCAGAGATACTATAAACATGTTATGGGTACAGCCTCTGAGAGGCCTGTAGTATAGTGGGGATACCATAGATACCTAATAATCTCATGGTACTTATCCAACCATTGGGGGCGTAAATACTTGGTCATTGGTTTACCATGGCAGAATATGATCTATGGAGATTATTGTTATCTCATACTGAGAAGATTATTGTTATCTTATATAGTTATGACCTTGTATTGAGGTGATGATCGGATCTGATGGAATCCATATTGTATTCCTAATATTCTGTTGTTTACATGGGTTTTGGATCGTAGACATGACATATTATTAAATCTCAAATAGCGAATTATATATCGGATATTATTGTTGATTTTATATATCTGATATTAAAATCCGAGATATTTATTTGTATTCTTGTGTTATTCCTTATATTTACTTATTGGGTATTCGGCTTACTCTTATATTTTCTTTGGCTCCAGAGTAGATAGGTTGATATCAGATTAGCGGAGATCGTATATTGTTGTGGTAATTTTATGTAGAGTCAAACCTCAACGCTCGGAGCTATCATGACGGGAGATTTAGATTATTTATTAACTTATTAGTATTTAGATATTTATTAGGATTATATTCCTAGAAATTTAATATCATGAATATTTATATTTCTAGTTTATTTTGAGAAACTTTTCATTATGGACATTATATTTCTTGATCCATTTATCATCATTGATTTTTAGTGATTAATAATTTTGAGCTCATTTATATTGATGGATGTTAGAATTTTATAATGGATAATTGATGATTTCGATGAGTTATAGAATTTTTTATGGAATCATTCCAGGTTGAGTCTAGGGACTCAGGTTTGGGTTGTTACAAATAATGTCACCGAATACAAAACTTTGCTCTATGGGCTCAGATTGGCAAAGGAATGCTTGGAAAAAGATCTGATCATTTATAGAGACTCGGAACTGATAATCAATCAAGTACGGGAATTTCAAGGTGTCAAGCCCTTTGCTGATGAAGTATCTTGCTATTCACATCCCTAGAAAGGACAACTTAAAGGCTGACTAGCCGTTGAAGGAGGCAGTGGCCAGAAGGTAGGAACAATATGCCTGAGACATGCGAGAAGTTCGTGGCACCCCAATCATAGAAAAGCCCGAGCTGAGGGTGTTGCAGATTCTCGACAGTGAGAATTGGATGACCCCCTACAGGAAGTACCTGACCGATGACCTCCTACTAGAAAACCTAGAGGATACCAATCACATAAAAAAGATAGCAGGCTGGTACACTATCATGGATAGGAGAGTGTACAGCCGTGGGTACTCTACTCCATACATCTGGTGTATCACGCCAGAAGAGGCTGATTTTTCACTAGGTGTGGTACGCCTCGAAATTTGAGGGTCATACATTGGGGGCTAAAATCTTGCCTTCAAAATTATACGACAGGGTTTCTATTAGCCCACAGTGAAACATGACGCCCTGGAGTTTGTAAAGAGATCCGAGAATTACGAGTCCATGGCAACATCTCTCTGACTACCCACGGGGCTCTGAGCCTTGCGAGTCTTGTGGCCATTCACATAATGTGGGTTTAACATACTTTGCTCGTTCCTTATTAAATGCCTGGCAAGAGGAAATTTGTCATAGTCGGTATTAACTATTTCACGAAATGGGTCAAATTCACCCCATTAGCTCAGATCACCGAACAAAATGTGGCAGAGTTCATTCGACAGAGTATTGTTTGCAGAATCAGAATTTTTAATGTCATAGTGATCGACAATGGAACTCAATTTATTAGCAAACGCTTCACCAAATACTGTTCAAGTTTGAGTATCAGGCTGGTTCACACTTTTGTCAGCTACCCTCAGGTGAATGGGTAAGTAAAAGTCATGAATTGGACCCTACTGCACATACTAAAGACCAAGTTACAAGTCACTGGGGGCTCCTGAGTAAATGAACTACCTTCATATTGTGGTCCTATCGGATGACGTTGAAGGAGCCAGCCAATGGGACTAAAGTAGTCCCTTTAGTTTGTGCTATGGGACTAAAGTGGTCATCCTAGTAGAGATCAGGCTGCCTAGCCTAAGGGTCAAAAGTTTTGATCCACTTAACAACTCCCAACGTATTAGAGAGCATCTTGAGTTGCTCGAAGAAGCCCAAGACACCACAAAGATGTGTACAGCAGCATACCAATAGTGGATCACTTGGTACTACAATAAGAGTGTGAAGGAGCGCCAATTTGAGGTGGGAGACCTAATTCTATTGAGCATAGTGGCCACGAGCAAGAATGCCCACCAAAACAAACTCTCCTGGAATTCGGATAGGTCGTTCCTCACCTCAACGATTCTCTAAAATGGTGCGTACAAGTTATGTACCTAGAATGACAAATTAGTCTTAAGGATATGGAACGCTACTCACATCAAGAAATATTACCAATAACTCCACACCAAACAAGGGTAGGTCTGGCATACATTGTTAGGCGTACTTATAAGTTGTACCATGTTTAAATTAATAAAATGATTATTTACTTATTCTTGATTGTTCATATGAATGCTTGCATCGTATAATATCAAATGGTCTAAACTGCCCCTAGGTCAGGCGAGAGCACCTCGTTTGTTAACCAACCTACGAAAAGTATAATCAAAACCTTGACTCTAATAGCCACGCAGCCAAAGTATGGTTGAATGCAACTGCCCGGAGAGGGGACTTGCAAACAAAAGTCAAACCTCCCAAGACAGATGACCATAACAAACCCTAGGGGGCCTCCTCAGCATATGCATGGTAACTCCTCACGATAAGGACGAGCGCCATCAGTCGATAATGGTCCGTAAATTATGATCAGATGCACAAGAGTAGGCACGTCTCCCCTATGGGGACCGAGCTCAATGGAACAGTGTGGACAACGATCTTGACTTCATTAGAGTCCAGTGGTTGCAGCCATGATACCTAGTCGGCCCTAATGAGGGTCGCCAGTAGATGTGTGATGACGTCCTTTTGCAGGAAAGAGCACCAAAGTGGCATGATGTCCCTCGCAGGAACGAGCACAATCATACACCAGCATCCATGCCAAGCCCAGCTACAACGACAATGACACTTAGCTGGCAAATAATAAAGCCTCAAACAAAAGGATTTCACATAAACACAAGATCAGCAGCAACAATGATTGAAAAAAGGTCCTGTTAATTTATTGTAAAGTCAAAATGTACATTGGAGGGTACACATCCATTGCCAAGAAATGAAACACTACCTAGGCTAATAGCTGAGAGGGATGATTATCTTAAGATTAGGGGCTCCCCATTGAGTGCAAAGTGAGGGCTCCCCTCCTCTCTAGGAAAAATTTATCAAGTCAGGTGGCATGAGCACCATTGTTCTTGGGATTGAAGAAGGCGATAGGAAGTTTGGAGCCGTTAGGGATGCAATTCGTTGGCGAGAGGTGAATCTTGTCCTAGAATTTAACGTTCGAGTGTGGCCCGCTTCCTTCGGACAAAACTGGGTCCTCAAGTCCGCCTCCAGTCGAGTGTTCTCACTCTAAAGGTCAGGAAGAAGCTCCTTAGCCACTTGGAGCATGTCCTTGAGCTCTTAGGAACTCACCCTGAGCTTGGATAGCTTAAGCTCAAAGCTAGTGGCCCACTTCCAGCACTGCTTGGCCTCAGCCGCGGTGGCATTCACCCGACCTTGCATCTCCTCAAGCGTACCCAGGTCAATGCGCATTTTGGTCAGGTGAAGGATCTGTGCACCATGCTAATGCATCCTAAAGCCCCTCTGTCACAAGTAAGCCTCCAAAATATGCACCGGTGACTGCAAGCAAAAAGGGTGGATGATCAGGCAAGGTCGGCAACAATGAGAACAAAGAGTTACCTAAGATGTACCCCAATGTAAGACATCTCCTCAACAGCCGGAGGATCCAAGGGAGCCCTAGGGGGTAGAAGCAAATGGGAGCCTCCACACTAGCGCAAGCACTTCACGATGACTGGAAGGTGCCACGGGATTTGGATTCAATGGGGGGGCTACCGGGCCATTTGGGACATCGAATATCAGAGCCTTCGAGAAAAGAGCCTCCCAAGTCTGCGCCACTTTTGCATTATTCCTTGCTAGAACTTCAACTGGTTGGACATTGCTGGGACCCTCCTCAACCGAAGCAGCAGGAGGATTGGGCGTGAACTCTTCAGGCGATGAGATGACTACGGCGGGGACCCCATATTGGGCTAGAGTCGTCGCATGAATTGGCTCATCCGGTTACTCAACCCCAAGCTCATTCAAGGCTTTGACAGGTGGAAAAGGGGCTCGCCGCCCTCAACGGACCCAGTGACCTTCTTTAAAAATGTGGCAGTAGAAGAGATCGGGCCAGGAGCTTTCCACCTAGATGACTCGCCAATCCCTTGCAGCCGCTCCATAATGGTTGGGCCGAAGTTAGTGAAGGAGGAGGAGCCCGAAGGAGTTGCCTGCAACTGGGTCGCCTTCTCGGGGAAATCCTGCATATACAGTGATCAAGGTTTCCTCTTGGGCTGGATGTACTGTTGGGCGATCATGTCTACCCCATCCAAGTGAGACTCCCACTCAGCCTACCCAAAGGCCCACGAAGACAACCAAGAGTCCTTCTCACAAAATGAGACAAGATCTGTTTGTGGCATCATCAAGTGCTCCTCCCAATTCAAGACTTTGCTAGCATAGGAGGCCAGCATCCTGTCCCACTTATTAGAAGGGGTCCAGTCAAAGGGGACCCCTATGTAGATAAATCGGTCTTTCCAGCCATTCACGAAAATGGTCTTTCCTCAAGCGGGCAGTTGAGGAAAGAGCCCCCGGCCTCTGCTGACCACGCTGTCCACAAAAAGTCTAGAGTATCTTGGATATGTCCTCCATCCGAGCATTGAGCACTTGCATGAGGAGCGCTTGCCGGTCCCTCCCTAAGGCTACCTGCGGGAGGGTCATTGCTGGGGGAGGTGATCTCCCTAGCAGGAGCACTCACTTGAATCTTGGTGTTAATCATTTTTGCTTCGGTGCGAGTAGTGATTAAGCTGGCCTTTTGGTTGCTTCCTACAGACTGTGCCAATAATACCTCTTCGGGTCTCAGTTACTGTACGGATTAGGAAACCATAAATATGATTTTTTCGTTGGGTTGATCTTAAATGGGTTCGGTCTCTGCATCCTTGAACTTGGATCTTATGTAACATAATAAGTAGACAAGATGCTATAAGGTGGGTGGAATTTACTCTCTGATATATCTTCTGACACTCAAATTAGTGATCTTTCTATAATAAAAGAAAGATAGTGGATGTTGAATAAAAAATGCTAATGCATATGTGAGGGGACTGAATGTGGTGCGCTTCCACAGGAAACATCTTTGAGAAAGATATGCACTCGGAGTGTACTCTATCTCTTTTTTCTTTCCTCCCCTCTTCCTGTAGGAGTGAGGGATATTTATGGAGTTAGAGAGCAGTTTAACCTTCTCTGACAATCGCCTGCTAAACTGCCCAGATAAATAAGGGGTTATCATCTAGCTTGTGGTTTTCGACCGATTACGGTAGGTTTCTTTAGCTCCTGTGAAGTGGATTATAGGCCGTTTCGGTTGGGTCGATAAGCTCACCAATCCGTTTAGGTCGTCTGGGCCAATTGGACCTGCTGGAATGTCGTCCAATTCTGCGCCAATTTATTCTGTTGATGGGCTCTATTCTTAGGTTGAGTTGATTGAACGCATCAATAAAATTTGTCAAAATTAATACCAAAATTTATTGATATAACTTACCAATAGGGAATAAACATGCCAAATTATTAATTTCAATATCCACAAGGTCTTAGGATATGATAGTTTAGTAGAAAAATCTTGTTGGTAAATTTAAATTAATTTTACCCAAAAAAAGAGTAAATAGACTCGCTTATTACATGTGATAATAAAATTAACTGAACCCAAAAAAAGAGTAAATAGACTCGCTTATTACATGTGATGATAAAATTAACTGAACTTACTGAGCACATCTAAAACTAACAATTTTGTCATTTTTTTATATCCCAGTTTCATTTAGAAAGTTAGTTTCAGTTGAACGACAAAATTATTCTATTATAATATTAAATATTACATGTTCAAATTGATGACGCACGAATTAATTAAAAAAGACTTTGAATCCTTGCAAGTTGAGTTTTCCTTACCGTGACTGACTAAAACAGGATTCGCAGAAACTTCCCACACCGCAATTCTCACACGTTTACACGAGAATTTCACCGCAATTCTCACACGTTTACACGAGAATTTCAGTGTATATAAGAGGAGAGCCATTAGAAGCATGCCTTAGAAACAAAATCAGAACTTCGTCAGAGAAAGAATGAAGGTGACCAGTTTCTTAAACCTCTTATATCAAATTTTGATTTTGGAAACAAAAGCAATATGTTCTGATCATTTTTTGTTTCTCCTTTCATTGCTTTCATTGCTGCTGCAGCAAAAAATAGTGATCGAGGTGCAAATGAGCAGCCCAAAATGCAGAACGAAAGCCTTGCGGATTGCTGTGTCTGAACCTGGTGCGTATGCATGCCTGTTGTTTATTAAACTTCGAGGATAGATCACGAGAAACTATGAAACGACCAGTTTCAATTTTGAAGTGAAATAATTTCTCGTATTCCCTCAAAAAGTTATAAATATTAACCATTAATCCTTGTTTGACTTTTTTTTTTTTTTTAAGTAAGTAGTATTTTGGATTATAGGGAAAAAAATTACAAAAACTATATTTTAACTCCAAGTATTTTGACTTGGATTAATCCTTGTTTGACACCTAATAGTTTGAAGGAATGACCAACTTTCCAGGGAAAATGCAAATCTTTCTAGTTACAAGACCGGAAAGTTTAACTAAAATGATAGTTCGGTGTATAAAATTTATCTTATATGTGTGATTTGAAAAAAAAAAATAAACTTATTATATATAATTTTATCTTATATTAGATAAGATATTAATATTATAATTCAAACACGTTCTCAATGTTACATAATAGTAATAATAATTCTTGTAGTTGCATCATGTTTTAAGAGCCTGGCTAAAAAGAAACAAATAATTTCTCCTCATTCATAATTGGGTAGACAAAATGACACATTCTCGTTTTTATATGATAAAAAGAGAGAAATTCAAAAAAATGGTGATGTTGTATGAGTTGACCTACTAGAGCCTTGGCTCATTATTCATTAGCTTGGAGCTTATTTAAGATCGAGGTATAAATTTAACAATTTTATAATGTTTAATTTGTAATACAAAATTGAATTAAATAAGGATTTTTTTAATATTATAACGATGCATAACATGGCCCGAAAAAACTCAAGCACAACAAATAAATATTAGGTTATGTGACTTATTCAAGTTAAAATCACATATATATTAAATATGTTATTTTAAAGCCTAATTTTAGAGAGGCTATCAAATTCACCAGATGGTCCAATGGCCACGAAATAATATCTTAATATAAAAGTAAAAGTAAGGCATATAGACAGATCGATTCATATAAATTTTTATTATTATTTTGTGTTATATTTTTAATTAATAACAACTTACAAACAATTGAACAATAATGATTGTGTAGGCGTAATATCAGTTGCTGTGAAAGAGCAGGATAAAGATCAGCTGGTGGTCATAGGAATGAATGTTGATTCAGCTGGTTTGACCAAGAAACTGAGGATGAAGGTTGGCTATGCAACCCTAGTTAGTGTGGAAGCAGTGAATGAAGATGAGGAAGACAGAGGAAATGAAGATGAGCCAAAATCAAACCTTACTCAATTTCAATATACCAGTGGTTATCCTTATTATGGATATCACATTCTTCCAGTGGATCAAAATCAAAGTGTTTGCACCATCATATGAAGGAGCCATTAGCTTAAGCATCATCCTCTTCTCCTCTCAATATGTTTTTTTATTTTTTTTATATAGTTTTTGAATTTCTTATTTATACTTCAGAACTTATTAAGGAAAACAAAAACATTGTAAAAATTTCCTACATAGTTGGGCTTTATTTTGAGAATGTTTTTGCTTGTCCTATTTTAAGTCTTCTTCAATATATATATATATTTTAAATGACAAAAGATGCTAGTTTTATTTTACAAAAAATTTGAATGAAAAAATAATACAAAGAAACAACCATCTTACTATATAGAAAAAATGAATAGATCTAGTAAAATATTAATTTCTTTAATTTCTTCATAGGACTTATGATTATTTATTTAGTTTTGAAAAAAGAGGGGACTGGTCAACAATACCTAAAAACTAAGAAGTCAAGATGAATAGAAAAATAGGCTGATGGAATTAAGTGGTTTGGACTCTTGCAATCTCTTTGAGTACCAGTTTGGTTTTAGTTGATGGTTTTAATTTGACGATTATTCAGCCCGACGACTATATTTCTTTTCAATTTTTGCAGATATAAAAATACATTACTTATGAATATCTATTTTTGATGGGTGCTTTCAAAAAATTGCTAACCCTAATAATAACAGATAATCAAATTGGTTTAAATATATCATGTTTTAAAAATATTTTGCTATTTTTTTTAAAAATAGTTGATATGAACCAAAATGGCCAAACCCAATTAACCAACCCACTAAAAGGGAAAAGGCCGGGAAGAGGATGCCCATAGTGCGGTCTCATGAGCCTGAGATCTAGGTAGGGATGCATTTTACTGGACGGGTCGATCCTAGACTGCTCGGTGGAAATAGCAAATTGGGATGACCCACGAGGATTTTCTTGCTCACCAGCTGGCAAGCAGCACAGTTCATCTCACAAACAACAATCGCCATATCCGCCTAGGATAGTTCAATAAATATTTCTAAAATATCTCACAAGATTGTAAATCTCTCCCAAAATGACAGTTACAACTCGACAAATATTTTTAGAATATTATCCCTAATTTTGCATTGCTCCTAGGATGGCACTTATGACTCAATAAATCTTTTCAGATGAAAATTGCCACCTAAGGACCTCCATGATCACCCTAATAAAGTAATATCCCCAAACTATCACAATTACTATACTCACCCCACATACGATCGCTAAAACAGTTCAACGGATCTGCCATGGCAACCTATAGCTAGTCTTGGTGCCCAAGTAAGGCCAAACCATCTCCACTATTATAAATACCCCTTCACCTTTACGGAAAGAGTAAAACAATCCTTACCCTCAAGAGCCCCCGGAAGATTGAAGTACTCTCTTCTACTTTGAAGCCACTTATCCTCTGAATGCACCCTCACACAAAGCCACTTTCCACTGAGCACGACCATCGGAGCCAAGCCATCCATTTCTATACTCAATCCCCCTCCTTCGTACATTTACGCATTGTTTGCATCCTTAGTCTTTCTCTCTTTTATAGAAAAATTTCTAATTTGAGTGTCGAAAGATATTTTGAGGAGTGAATCCCGCCATCTTTTGTACTTGCGTTGATTTATTGTGGTGTGTATGATTCAAATTATCAAAATTGAGATCGAACTCGACTCAATTTGACCTATCGAAAAATATCAGGTGGCTTTCTAATTCATACAACAATTTGGATCTAAGGATGTATCATTGGTGCTATCTGTGGGAACGACTGAAAAATCTAACCGCCACACTCATAAAAACGAACATGATCAATACTAGGGCACAAGCCACCGTGCTAATCCAGGATGCCGGCTCACATGGCGACCACCCCTCTGTGGGTATCCATGTGGGCTAGTGACTAGCTTTGGATATACACACATTCATCATCAATATGGAGAGCATGTCTAAAATGCTTCAGACCCTCTACGCACGTCTTGGTGGACAACGGTTGGTGGCTCCTTCCGCTACCTCTCAGACCTCAACTTCGAAGTGGAGGAACCGAAGAAAAAGCACCGAATCTAGATGACCCAACGACTTGATGACCTCAAGGTCCAAGCGACCTCGAGCAATAGGGCCCAAATGTAGATGGAGGGTCAACTGAGTCACGAGACATGAGATTGAAGCTTAGAGCAGCGGAATCCTCACTACTCTCATGGCAACCAAAGGCCCTCAACCTAAGAGGAAGCCTCCTGCAATTACTGGGCCAGAAGAGTTAGTAGCCGCCCGATCCAATGTCTCTCTTTAAATCACACAGAGTTGAGGACCTTCTTCAATGTAAGGAGAGAGTGAAGAAAATTGAGCAGCACGTATTCAGGGGAGGCGTTGATAGACACTTCGCGGATTTGAGAAGATTGCCATTCACAATGGAGATCCGATTTAGTCGCTCTCTCACAAATTCAAGATGCCATACTTGGAACCCTACGACAGTAGTACTAATCCGATGGACCATCTGGATCATTTTTATATCCTACTAAGCTTCTAAGGCCTGGAGGAAGTAGTCATGTGTCTGTACTTTCTCCTAACACTCAAAGGGTTTGCTTGGATTCAGTTTTACTACCGGCAACCAAATTCGATTTGAATATTTTAGGAGTTGGCTGATAGTTTTCTATCATAATTTACCTCCAGTTGAGGGGAGGAGAAGCACACTTGGCACCTCGCTTGCATCAAGCAGGGGTCGAGCAAAACCCTAATGTGCTTCTTGGCCTAATTCACCACTAAGGCCCGACAAATACCAAGGCTCACCGATGAGATGAAATTGAATGCCTTTGTATCGACTTTAGAGTTGGGCAATTTCTTTAAGTACTTGGCCTATTATAACCCTAAGACCTTCCAAAAGGTCAAAACCATCGCCCACACTTACATAGCAATAGAGGAGGCTAACGAAGTGAAGCAACGCCCAGATCACTTCTGTCAAGAGCCGGCGAACAGGAGGAAGAGGAAAAGAGACCACGTTAATTCCAGAGACCCTAGGAAGCAACCTAGGATGGAGCCAGGCATTTTGAGGAAATTTAGACCCTTGAACCTGAGCCCTCTAAATGACTTTCGGACAATCATTCTCATACAGATTTAGAATGAAATATTCCTGAAGTTGTTGAAGCTATCCAAGAACCCAGAGGGAGGAGACCAGTTGAAGCATTGTCACTACTATCGATCTTCGGGTCATAGTACAAAAGATTATCAAACTCTACAGAAGGAGATCAAAGACTTGATCCAAAAGGAGCACCTCATCAAGTCCTTGTAAAATTTGGTGTAGGCCCCCGGCAGAACAAATGAAGGCGAGCTAGAATAGCAGCAGTTGAGGAACTAGGTTGTGGTTTGGGTAGGTTGTACAGTGACAACGAGACCACCCAATAGCAATACCTCGAACCATCCAGAGAAAGCTTCCAGTAGCAAGAAACCGAAGGTATGAGTTATGGATGATGTCATTAGTTTTAGTAATTATGATATGGCACATATAATAACTTTCTATTCTAACACCCTGGTTGTATCGATACTTATTTTTTGATAGTATGGTTAACTACCAATTGAAATGGATCTTTATTAATAATAAAAGTTTCTAAAATTTGTTCTATCTCAATACGTATTTTAAGTTGGGATTAAAGAAGAATCAATTAAAATCTACCAAAGGATCCCTCTATGGGCTAGATAACGGGCTAGTATTAGTCCAAGGGGTCATTCAACTGAAAGTTACACTAGGGGCTTACCCTAGGATGGCCTCCTGAATGCTTACATTTATGAAAGTAGACCTCCCATTGATTTACAACACCATCTTGGTACAACCTTACTTGTTCGCATTCAGGGTAATGACATTGATCCCACACTTAAAGATAAAATTTTTGACGGCATGTGGAATCAGAGAGGTCTTGAGTGACCAAATGACTGGCTAAACGTGTTATCTGTCCTAGGTCACTTAGGCGACCCTTGACTGGTCGATCGAGGACTTTGACACATGAGACGAGACAACCCTGTTACAAGCCTAATCCAGCGAGTCTACTAGCCAAATCCCATTGGGCCCTAGCAAGCATAAGAAATATGTACAAAGCAGGAGTTCCTTGACAGGTGACCTACAGGACCAACTAATAATCTTCCTCAGATAAAATTTTGAGGTCTTCACATGGATACCGGTTGACATGTGAAAAATTTTAATTGAAGTAGTGGTCCACAATTTAGGTTTTGATCTTGGTCACAAACTTGTCTGGCAAAAGTGAAGAAATTATTCCATCAAAAAACTGATTGCCATATGCAAAAAGGTAAAAAAGTTGTTCAACGTGGGTTTTATTAGGGAGGTCTGGTACTTAGACTAAATATCTAATGTGGTCATTATTAGGAAGAATAATGAGAAGTGGCAGATATGCATTGATTTCACCAACGTGAACAAAATATGTATCAAGGACAGTTTTCTATTGTCGATGATTGACTTGCTGGTGGACTCCACATCCAGCTATGAGTTGTTGAGCTTTATGGGTACTAACTAGGGTTACAACTAGATCCGGATAAGCTCGGACGATAAGGAGCATACTTTCTTCATGACTAATAAGGGGACTTACTGCTATAATGTCATACCCTTCGACATGAGGAACGTAAGCGTGTCATATTAGTGGCTCGTGAACGAGATGTTTAAAGCTCAAATCAACTAAAATATGAAGGTGTATGTGGACGACATGCTCGACAAAATTAGGGCCACTAGTGACCATATTCGCGACCTAAGTGAGGTATTCAGAGTCCTCCGTTTACATCAAATAAAGTTGAATCCAGCAAAATATACGTTCAGCATGACCTTGAAAAAATTCTTAGATTTTATCATCTCATATTGATAAATTAAGGCAAACCCTGAGAAGATAAAAGTGATCCTTAATCTAAACCTGTCTCAAACTGTAAAGGAAGTTCAAAAACTCATCGGGAGGCTCACAACTCTCTCTCGATTCCTAGCAAAGTCTGCAGAAAAGTATATACCTTTCTTTAAATCCTTGAAGGGGACAAAGGTGATCGATTTTCAGTGCACAACTGATTATGAAGCCACCTTCGGGAGCTAATAGAGTATCTTGCCAACCCGCCTCTTTTGACGTCATCATAGGAATGCGAGGATCTGTACCTTTACCAATAGTTTTAGACACAGCGCTAAACTCGGTCCTAATCTAGTAGCTGTCCAATGCATCGTGATCAATCTACTATATTACTAAGGTCTTGGTAGATACCGAGACCCGCTTCTCGCATGCCAAGAGGATTGCCTTAGCTCTTGTCTACTCTACCAAAAAGCTACACCCATACCTCCAGTCACACAAGATTCTTGTCTTGACTGATCAACCATTCAAGGGGCTCCTATAGAAACTCAACATGCCCGGGCGACTGATCAAATGGGCCATCGAATTGTGTGATTTGACGTGGAGTTCCGATACCAGCAGTCCATGAAAGGTTAGGCCTTTATGGATTTCATTGTTGAAACGATAACCCTAGTTTGGGTGCCCTCAATCTTGTCAGAGGCACTAACCAACAAGAAACTCCAACTTGGACTTTGCATGTAGACGGGTTGTCAATGTAGTTAGGGATCAGAGCAAGCGTGTTCTTGGGGACTCCTAATAGGTCAGAAATTAAATACTCAGTGACCCTCAAATTTTCCACCACTAAAAATGTCACCGAATATGAAACTTTACTTGTCAGTCTCAAATTGGCAAAGGAATGCTCAGTGAAGGATTTAACCATCTACAGGGGCTCAGAGTTGATCATCAATCAGATACAGGGAAACTTTGAGGTGTCAAGCCCTCTGCTCACGAAGTATCTTGCTAGAGTGAGAGGCTTGACCCTCGCGTTCGACAAAGTCAAATTGATACACGTTTCTAGAGAGGACATTTTAAAGGCAGAGCAACAAACAAAGGAGGCAGTGGCCAGAAGCTAGGAACGGTGTGCTTGAGGCATGCGGGAAGTTCTTGGCACCCCAAGCATAGAAAATCCTGAGCTAGGGGTGTTGTAGATTCTCGATGGAGAGAATTGGATTATCCCCTATAGGAACTACTTGATCGACGGCCTCCTATTGAAAAATCTAGAGGACGCCAAGCACATAAAAAATATAATAAAGCTGGAACACTATCTTGAATGGGAGAGTGTACAACCACAAGTACTCTACTCCCTACATGCAAGTGTCCCATGCCGAAGAGACTAACTATACGTTGGGTGTGGTGCACCTCAGAATTTGAGGGTCATACATTGGGGGCAAAAATCTTACCTTTAAAATCACATGACTAGCCTTCTATTGCCCCACAATGAAATGTGATGCCCTAGAGTTCATAAAGAGATGTGAGAATTGCCAGGTCTATGGCAACATCTCTCACTAGCCACCCATGGACCTATGAGCATTGCAAGTACAGTGGCCATTCACATAATGGGGGCTTGATAAACTCAGCCCGTTCTCTATTACATCCAGCCAAAGGAAATTTATTATAGTCGGTATTGACTACTTTATGAAGTGGGTCGAAGCCTCCCTACTAGCTTAGATCACCAAACAAAATGCAACGGAGTTCATTTGACAGAGTATCATTTACAAATTTGGGATTTTCGATGTCATAGTAATCAACAACGGAACCCAATTCACTAACAAGAGTTTCACCAAATACTGTTTGAGTATGGGCATCAGATTAGTTTACACTTTTGTCACCTATCCTCAAGGGAACAGGGAAGTAGAAGCCACAAATCAGATCCTGTTGCACGAACTAAATACTAAGCTAGAAGTTGCTTGGGGCTCTGGGCAAACGAATTACCTTTCGTATTGTAGTCCTACCAGATGTCACTGAAGGAGCCGACCCATGAAATGTCTTTTAGTCTATGTTATGGAACTAAAGCAGTCATCCCGGTAGAGATCGGGCTGCCGAACCTAAGGGTTGCTTTTATGCACTCAACAACCCCCAACATCTTAAAAAGCATCCCGAGTTGCTTGAAGAAGCTTGAGATGCCGTTAAGATGTGCACAGTGGTATTCTAATACTGGATCACTTTGTACTATAATAAGAGGGTAAAAGTATACCAATTTGAGGTGGACGATCTAGTTCTACGAAGAATAGGTTCCACAAGTAAGAACATCCACTGGAATAAACTTTCTCCGAATTGGAAAGGATCATTCCTCGTCTCAACGATTCTCTAAAATGGCGCATACAAGCTATTTACCTAGAATGAAAAATTAATCCCGAGAATATGGAACACCATCCACCTCAAAAATTAGTCCCAAGAAATATTGCAAACTATTTCTTGTCTTGTCTTTGAGCATTAGATAAATAACTTAACTGGATAAAATCAAACGATTCAAAGAAAAAATAGGAAAATGAGAAGCTCCAACTGGATCGATTGGAACTGGAATAAGCTATGTTACCTTTGGCAGAGCCAATATTTTGGTTTTCGGTTTAGGGTCAACTGGAGTTTGGTTGGGTACTAGAACTACGAGCTCCTTTCCCCCTAACAGTCAAGTGGTTTTTGCTCTTCCTATTTAAAAGTATATTTGTAAAGATTCTCGTCTAATACGAATGTGTAATTGGAGCTTTTTTCTACCAAGGAGATTCTTGATCCAAGAAAAACAATTTGAGACTTTGGTTAGTACGCGCATCCTTTCTTTAATTGGTGGGACTAAGCCAATAACAGGCAATTTTTCAAAAGTGTAGTGAAAAGCTAGCCCTTTATCAGGAGAAAGAAAAGAAAAACCATTACATGTAGGTCAGACGAGAAGTTCTTGTGTACCATACTTATGTTGCCTCACAAACTCCCTTTCAAGGTCAATACCAAGAGAACTGAAGGAGTAGGAATGATAAGTCGGTATCCCAATTCTTCCATTCCCAAGTCCGCTAATGAAGGTTCGGCTCGCCTGTCTTTGAGAAGGGCTCTTCCTAAGTAGGAAATTTAGACTTACAGGCATCCATCTTTTGATCCGGGTGCAAAACAATTCCATCTTTCTTTAGTAGATACGGGGATGGCTTCCTTGTTGGAGTACGTAGTGGTTCGGATAAGGACACGGTAGCTCGCTTTAATGACTTCTTTTCCAGCGCCCTAGCCAAGCTGAAAGTCGAACGGACTCAATCGGAGCTACTGAGGGGAGCAAGAGCACCTATGCTATCGCCGGGCATTCTTCTTTGTGGTATCTCTCATTCGACAGAAGAGAAATGAGAATCTGAATCTTTTTCTATACTTTAATACAACCTTTTCCACTGAAACTCAACGCTAAGCTTTTTATCGCTTTGCTAAATAATCAAACCAAGATGGGGCACCAACCACATTCCTCAGCTCTTAAGGCAAGGTAAACCTTAACTGTCGTGTAAACTTATCGGACTTCCAAGTTAGTTCATATGAATGCTTACATATGAACCAAAACAAGGTAGGTCCGACATATATTGTTAGTCATATTTGTAAGTTGTACCACATTTAATTAATAAACGAACTCAATCAGAGCTACTGAGGGGAGCAAGAGCACCTAGGCTATCGCCGAGCATCCTTCTTTGTGGTATCTCTCATTCGACAGAAGAGAAATGAGAATCTGAATCTTTTTCTATACTTTAATACAACCTTTTCCACTGAAGCTCAACGCTAAGCTTTTGATCGCTCTGCTGAACAATCGGACCAGGACGGGGCACCAACCACGTTCCCCAGCTCTCGAGGCAAGGTAAACCTTAACCGTCGCGCAAACTTATCGGACTTCCAAGTCAGTTCATATGAATGCTTACATATGAACCAAAACAAGATAGGTCCGGCATATATTGTTAGTCATATTTGTAAGTTGTACCACATTTAAATTAATAAAATGATTATTTCTCTATTCTTAATTGTTTATACGAATGCTTGCATAACATCATATAAAATTAAATGGTCTAGACTACCCTTAGGTCAAGCGAAAGCATCTCATCTATTAACCAACCTATGAAAAGTTGAATCAAAACCTTGTCTCCAATAGCCGCACAGCCCAAGTGCAGTCAAATGCAATGACTCAAGAAGTGGGCTTGCAAACAAAAGTCAAACCTCCCCAGACAGACAGCGATAGCAACCCTAGGGGGCTTCCTCAGCATGCGTGTGATGACTCTTCTCGATAAGGATGAGCACCATCAATCAGCAATAGTTGGTGAATTACAATCTAGCGTGCAAGAGCGGCCACGTCTCCCCCACAGGGACCAAGCTCCAATGGAATAACGCGGATGACGACCTTGACTTTACTAGAGCCCGATGGTTATGGCCATGAAACCTAGTTGAGTGGGCGTGCGACGACGTCCTTTCGTAGGAAAAAATACCAAAGTGGCACGACATCCCCCCATAGGAATGAGCGCAACCGGACCCCTAGCATCCATGCCAAGCTCAGTCGTGATAGTAATGACACCTAGTTGACAAATAATGAAGCATTAAATAAAAAGATTCCATATAAACACAAAAACACCAGCAACAATGATTGAATAAAGGTCCTGCTGATTTATTATAATGTCAAAATATACATTGGAGGGCACACATCCACTGCTAAGAAATGAAACACTATCTAGGCTAATAGCTCATAGGGATAATTATCCTAAGACTAGGGGCTTCCCATTGAGTGTAGCGAGGGCTCCCCTCCTCTTTAGGAGATATCCATCACGTTGGACCAACATCGAGCACCACTATACCTAGGATTGAAGAAGCCAATAGGAAAGTCTAGAGCCGCTAGGGATGTGATTCATTGGCAGAGGCGAACACCGTCCCAAAATCTAAAGTTTAGAGCATGGCCCACTTCCTCCAAATCAAACCGAGTCCTCAGCTTTGCCTCAAGTCGAGCATTCTCACTCCGAAGGTTAGGAAGATGCTCCTCGGTCACCTGGATCATGTCCTTGAGCTATTGGGAACTTGCCCTAATCTCGGACAACTCAAGGTCAAAGCTGGCAGCCTGCTCCCAACATTGCTCGGCCTCTGCGGTGGTGGCATTCATCCAACCCTACATCTCCTCAAGCATACCAAGGTCAATGCGTGTTTGGGTTAGGCAAAGGATCTCCGCATCACACTAACACATCCTAAAGTCTCTTTGACACAAGTAAGCCTCCAAAATACGCAGCATCATTGGTGACTGCAAGCAAAAAGGGCAGATGATCAGGCAAGTCCGACAACAATGAGAATAAAGAGCTACCTTGTACCCCAATGTAAGACATGTCCTCCTTAGCTGAAGGATCCAAGGGAGCCCTAGGCATAGATGCAAACGAGAGCCTGCACTCCAACGCAGGCACTTCAAGATGAATGGAAGGTGCCCCCAAACTTGGATGGGACCAGGGGGGCCGCCGGGCCCTCTGGGAAATTAGATATTAGAGCCTCCGGGAGAGGTGTCTCCCTAGTTGCCGCCACCTCTACATTATTCCCCACTAGAACTTTAATTGGTCAGACATTGTTGGGACCCTCCTCAACCAAAGCAGCAGGAGGGTTGGGCGTGGACTCTTCAAGCGATGATATGACTACGGTGGGGACCCTATACTTGGCCAGAGTCATTGCATGAATTGGCTCACCCGATTCCCTGACCCCATGATCATTCGAGGCTTATACATGAGGAAAAGAAGGCTTACTGCCCTCAAGAGGACCGGAGACCTCCTCCCAAATGTAGCCAACTGAAGAGAACGGGCCAAGAGCTGGCCCCTTAGATGACTTGCCAATCTCTCGCATCCGCTTCACAATGGTAGGACCAAAGTCAATGGAGGAGGAGAAGCCTAATGGAGCTGCTGCCGCTAGATCACCCTCTTGGGGGAATCCTGGATATACAATGATCAAGGTTTCCTCTTAGGCCAGACATATGGCAGGGTGATCATGTCTACCCCATTCGAGCGAGACTCCCACTTAGCCTGCGTGAGGGCCCACAAAGACAACCAAGAGTCATTCTCACAAAATGAGCCAACATGTGCCTTGACAAGATTCGTCAGTGGCATTGTCAAGTTCTCCTTCCAATCCAAGAATTTGTTGGCATAGGAGGCTAGCACCCTACCCCATTTGTTAGAAAGGGCACAATCTGAGGAGACCGCCAAGTAGAAAAAATCGGTCTTTTCAACTCTTGACAGAATCGGGATTCCCCCCACTGATTCAAAACTCCTTGTAGGAGAAAGGGAAATCCAATCCACGTCATGACAGAACCGGTAGATCACATTCACTATCACAGCCCTTAGTGGGGGAAGAAGATGCACAGGAAAGCCAAATACCACATGGCATTAGGGTGAAACCGCACAATTGGAATGTCTAATGACACCAAAATCTCATATAGTTTCAATGCGAAGGGGATACAGAAGCCACTCCTTAGGTGGGCCTTGTATACAATGATGAACCCACGCTGGGGAGAGCAGGCTCTATCATCCTCAGTTGACAGCTCGAATAGAATAGCACTCGGGATACTATATTGTATATACAAAGATGTAACATCAGTAGAAGTGATGACTGACCGTATCGCATCAACACCAGTGGGAGCCATGGAGAATTAGATGGCAAACAAAACTAAAATGATTTGAATCGAGAAGGAAAATTACGGGAAGGTGGCGAAGGTTCAGAGCTTAAATAGTCAACGCCCTGGCATTGAAGCAATGTCATTTGGAAAAATTGAAGAGGCATGCCCCTTAATGACAACGACACATGCCAGTGCCGTGTGGCGCCATTGTACATTAGTCATCCAATGTCAATAATGATGGTTTGATATATGCCTTCTTGTGTGGACGGCTGACCCCTGATAGATTTGGATTAGCAAATCAGTAGGATGGGGCAAGTTCTAAGGCCTCGGTGCTTCATTTCCCAAAGCAGCAAAATCGGTGGCATGCAACCCTGGTGGGCTTGGGGCCGATTCGACCGGCCCGATTCTAACCTAGTGTTTAGGATAGACCACTATGAGTCAAGATTGCTAGAAGATTGGGCTACCGATGGCCTGAGCAATTTATTCAACAATTGTTAAGCAACAAAACGTAACATTCAAACATTCACAACATGCAACAAGGACAAAAAGGCTTAGAAAGTTTCATTCAATAATTCCTTTCAAAAGTACAAATCTAATATAGCTAACGTGCAGCTCGAAAACAAAAAAAAAAAAAAAAAAAAAAGCCTCTGTCTTCCCTGAACCGAGGTGGTGTTGCTGCTGGATACCCCTAAATTCAATGGGAGAAAAATAATCTTGGATTTGAGAAAGCTGCTGCATAACTTGCGGATGCAGAAGATTTGCTTGGCACCAAGGAAGTAGAGGACTGACTGTCCCAAAGTCCAACCATCACCCGTAGGGCAACCTACAATGACAGGAAGGCCTTGCCACGGCAAAGCTAGGCAATGGGCTTTGCTCCAGGACGGACATGAAAAGAGGTAACCAAAGCAGTTTTTCATATGAAAAAGAGTAGACAAAGCAGATTTCCTACGCAACTCAGGATCTCCCCTTCGAACATCGAGGATGAACGTCCTCTGACCTAAGCTAATGGTAGCGCAGACTCAATCCCAACTCTGAATCCTCGCGCAACTTGGTTGTTGAAGATGGATTGTGATGCAAGATGTAGCAAGCCCCTCCATTTATAGCGTTCAGAGGGATCGACAAGCCATTAATGTAAAAGATTTTTTTTGCTAGCGTTATTTGTAGAGAATCGTTGAGTGTAGGGAATCGAATCTTGACCAACTGAACGGCAATTCGATAGGCCACATGGGGAAGGAGCGATCAAGGAAGACGACAATTGGTGTCCCATCAAGTGAACATATCGGGAGTTAAAAATTCAAACTTCTTAGTATGCGGGGCTAGTGATGGGTGTGGTCATAAATGGCCGGTTCAAGAACCAAGCCCACTGAAGAAGAAAGGACCCAAAAAGAGGCGGTCCATAGCGTGGCCTCATGAGCCTTAGAGCCCGCGGCAATGCGATCTACCCAAATGGAGACTGCCCAGCAGGAAACGGGCAATTAGCACTGATCTACGAGGATCCCTCCTGCTCACCGGCCAGCAAGCAGCACAGCCCAACTTGCAAACAACACTTGTTATATCTGCTTAGGACAGCGCGATAAATATTTCCGTAATATTACCCAAGATCGTAAATCTCCCCCAGAACGACAATTACAGCTCAGCAAATATTTCTAAAATATTGCCCCTGATTGTGCCTCACTCCTAGGATGGCACTTATGATTCAACAAATCTTTTCATATGGAAATTGCCATTCGATAACCTCTATAATCATCCTAATAAAGGAAGAAATATCTCCAAACAACCATGGTTACCATACTCACTTCGTACACGATTGTTGAAATAGCTTAACGGATCCTCCATGGTAACCGACAACCAGTCTTGGCACCCAAGTAAGGCCAAATCGGTTCTAACGTTATAAATACCCATTCACATTTACGGAAATGGCAGAGCAATCATTACCCTTAAAATATCTCGGAAGATCAAAATATTCTCTCCCACTTTTCAGTCACTCATCCCCTAAGTACACCTTCACACAAAGCCGTTCTCCACCGAGCGTCACCGTCATAGTCAAGTTCTCCACTTCTACACTTAATCCCCCCGCCTTCGTATATTCACGTATTGTCTGCATCCTGAATCTTTCTTTCCTTCATTGAAAAATTCATAATTTGAGCGTTGAAGAATATTCTAGAAAACGAGTCTTATAACCCTCTAACCTCTCGCTAATTTATTATGGTATATAGGATTCAAATCATAAAAAATAGAGATCGGATCCGTATTAATTCGACCTCTCGAAAGAGATTGAATGGCTCTCTAATTTATCCAGTAATTCAGATTCAAGGATGCATCATCAATCAAATTATTTTAAATATAATTTTAATTTTACTTACCGATGTTATTGATTTGTGGTAAAAAAAAGAAAAAAAAAAGGCTTATAATTTGATTATGTAAAGTGTGAACACCCGTAGTGGGTGGGTTGAAATAGGCGAAACAACGAAACGTGCCCCTTGTATGCCCAAACTAAAATAAGGAAAAGTGGTCTAAAGCGTTGCAGTAGCAAAGTTAGACGGGTGCTTGGTGGCAGGTATACTCACCCAACTGCTCTTTCCTTAAAATCAATGCTAAAAAATCAATGCATGAAAGTCTATTAAGATACCCATTAAACATTATTAAGATATTTTTAATATTATAATATTTTATTAATATATATATATTAACCAGTCTACCAAATAAATAAATATAAATATATATATATATATATTACGCTATTGGAACTTATTATTTGGTAAGAGTTAAAAGCGCGATTTAAGGGTAGATGGTAAAAAGTGGGGCACTGATGTAATGCAGTATTAATCTTAGTGGGCCCTGATTATGATTGTAATCCGACTTAAATCAAGGGAATTAGTCAATTTAAGAATACATAGTCAAAATTTAATCATTTAAAAACAGTTAATTATATATATTTTTTAAAAAAATAATTAACATATATTAGACTATTTTAATACTAATGGTTAAGATTACCCATAAATATACAAATATACACATTTTAAAAAACAAAACTTTAAATGCTATGTCATTATGCGTGTTCCATGGCTGCTCGGTGAGGATCGACGACGAATTGAAGGGAAATGGGAGTTCTGGCATAGGAAAAGGGAAAGCATTGGAGAGAGAGAGAGGGAAAGAAAGAGAAAAACAAGGGAAGAGGTGAGGAAAAGGAAGGGAGAAGAACGGAGGCAATCAGGGAAAAAGGAAAGGAAGCAGAAGAGAAAGGCTGAGGTGTTAAGGCCCGAGGTATGGAGAGAGCAGGGAGAAACAGGGAGAGGAGAGTTGTGGAGAGGAGCAGGGAAGTGGCAGAGGGAGAGAGAAGGAAATCACGGAGGAAAACAGAGAGAACAGAAGGGGAAGAGAAGACAGAAAAGTTGGTAAATTACTTCTTGATTTCATTCATTCCATCACTAGTACATTTATAATATATTAAGCACTAAAGAAACCGAATCAATTGGAGAAAAGTAGCTTAATTACTAACAACTAACTGAATGGATAAAAAAACAAACCAATGGAAAAATGAGAAAAGAGACAATATAAGGGATTGTAACATTGCCCTCTCCATCACGAAAACCTTACCCTCAAGGTTGATCAAGAGAGGGGCCCGATGAGACTCAGCAACGGCTTCCCAAGCGACCTTTCGATCCTATCCCGTCCAACCCACAGTGACATATTCAAGAAATGCAAACGTTGGCACAAACCCACAATAACTCTCATGCATGATTGCCTTCCCAATCAAAATTACGCCACAACAATGCAACCTTGAAACAGAAACTGCATCTTCCTTAGAGATGCTGAGATCTGAATAGGTTGTAATCTCACCAAGGTATGCATCCACAGTCTTAACGACTTATTGCATGGCAGTTGAATACACCTCCTTAAAGTTACCACCATTGAAGACATCTACATTCCTCTCATTCGCCACCGATCCTGAGATGATCCTCCTCACGCTTCCTAGATCAAAAAGGCCTTCTCCATCTTATGTGAATGACAAGACAAGAAGATCCTTAATAGTCACATGCTCTAGAGTAGCTGATATGCGCTTCTCAAGCTCATTTTTGCAGCTGCTTGATGCCTTCAAGAAGATTGCACAACGAAGCAAAGAGCATAGGAAACTGATTGGGAGTGCAGATTTCTCCGAAGGCAAAAGAGCAACAATAGACTCTAGAAGTTCTCTCTGCTGGATTTTGACCTCAGAATCTCTGGAATCAGAGGACTTGACCCCGTTTCCTGTGTAATCTCGGACCAAATCTCGGAGCGATCTCTCAGCGTATGTTATTATAGCACTAGCAATTATGAGGGTTTTTGCACAACGTGATTTCATGGCAGCAATGATTTCTAGAAACGAAGATATGTAAAGCATGGATAATTCCTTAGTCCACCAATTTGGAGGAGTTCGGCTTGGGAAGGCTGCTTCACTGCATGCCTTAGAACTGATGACATCAATACATTTCTGGACAATGTTGAGCTTGTAAGCCATGGGAAGGAGGCCTTCACACGCTTTTAACACGACAACGGCTCCCGAGAGGGATGTCAAGGCTACTTGATTGAGGAAGTCATCGATCCGGTTTGTAAGGATATTTTCGCAATATCTCTCTATCATTTCAAGGTACTTTGCTGCAAGGATATCAGACAAATTGATCCTTGCCAAATCTGTTTCTTTCGATGCTAGTATTAACTTTCTTATATAGTTGCCCTTTGCCACCCACATGAACTCGTGGAACCAAGTTGTTGCACCATTGGATGGGTGAGGATAGCAATCTATATCATCCTGAATTGCCATAAAAATTCTGTCCAAATTTGGTATAGGATTTCCTTCATCAAATCTTTGTGTAGAATTGGCAGCTTGCTGTCTTGCATCCTCAACCCCATAAGAAATAAAAAATGGAGTTACTGGATTACTTTTCTTAAAATCCTCCAATGCCGAGATTATTTGCTCTACAACTATGGATGGAGTTGCAAGCCTTATTCGGTAAGCATATGCAAGATCACAGATCTCCAAGTACCGAAATGATGCAGTCAAATCTTCATTCCAGCATTAGAAGACAGTTCCAAGCTACTGCAACACGTTCCTTAGGTCTTCCAGCTTCCTCCCAATATTCAACTTCATAGAAAACTTCTCTTATTTCCTCATCCTCTTCACGTTTTGCCGTGTGATAGATCACCAATAGTGGAAGTAACTTTTGGATGACATCTAAGTGAGACCCATGAATCCCAGTTCCACTCTTGATTCTTTCATTCTTGAAGTAAAAAGGGATTATGATTACAGGGCCAGTCAGCAGTTTAGGAGAGAGAAGACAGCAAATATGCATAAGAGGAGCAAGATGCCTGCACTGAGATTGCGGCATTACCACGAGTTGGCCATGAATAAGCATTAGAGGGGCAAGGTGTCGGTCAGTGTATTCAATCTCTACTTCCTATTGATCCTTTTCCGTAATCACCCTCAGGGGCGTTAGGATCATAACATCAAGAAGGATCTCCTAGTTGGACTGAAAACCCATGGAATTTGCAATTTCTCTCAAATGTTGAGTGCTAGAAATACCCACTATTGAAGGTAGCAAGTGCTCATCCCCCAACACAGGAAGTGGCTGAAGAATTGTTTCTGAAAACGGTTCTATTAGAAATTCATCCTCATTGGAGTCAGCCTCTGTAAGTGGAAAGAGAATCTGAGCACATTCACTCTTCGAGTCCAGATCTATTGGATTTAAGTTCTCAACCAGCTGTTCGGATATAAAGCTGTGTGGAGTAAGGGAATTTAGCAAAGTTGTGGCAGTATGTGGCTTAATGATTTGGGAATTAGGGGTTTCAGTCAAAGGTGAGAAGAATGAAACAAGGTATGGAAGCCACGATGGTTCGACGGATTGTTTCTCGACGCGAGACAAGGATGGAGAAATTTTAGTGAAGGTTTGCTGGAATGTTGCCCTGATGGAGGCAGAACTGGTAATGGCGGTCTGGAGAGAATGTTCAGGGGTGGAAGCCATAATCAATAATGAGGTTGAAGACCCAGAGGGATGTACAGTCGGTGAGGGTAGTCGGTCGACGTAGGTTGTGTGGGAGTGCTGAATTTGTTCTGTGACAGTGGAAGTAGAAATAGTGAGTTGAGGTGGTATGGAGCAAGTGAAGGAAGGGATTGCAGGTTGGAGTTGGGAAAAGTGAAGATGTGGCGCAATCAGAACTAGAAGATGGGAAGTAATGACGGAAGAAAACACAGAAGGAGAGAAAGCCACTGACCAGTTAGTGTTGTGGTCGATTGCGGTGACAGACGAGCTAACTTCAATGAAGGATGACTAGAGTTGTGCTATTGTGGAAACCGCGGTGGCCATGGTGTCGCTCACTCTGTCGTTAGCACGTCGGAGGGCCTTCATCGTGTTGGCCAGTTCGGAGATGGCCCCTTCAAGGGCTTCAAGAGCTCGTTCTTCAATTTCCTCTACTTTTGTCACAATGAGAGCACCATTTGATTTGTGTTCCATGGCTGCTCGGCGAGGATCGACGACAAATTGAAGGGGAAGGGGAGTTCTGGCAGAGGAGAAGGGAAAGAATTGCAGAGAGAGAGGGAAAGAGAGAGAAAAACAAGGGAAGAGGTGAGGCAAATGGAGGAAGGAGAACAGAGGCAATTAGGAAAAAAGGAAAGCAAGCAGAAGAGAGAGGCCCAGGTGTTAAGGCCCGAGGTATGGAGAGAGCAGGGAGAAATAGGGAGAGGAGAGTTGCGGAGAGGAGCAGGGAAGTGGCAGAGGGAGAGAGAAGGAAACCACGGAGGAAAACAGAGAGAACAGAAGGGGAAGAGAAGACAGGAGAGTTGGCAAATTACTTCTTGATTTCATTCATTCCATCACCGGTACATTTATAATATATTAAGCACTAAAGCAACCGAATTAGTTGGAGAAAGGCAGCTTAACAACTAACTGAAGAAATAAAAAAAAACAAACCAAGGAAAAAATAGGAAAAGAGAAAATATAATGGATCGTAACAGCTACGTCACTAAAAGGTAACACCCAACATAATTTTTTGTGGTGCAAGTCCAAAATAAGGGTAGCTTGGAAAATCAAATTAAAACTATAGATATCATAACCATTTACTAATATTCATGATGTCTGTATAAAGCTAAATACAAATTTATTTCATTATTGTAACAATGTCTTACGAAACTTCACTAATGTCGTTTAAGTCGTTGACTCTAACCCTGGCCATGGCTACACTTGGTGTGTCTTGGGGATAATTGGACCCTTCTACAAAGTACCCAAAAAAAGAGCATTATTTTTCAAAAATGCTGGGTACATTCCAAGTATAGCAACTTAATTTTTAAAAGTGTTGGGTACATCATTGAAAAAATAACACAACTTAATTTTAGTGTTGCAAGTCCAAAAGAAGGGTAGCCCAAAAAATTAAATTTAACTATAGATGTCATGACCATCTACTAAGATTCACCATGATTGTATGTAGGCAAATATAATTTTATCTTATTACTGCAAAAGTTTATTATTAAATGTTACTTAGGTGGTTAGGTCGTCAACTCTAAGGTTAACCACGCCTATGATTTGGTATGTCTAGGGGATAGTTGCACCCCTCTACGGTCCAAGTATAACAGAGGTAAAGAACTAATCTTATAAAAATTAAATATGTAATATATAGTTAACTATATTCGTTTTTTTCTGTCCAGCCTTAAGAAGCTTGGCTTCAAAGCACCAAAAATCAAATGCCTTACCTCAATCGTCCCGTGAGAATCAGCGTTTCGTGCAGCTCAGCGTCAGACGTTATACAATTCCCTATGCCATTGGTATTAATTAAATGCTGAAGAAACGAAGCCAATAATCAACCTCCACGCGAGGCCCCCTGACCTCCATTTTTAAGCCAGCAAATCAACCATCCGCACGATAACGCTCCGCTCCGTTCTCCCTCGATCACAAGAGAAGCTCATCACTCTCCTGCAATTTCACCATCCTGAGTTCAAAACGAATTCTAAGATTTTCAATATCATTGAGCATAATGAATCCGTAAGTAGATGTCAGGACTGGATTGAAGCTTAATCGTATTACTATCAAGAGTGCGATTGTGTGAAATTTTGACGAATAGTAGTTCCATGAGTAGCTGTGGAAGGAACCGTGAGAGCAGTGGAGATAGAAGCAAACCTGGGAAAGGCGGGGGAATCGATATTCGATTGCGTCCATGAAGTAAGAGCAGCTCTGGCTTTTGCAGCTGGTGCTTGGAGGATGAGCGATTCCGCTTACCGAGTAGAGACAACGGCGCGCCTCGCCCAATGGAGGATCGAAAACTTGGCTTCTTGCGCTTTTCGCAAATCGGATCCTTTCAAAATGGGAAAGTGGAATTGGTAAATTTCTGGCAGCGGCATCATTCATTATAACAATCTAACTCTGCATTTGTTTGCCGATTTCCTAATCAATTGATGAAAATTTCCCCTCCTTTTGTTTTTTTGGTGGGGATTTGATTTGAAGGCATTTGGCGGTTGAGAAGAATCGAACATTGTATTTAAAATTGTATCCGGAAGTGTCGAATTTGACGAGAGAGTGTCCGCCGATTGCGTCTTTCATCATTCGGGTGCTCTATTCCGTTAGAGATCGCAGGACCCTCGTTCACCCTGGTATTCCTTCCACCTTACTCCGCTCCTCTTTTCATTTCCTTCTTTAACAAAGATTTCACGATTACGCTGCCGTCATTTTAATTATTACATTTTATTTAATTCTCTTAAACATGATTTTTTTCTCCTAATTTTACTGTTTTATGATGTTTATCCGAATTATCTTTCCTTTCCGTCTGCTTTAATATACTGTTCACTGTAATTTCCCTCTGCAGAAATAACAGACAGGCAACTCAAGAGTAGTGACGATTTTGTTTGGGCAATTGAGGTTCCATTAGCCGGGAGATTCGTAATAGATGTTGAATTCCTTGATCTCAAGACTCCATCTCCAACCGTACGCTTACAACCCCTTTTAATCCCCTGTTTAAATTCATCAAAATAACATCCAAATATTATTTCGTAAGTAGATTTTTGCATGTATAATACCTTACATATTCTTTAGTTTTTTGACATATTTCAAGTCTTATTCAAGTAACATATAATTTAATCACACAAATGTATGAATCCAATATAGATAATTGGATTTAATCCTTGTTTGGGGGGGGGGATGATGGTGCAGGGTGGAGATCCTTGCTCAATTTGGACAGAAGGATTCGAAGAGAAAGGCTTCAACACGACAGCTCTAGCGTGCATCGGACGAATGCTATCCGAATCCATCCACACTGACATTGTCATCAACGCTTCCGGTGGAAGCATCGGAGCACACCGTGCTGTTCTCGCTTCCCGCTCACCTGTTTTCCGTAGCATGTTCTCGGACAACATCAGGGAGCTTGAGCTCTCTGCCGTCAACATCTCCGACATGTCCCTTGCAGCTTGCCAGGTAGCGTGGTCGTCATAGTACCGGTAATAATAAGCTAATTGAATGCACGATAATCCCAACTTATGTTAATAAAATCGGCAGGCCTTGCTCAGCTATATTTATGGGGGCATTCGTCATGAGGAATTTCTAGCCCATCGGTTGGCACTACTTCGAGCTGCCGATAAGTATGATATCTCGGACCTCAAGATGGCATGCCACGAGAGCCTTCTTGAGGATATAAACATTGAGAATGTTCTCGAGAGGCTTCAAAATGCGTCTCTGTATCAGTTGCCAAAGCTGAAGGCTAGTTGTTTGCGGTACCTTCTGAAGTTTGGGAAGGTATTCGACATCCGGGAAGATTTCGACGCCTTTCTGCGATGTGCCGATAGGGATCTGATTTTTGAAATCTTTGAGGAGATGCTTGCAACCTGGAAAGGGTGTTAAGTTGCTCCAAGGATCAAAGAAAGCTGTAATATTTGGATGGCGGGTGGTTTCCATTTAAACCATGTTAAAAGGATTGATTGATTGTTAAAGATATGATTTATGGTTGAAATCGGGTAGCATATGTTTTATACGCACGCTGATGGCAGGATGGAAGTGCCTCTAGACCTTCGTGTGAAGATCGGTTGATATATACATCATGCCGTAATTCTTGATATATATGTGTGTGGATTGTATAGAATTATAAGTGAAAATATCCCATTTGGTTTGAACTGTCTCAAATTATTATTTTTTTTATAAATATATTTTTTTATTTTAAATAAATATTAAATTTTAAAAAATATTTTTGATGCATTCTTTAACCCGAATTATTATTAGGGCCAGAAATCCATTTGATCTTTTTCGTCAGATTGAATTGAAGCGAGTTTGAAACAGTGATTCTTAATCTAGATCCTACACACCACAATTGAAAATAAGAGGTTATATGACGGCGAAAATTACTCTTATCATATATTTTTCGATATTTAAATCAGAAATCTTTTCCAAAAAATACAAAGATGGTAGGAGGATATAATATAGATGCATGTAATAGTAGATTGAGCGTTTGAATGCACCAGCAGAGGGACAGCTTGAAGGTGCGCTCACTGATGGGCGGCTTGGAAGTACACCCAATCAAGAGGCGGCTTTGATGAGCGCCTATAGAGGGATGTTTTAGAAGTGCGCCTGAGCTGCGGCGGCTTGTGTGGAGGGCACACCTGAATGGCGGCTTGAATGAGAATTGTCGTTTAATGAGAATTGTGTGGAGGCGCTCTGCTGCTTTCTTGTGCAAGAGGTCAATGATTTGGTGCTAAACTTGGCAAGATTCAGGAGCGATATTCTGAGCGTCACTGATTCACTGTGGATTGCGCTAGCGATGCGATCTCCCACAATAATGGCACGCTGATCTCCACTTGTCGGTATAAGTAGGGGGTCACAATGCCCCATTTTACGAACAATCCACACTATCTAAGTGGCGTGAATGTTTAGAGCGGACATGGAGCCTATACAACCACCCGCCAAAATTGATAGAGACTTTGGCTTAATGCTTGGAGCTACAGCTGAATGTGCGCTTGTGATTTGCTTTGGTTTCCTTCTTTTCATCTCAGCACTTCCCAACCTGGCATAGCATCAAGTGAGGCTTGGGCTGGTCTCCTCCTCTACCAGTTGGTGACTAAGGGCTCTTAACAGAGCATCCTTAAAGGGGCAGCAGACGGGAGACGGTGGCACCCTGTCCCCTCCGGCAGATTCGATCATGGGCTACCTGCGAGGGGCTTAGCTACAGAGGCAGTTGGTGGGCGCGCCATTTCCTAAGTCCGTACCAAAGCTTAGGCCATCATCGCACGAACTTGCACAACTACGGGCAATTTCAATGGATAACTTTTAGGGAATTATTTCTTGGAGGGGACCAATGCTTTGTGCCTTGCTCTTGCTGGCAAGGGCTTTGGTATGTACTTCTTGCTTTGGCTGCTAGATGGCGGTGGTTCATAGGATCCTTGCCCGCTTGGCCGTGCTGCTCTCCCCTCCAAAACTCCTTTCCAAGGACAAGTGTTTGCTTGCCCTTTAGGCGTCCATCATAACCAGGTTAGGCTTTTGAAGTTAAATCGTAACGCCCTGATTGTTTGACTCGGGTTATATAGAATTAATATAGTAATAAATAATTTAAAATATTCATATTAATAAATATTTTAAATAATAATGAGTATGAAATAATTAATAATAAATGATAAATAAAAATAATAATAAATGGGAGTAAAATACATACTAATAAATATTAATAATAATAATTAAAAATAATTCATAATCATAATAATTGTTATAAAATAATAATTGTGGATATAATGATAATAAATGTAATAATAAAAAAATTAAATAATTTATAATAAAAATATATTAAAATATATACTAAAATATATTTATAATAAATATATTAATAAATAATAATAATAAATGTATTAATAAATAATAATAATAATAATAATAAATAATAATATTGATAATAAATAATAATAATGATAATAAATATATTAATAATAATGATATAAAAGTAATAATAATAATAATAATAATAATAATAATAATAATAATAATAATAATAATAATAATAATAATAATAATAATAATAATAATAATAATATGAGGAAAGAATCGGCCATAAGAAGAAAGAAAAAGAAAGAAAGAAGAAAAGAGAGGAAAGAAGACGGAAAAGAGAGGAAGGGAAAGGGAAGGAAAAGGAAGGAGGGAAAAGAAGAAAAGGAAAGGGAGGAGGAAGAGGAAGGCGGCGAAGCCATAGACGCAGATCCAACGACGCCCAAAATGGAAACCGAGCATAACCCTAATTGGACCCATTCGTTATTTAAGGAGGACGTTGGTGTTAAGAAGGGGGGGAAGAGCCGCCGTCGTGAAACCCTAGTCATGCAATCGTTGCATTTGTTCCTCGCCGTTGCCACTGCTACTGCCATCTTCGACCAGTGCCGGAAGAAGAATTGTCGTCGCCGTCATCGTTCGAGTGGTTTGCTGCCGTCGCCGACATCAATCGGTACCGAAGCCACCGTCACAAATCTGAAGCTGAAATCAGAGCCGTGGTGAAGAAAAACCCCAAGCCGTGTTATAGAACTGTGAAAATCAGGCAAGTGAATTCCCTCAACTGTTATTCTCCTCTGATTTGCATGTGAAATCTCTCATCTGTCATTTCTCTTCAATTTGCAAGTGAAGATCCCCTTCTATCATTTCACCCTGAAATTTGCAACTAAATTTCGTTTCATGTTCTGTTCCCTTGTTGCAATTGATTTCCTTTGTGGCATCAACTCTCTGTTTGCTTCGTTAATAAACGTTGAACAGCTACTTCTTCCTCTTAAATTTCCACTGATACTGTGAGATTTCGTTATGATTGGAGGATGAGGAGAGGAAATTCGAAATGGGGAAATAAACAGAGCATTGTGTTTTGTTTTGGCCGAAGGGCTGCGAAGGAGAGATTTGTCAAATTTTGGTGAATAAAATTGCTATACGGTTATTGTGTGTATATATATATATTCATTTATTGTGTAGCCGTGTGTGTGGATTGTGTGGGTGTGTTGGCAGTGAAGGTGTGTGTGACCGGGTGTATGTGTGTGACGGTGTGGGTATGGGGGAAAGCAGCTGAGCTACTGTGCGTGTGTGTGTGCCTTGTGTAAGGGGGTGTATTGTGTAATTGTGGGTATAATGTACAGATTGTGTGTGGGTGTGGAGAAGCAGCAAGTGCTCTGTGTGTGTGCATTGGTGCTGTGTGTGAGTTACTGTGTGCTGTATGCATGTTGGTGTGGGGGTGTGTTGTTTGTGTGTGTGTATTGGGCTGGGCCTAGGGTGTGTGTGTGTGTTGGGCTGTGGGCCTGGGTGTGTGTGTGTGTGTGTGTGTTTTAGTGGCCCAGGTGTTGGGCTAGGCTGTGTGGGTGTGTAGTGGGCCATGTAATTAGGCTGTGGGCTGGGTTTGAAGGTAGCGGTGTACTGGGCCGTGGCTGGTCTTCAATTAACGGTAATTGGTGTGTATATATATATGTGTGTTGAGTGTTGGTATATGTGTGGGTCTACGTATGGTTTTATGTGTGTATATATATATATATATTTTAATGTGTGGTCATATGTGTATGTATGAGAATAAAGATGGTAAAGAGTATAGATGATATTTATAGTTTGTGTATGTTGCATGTATAACGGTGTATTAGCCTGTATTCAGAGTAATACTAATTGTACGAAGAAATAAATATCGCCAATTAATTTGTTGGAACCTTATAAAATTAATTGGGGATAGAATTTGAAATAAAAATATCGTTGGCCTTAGTCGTAGGCATCTCTTCTAAATAAAATGGAAAAATAGTGAAGTAATTGAGCCGATCATATCTCGATCCATGTATTCCCTTTGAACTTCCTGAGATATATTCCTTTGTGTTGGATTTGATTGCGTGAATACGGTCCGTGTCAGCACTGAACGACGTTCCTATTATTGATGTTACAAAATTTTCTTTGCATTATACTCGATTGTGTGAGTATTTGGATTGTTGGTTTCCTACGGTCAAGGTAAAGGAAAGCGTATGAAAATCCTAAGGTATCTAGTCGAATGGGAGGCTACGATACCTTAGCGTGGTCTACACTTATCCGATACTGATTTCCGTATCATAGTGATAATGAGGTATGTTTATCGTGGAGGGATGCTTATAGCCACGTGACCATCATAGGAGATGATATCAAGGATATCATTTGGCGAGGGGTATCACAGATGGTATTGGCATGCTATAGGTACAGCCTCTGGGAGAACTGTAGGGGTAGTTGGATACCATGGATAACCTCGTTACACTTACCCAGCCATTGGAGGCGTAAATGCGCGGCCTTTGGTTCACAGTGGCAGAATAAGATCCAAGGAGATTCTTATTATCTCGTACAGTGGTGACCTCAAAGTTAAGTTGATAATCAAATTCTTGATATTTCGAACAGTGAGTCAAGATGGATGCTTATAACCTAGTGACCATCGTAGAGGATGATATCTGGGATATCATTGGCGAGTTGTATCGGAGGTGGTATCGGCAAGCTACGGGTACAGCCTCTGGGAGGACTGTAGGGGTAGTTGGATACTATAGACAACCTCGTTGCATTTACCCAACCGTTGGGGGCGTAAATATGCGGCCTTTAGGACACTATGGTAGAATAAGGTCCAAGGAGATTCATTGTGATGTTTCATCATTATTGATATCTCGTGAGTTTGGGATTCGGTTGAATCCAAGAATTATATTTTGTAGAATCCATGGATCGGATTTTACGTTATTCGAATTTGGTGGAATCTATGTTGTTTATCGATATTAATATTCAAGTCGTTCACGCTGACATATGGAACGGGAAAATCTCCAATCATCGTTGATGTCGGATTCCAGGGGATTACCGTTGTTTATTGGCACTCTTGTTGTTTTTGGATGTGCGGGTCTTGTGGGACCTATTTTGCCTAGAGTCGTATTTACGACGTGTTGTAATTTGCTCGGATATAGTAGATGGTTAGATTTATATTGAGATCTTGATAGTTTAATATCCGAGATTGTTATTGTTGTATACCATTTTTTATTATTATCACTTGTTGGGTTTTGGCTCACCCTTGTGTCTTATTAGCCCCAGATTATACAGGTTGACATCAGGATCAAGGAGAACACGTGACTTTTGTGTAGTCGTCAGATAGAAGTGATATCAGAGTTCGAGGCTCTTCGGACGAAGATTTAAGATCTTGGTAATTTAGTTACTGTTTAACTTTTATTAGATTTCTCTATGGGATCAATATTTTTAACATTGAGGTCGTTTATTAAAGTTATTTGTCATTATTATGGATATTTATGATGATTATGGATTGTGTCTTAAATGATATTGTTGAGTTCATTAAATTTGTTTGATGACGTGGAATTGCATGATTTCGAATGATTCGGGAATTTCACCGTGACGGTTCGGGTCGGGTTCAGGGATCCGAGCTCGGGTCGTCACACAAATCATTGTTCCATGTATTTCTATTCCCTATGTTGTACGTTTGCCGTCGAAAGCTTGTACTTTATAAAAATTACTTAAGGAATGGAATTGCCAAGGATTTTCCCATATTGTTTGCCTCTTTAATTTTTTGAATGTCATTCTTTGTTACTTGATATCATTGCATTCTTGTTTCTATGGCAGTCTCTGATTTACGGCGGTTCATCCGAGGCCCTGGTTTGAATCACGAGCCATTCAAACCGGCTTAGTGTCCTACTAGATCGTATGTGAGGTAGTCTAGCTTGATGCCAGATTGGATAGTAGGCAAGTTAGTCCGGGATTGATACCAAAATGGGTCATGGGCTCATCAGACAAGTCTCGATCTCATCATAGCTACATGCCGCCAGTTAATCACTGTATTCGCCATCATTGTTGATTCGAGCGGTTGACATGGTGCTTTGGAGCTATGAGCAGGCGCTGCCGGTGTCAACCATGGGCCGTTTGAGTCTCAGCGAGATCCAAGAGCTCACAGAGGGAAGATATTAGGCTCGGGATCAGATCGCGTCACTGCGAGGATGTGGTTCGGGAGGCCGAGCGGTGACTTACCACCTTCTGGTGAAATTATGCTTGAAGAGGTTGAGGGACTCAGCTCTACCTAGAGGGATCTTTTCGACCTTGGATCTTCTTATTGGTGCCTTTGAATTGATGGGTGCTCAAGATCGGTGTAGATATGACTTGATCGATTTTTTGGAAATAGAAGGGAAGCCTTCGCCAATTTTGTTCATGAGAAGTCCGAGTCTCGAGCGAGATCTAGGAGCACACAAAGGATAGATCTTGGGCTTGGGATCATATCACCTTGTTGCGAGGAAGCACCTCTGGAGGTTGGGAGGTGACTAGCCTCAAGATAGTCGATCGTTCAAGTCCTATCGGTAGGCTACCCTTTACATTCCTTGGAAGGGTCCTTCTCTCCCTGCCTTCGGGGATTAGGAGTGAGGAGCCCCCAGTGAACTTTGATGCTGGGGTAGGGGACCCTATGGCTCTGACACTGAGACCACGGTCAAGTTGGGATCTTGATCTCTGTGGCTCTTTTCTCAAGGATGCCTCTCTGCTTTTCTAGTGGAGTGGCAGGGCTATTGGGGAAGATTCGCGCTAAATTCCAATCGTTCCTATGAAGGGAAGTCGTGGCCTTGAGGAGACACGGTTGTCATCAGAGTCTCATGGCTACCATTTCCTAGTTGGTCATGCTCGCCCTTGCCAAAAGGTGGTCGTGATGCTGAGAAGTTGTGGTTGCCGGCTAAGCTTTGATGCTATCATTGCTGGTATTTTGCTAGCTTAGGCCATCGCCCGTATGTACCCATTGGCGATCGGTCCCATTGGAGGACATCGGAACTTTCATGCATTGGGTCTTAGTCCATCGACCATTATTAACTAATGGTGCTCGTCCCTTCAAGAGGAAGTCATTGCACGCATGCTGAAAAGCCTCTTGAGTTTTTGAGTTCAACAGTTATGGGCCACTCAGTAACAAAATCGAGGTTCAAATATGACCACATATGGGCCGCTCTATGTGGGACAAAGATTTAAATACAACCGCATATGGGCTGCTCGGTGCGGGACCAAGGTCAAATATGACCATATATGGGCCACTCCGTGTAGGATTAAGGTTCAAATATCATCACGTATGGGCCACTCGGTGCTAGACCAATGTTTGGTAATGGGTGAATGAGAATTCACCCGAATTAGGGGTAATCTAGGTCTCATGATTTTTTGTAGTGTTATGCAATCATTTGTAAGAATACTTAATATTACTATTCTATTAATGGAAATGTGATTCAAATAGACAGTATGGTTTATACGAGGTTTACCTGTACTCGGCATGAATTGTCTTCGATGCGAGTGGTGTCCTTGGGACGGTTCACCGCCACGGCTGAATGGCAAGTGTGCACCGCTCTAGAGGGTCGTCGAGAGTTTTTAGCACGTGCCTTGGCCCATGGTCCCTATCCTCCGTGGGTTGGTGGGGTAGTGCCTTGTTGACACACTGGGTGGCCTATTGGCCAATTGTTTGGACCTTATTGTTGGCCGGCATGGCCCCTAGACAACTCGGACGGGTGCAGCGCTTTGCTAGATGATGTCTGCTGTGTTACGATGGGTAGGGGGCCGAGCACGTCAACCACCCGTTACGAAGATTGCCATACCTTTTGCGGGGTTTTTTTCTCTATGCAATGGGTCAACGTGAGGCATTGTACTAGGACCAACCTGCTGACTTGTGCACTTTACTTTGGAGAGTTGAGACCGAGGATGGTACATGGACAAGGGAATGGCCGCTCAAGCCGGTGGTCTCGTGTCTGCAGCCTCTACTCTTTGAAAGGTCGCGTTTGCCTCACTTGGCCGATGGGGTTTGAATCCAGCGCCTCCTGGTAGCACTTGGAGTGGCGTGGATGGTATCACTCTGAGCCTTCGCTTGTCGTTCACAGCTTGGTTGGTCTCTTGGCCGCTATTGGGCCATGTTGTGGCCGCCCAAGCCATGAGGTCATTGGGCCACAGGAGTGGGCTATGCACTAGATCGAGTCGTGGACCATAGTGACTGATTTCGTACGCCGTCACTTCGAGAGTGATGCGTTTAGAAAACGTTTCCAAGGAATTGTGTTGGGCAATCTTCATGCCAAACGAGATGTCAGAGCTATGATTAATGGCAGAGGCTACGTGAGGATACGAGGCAATGCTTGTTATAGTGGCTCCTATTGGAAGATGCGTTGAGGCACGCTAGGGTGAGGACACGTGGCGTTTGCTATCAAGGCGACACAACCCTTTAGCTTCGCTACGATGTTGTTCTAGGCCGAGGCTCCAACTATTTATGTGCGGTGACTTTTGCCATTCTTGTTTCCTTTGTGATTCATTTGCCATTCTTTTGGTGTTCCATGATTTCATTGGTGTTCTCGTTTTTGTTTGCTTATCCATTAGAGGCACTGGACTCTTCAGCCTTTGTACATTCGACAGAGGAGAGTAGCGATGATGGACAAGTGATGGCCGAGATGGGGAGTGGCAGCTCAAAGAGCATTGTCACTGGTGGTGGATAGCACCACCTAGGTGCTCCTATTTCAAGGTGTTAGGAGGCTCGGGGTGGGCCTTCTGGCTATTGCTAGGCTGTGTCACTTATTGCTGCTTAAGCCATGAGGTTGTTAGGCCACCGGATCTCTATGGATGTTAGCCTGTGCCACTAGTTTAAGAGTCAAAGGGTGGAGCCCCTACTGTAATGCCTTCAGTTTGATGCATGTGGTCTAAAAGTGGACGTTGGATGCACACCCTGGGGCCAATTGCTTGTTGGCATGGCTACCTGAGGAGGGATCATCGCTGTGGGGATGTTCCAGCCCGGTGCGATTGGATTCCCCTTCTTGGGGCGGTCGTTTCGCGAGGCTTCTTGACACTGCTCTTGGCGGAGTCTTAGCAAGGGGATCGAGCTCTGTTGTTGTCGTCCACTGCCTCAAGAGCCTCAACTCACTATAGTCCTGTCTTTTGTAGCTTCAGACCCACAAAGGGCCATTTCTGCATGAGGCTAGGCTAAAGTCATACTGGCCAATTCTAGGCGTTGGACAGGGGTTTGGCTAGATTCAATCTAGGGCTGGCGAGTTCGGCCCGACTAGATCTTGTTTGGCCAAATGCCTTTGGTGCCGGCTAGCCCATTTGGGCTCCAAAATGTTTGCGATTCGGCCAAACTGGTTCAGCTGAACTAGATTTGGGGCGTCGGCAGAATGGATTTAGGTGCTGGCAGATTGATCTAGCGTGCAAGCGAAATGGATTTGGGTGTTAGCGGACAGAAAGTTGATGAAGAGCACCATTAGAGGGTGGTTCCAGCACAGGCGGAGTCATCGGTCATAGCGACAACAACCCAGGGACAAGGATGGTAGCGACACAAGCGCTGTTGGTGCTTTCTTCCTCTCTTCACCGCGCCTCATTATACAATCCATCAAGATTTTGGCCGATCTCCTCAAGATTGCCACATGCAAACGCAATATTAACATCCACAAAGATGAAAGAAGGATATACTTTCCTTAATTTGTTGATTTTCCTCCACTGATGGCAAACGAAATATCAACATCCACAAAGAGGAAAGAAGGATCTACTTGCCTTGATTTGTTGATTTTCCTCCGGTGATGGTGGCGACGGTGGCGGTGGGTTCTTGCGGCTCACCTTTTCCTTCCTTCCTTTGCACCGCGATACAAATCAGAGGTAGAGAATAGAGAGGGCTTCATCGATGTCTGATCTAGGTGGCGTCTCCTCTGGTGATGGTGGTTGCCACTGCTCCGCACTCCATCCTCTCTCCTCTTTCCTCTTTTTCCTTCTACACTGCCAAACTTTGGTCACGAGATGTTTGTCAGTGCTTTACAGAGCATTTTCTTATAGAATGGGTTTCATGTCGCCTTGCGATTTGGTTGGCTATTTGAACACACTCAGGCCTCTTCTTCTGATTCCTCCCCTTGGGCACTACAGTTCGGTAGTTAGAGGGGAAAGCCCCCCATGGCATCTGTGGACTGGCCTTGTTGGGTCCTCAGGCCATGCTTTTAGCTCTATTGAGGTAGCTAGCTAAACAGCATTAGACCACTTTGCGATTGGGGAGGTTGTTGGTTGTCTTGGAAGTGGTGAGAGGTTGTCGCTTTGGGCTTTGGCCTGGCTCCCTAGGACCGGGCTGATCTTTTCTTTGGGAGTGGGAACCGTTGCTCGGATCTTCCCCTATACCAAGGTCGTGGGCTAGTGAACTTTTTCCCGGTGAACTGTTCTCCATGATTGAAGTCTCTAGCCCCCAGCCACTGACAAGCCAAGGGCAGACCGAGCGTCACCATGGCTACCTAGGGGGTGTTGCCATGGGAGGTGATTTCTCTAACTGAGGTGCTGGTTATGGTATGAGTATTAACCATATTTGTTTCATTATTGTGTGGTAGTTAGGCTTTTTAATCTTTCTCAAAGATGGCATTAATGATGCGTCCCTGGATTTGGGTTACTGTTGGGGTTAGAAATCCACTTGATTTTCCTCATCGGGTTAAACTAAAGCAAGTCTGAGATGATAGATCTGAACCTGAATCTTGCACACCACAACTGAAAATGAGATATCAAATAATGACAAAAATTACTCCCACCGTATATCCTCCGAAACTCAAGTTAGAAATCTTTCCCAAAAAATAAAAAAAAGATAGGAGGATGCGATAAATGCATAGACGCATATAGTGGTGAATTGAGTATTTGTATGCGCCAGCTAAGGGGCGGCTTAGAGTGTGCCCGCTGAGGGGCGATTTGGAAGTGTGCTCGATTGAGGGGTAGTTTGGAGGTGCGCTTGACTGATGGACGGTTTGAAGGTGTGCCCGTTGAGGGGCGGCTTGGAAGTGTACATGATTGAGATGCAGCTTAGAAGTGTGCCTGTTTAGGGGCGGCTTGGAAGCACGCCCGGTTGAGGGGCGTCTTACAGGAGTACCTGCAGAGGAGAATTTTAGGGATGCGCTTGAGTTACAGCGACTTGTGTGGAGGGGGAGCCTAGATGGTGGCTTGAATGAGGGTGGGTGTTCAACGTGGAACGTCTTTGAATGTAGAGAGATTATCTACCTTTTTTGCAGTATGCTATGAGCTTGTCTCTGGGGCTTCTTTTTGTGACTAGGTAGTTTGCGTCGCAAATGGCCTATCGGCGTTGGAAGGAGGACTGGCCTCCTGCTGGATGGAAGACTGTTCGACCCCAGACTGGACAGGAGAGAGCTGGCCATCTTGGATAGGCAACCGACTGGAGCAATGGCCCCCATGGGGACTGGCTGGAGATGTGGCCAGCCTAGAGAGGTGGCTACGGATACTTCTCTATAAGGTTGGGCGTGGCTTATATCATTGTGGTGAAAATTACTCTAGTTGGACTTGGGAGGAGTTGGGCCGCTGGACTCTCAAAGCTCTCTCTCTCCTCTCGTTTTTCCCTTTTCTTCTTTCTTGTTGAAGGTTGTTTTTAGGCGGCGTGAGGCCTTATCTAATTGTGCCCTTTTGGGGCTCTCCCTCTCTCTTAATTCTTCATCCCCTTTTCCCTATTGTAGTGAAGGGGAATTTATAAGAAAGAAAGGTGGTTGTGTCTCCGTTGTCTTCAGCGGTTGGTGACAGCTGGCAGGTTGAACTAATGCGATGATTGAGGGCACCGCTTATGCTAACTGCTACTTGTCCCTAGGGATTGTTTTCTTTCCCAAGAGGATTGTGAAAATCGTAGTCTAATTGTGCCCACACGAAGTGATTCGTCAAGTCCTTGTCATATAGGGTAGCAAATAATTCCGCACAGGATGTTTGTCACGACCCAGGAACACAATATTCGCAGGTCAAAATAAAATCAACAATATATATATTCTATTAACCATAATAACCCAACCCGGGCGTGACAATCCGAACACATACTGGACCCAACATGATAAACTCCGCACAAGATCTCATCGGATATAAATCCAGATAAACACAATATACGACCTGCTATCCAAATATCGCAAGTGAGATATTCAACATTATAATAACTCATTAACATAACGCGATAACTCCAAACATATTCTATGCAAAGATCAAGGCCCTCATCCAACCATAGACAAAACCATAATATATTCTCGAGATTAGAAATATAACCAATATGAACATCTCGACTCACCGATAAGGATCTGCCGCATCAGACAACGTCCAAGCTCTACAAGCGTATCTAAGTCACTAGACTGAAGGGATAAAACATGAAAATGTGAGCCTAGAGCTCAACAAGTATCAATAATCATATAAAATGGTACACATAAATCAGAAGCAGGGATATCGCATAGCAATCACGTAAAACAAAACACAATGTCCATGAAATTCCTGAAAATCGAGGAGATGTCTCGTACTAAATCGTCGTCCGTAATAACTCGTCCCTCCGGGACAAAATTATATAAATCACGATCCGGTAAAATCTCGTAGACGATATCATATCATATGATCCGAGGTCACATTACATAATCGCGACCGTCACCACCTCCGCGTGTGACACATACCGTCGTTTGGATCTAAAACTCATAATGCAAAAATCAAGAGAAGACCGCCGTAACTAAAACATAAATCAAAACACGCCCGAGTTTATCACATCCCACCGAGACATTCCTATCGCCCATCCGTGGGCCAAACCACGTATCTCAAATCGTCATCCACGCAACACATGCGTAAATACAAAGTAACGAAATCGGAGAACCAAAGATCAATGATAAATGAGGAATGGTTACCATCGTCTCGGTAACCACGGCTATATTGGCTCGCGATTTAAGACCTCAAGGACGGTTTTTAGCTCAAGGTTATCCATGTACTCTGTCTCCCATAAATTAGGAACTTGCTTACTATGTTTTACCACCCACGACTTTGGGTACAATCTCAAGTTTTAGTTATATATTAGGACGTCCGAATATATTAGTTTTCCATCAATTCCTTACGATAGTTCTCAATTAAATTGTTTGGAGGGTCGTTACAAAATGTCTCAACCTTTGTTTTTGAAATAGCCTAACAAATACGTCCCGTCGGGACTAAGCCTTTTCGGAGTGGCGCCACAAATAGCCAATGCCCGGATCACAAATGACCCTAGGGAGCCGCCATGGTCCCATAGTGATCCCCCTAGCAAGATGCATGATTAGTGCAAGGCCGGGTTCATGGTTCCACAATATACGGATACACAAACATACATATATATCGTCCGGGTGTCTAAAATCCCTCCAAATCATAAATACCAGTACAAAACCACCGCACAATCAATAAAATATACATACATGTACATAATTGATAGATTGAGGGTATATAAAAATACATACATGTTATTAAAATCTCCCACAGTAGTCAAAATGTATCAAAAATTAAATCAGACCAAGAATAGGGTTAGAGGATACTTGCCTTAATATTATACCCTGCAGATCTGAAGAAAGGATGTCCTGAAGCACTCCAATTGAGCCTTTCTCTCTCCTCTGTCGTGTTCTCCCTCTCTCCTCCGCGCGCCCCTTCCTTTCGCTCGCGCGCCCCTCTACTGTTGCTGGCGCCGGCCGAATAGGGAGCCGTCGCCGCCGTTGCCTCCGATCGTGGCCACCAAGCACCGCCGACGAGCTCTCTCGGCCATTGCGCATGCCTCCTCTCTCCTCCATTCTTCTCCGCGCGCGATTTCACCATCCTCTCTCTCCCCTCACACCACTCGCACTGCCACCGCACGCCGCAGCCTCCGCTCACCACCGTGGCCACCGATATCGCCGCTACCACCTCGAATGGCTGCCGTCAACTCTTCCGACACCGATTTCCTCACCCAACGCCCCGCCGCCTCAATCTGCGACCGTCGTGGCCTCACCCACAACAATCGCAACCTTCCCACAACCACCACACGCTGCCAATTCTCCACCGATCTCCTGGGTCGCCGCCGCTGCATCCTCCTTTCTCCTCCTCTTCCTCCTCCTTCGCGCCGCACGAAACCCTAGCCGCCTCTCTCTCTCCTCTTCTCCCTCTCTCCCCGACTCCCATTCTCCTCTTTTTTCTCTTGTTTTTCTTTTTTTTTTTCTTATCTTATAATAATAATAATTATTATTATAATTATTATTATTATTATTATATATTATCTTAAATTTTAAAATCCAAATCAAATTCCGAACAGTAGCGCAGGCGCGCTTAGGGCGCTGTTCCAAAATTCTGATCATTCCTCAAAATTTTAGAATATTTTAATTTACTTTCACCACGTTCGAAATACCCAAAATCACAATTAATATTAAAATAATCTAATCGAGATCCGAAATATTACAATGTTGTCAGCTTTGGTTACCATTTTGGGAGATGGTCAGATCTGGAAAATATCCTTGTAATATTCACTGAGATTAGTGTGGCTTTGAAAAGATCCCCTACTGAGCTATGTGATGATGGCATGCGATCCAGAAAAATACCGTAGGGTGGGTCTCTCTACTCTATTCTAGTCTACGGATTAGGCTTGGGCCCGCTAGCCCAAGCCATCTGTCCCAAGGCGGCATTCCCGTGGTGCAGAGTTATGAGCTGCCGTCTATTGGGTCTCTGCACTGACCTACGAGCCTAGTCATGAGCTGGCTCACTATAACTATACCCATCAATTTTAATAAATTATATTTTAATATAATTAATGATTTTTAGGCAAAGTTTTTTTATTAAAATATATAATTAGATAACATTTTATCTTATATATTATAACTTTAAAAATATTTTATATTTTTGAGTTTTTTATATAAATATAAATTTTTAAATTACAATGTCTGATTTTTAAATAATTTATTTTAATATTATTAATTTATTTTGAGTCTATTAAAAACATATACGCAATGAAAATGAGAGAAAAAATTCAAGAACGAAGTACGGTTGATACCTAATATATGCCTTACTCATGCTCATGCACACTTTCATGCAAAATGTGCATGGCCCGAGGAGTGCCTTTAAAGCGATCAAGCATGTTATGGGTTGATTATATGCACCTAAAGCACACCTCTATGATGTTCGTGTGCATAATTGGTAAATTGTTCACGTCTGAGCAATAATTGATGATGTGCCCATGCAATACAAATAAATGAAGTTGTGCCTAATGCACTTCTGAATAACACTCATACACTGATTCACCTATATAATCTCACCTGACACTGTTTTCAGATATTTTTATGGGAAAAGAGAGAGAGAGAATGAGAAAGGAAAGATGAGAGAAGAAGAGAATAATGGTAATTTTGAAATATTATTTTGTCATATCTGTCGGATGTAAAAGTTAAGGTAAATATATTTAAATTTGATATTTTCTTTATTTCCATTTCCTTTAGTTTTATTCATGTTTGGTGGTTTATTATATATACATGTTATCTTTTATTTTTTCTGCTTTGAATACGTGTACATGCATATATTTTTTCCAATTTTTTTGAGATTTTTGTTTTGGTTTTCCAAATATTTAAAAAATTTGTTTGCTTATATAAAATGAATAAATATTTTAAAATATTATATTTATATATTAAATTTTAAAAAATCATGAAAATGTGTATTTGGCCTTATATGTGATATTCTATACATATAATTCCAGTCAAATTCTATTTCTTATATGCTTTGATATTTGTACTTTTTCATATGTTGAATATCACGGATCCGGATTAAAATAGGTCGTAATAATATACAACTATTATCATAAATCACAAAATAAAATCCCAATTAAGGTTGACATCCAACCCAATACCTAAATCCGATGTAACGTAACCAAATATTCATACAACCTCGACATTAACAATGATCATAAATGATAATAATGTTAATCATTCTTAGGATCTCTTTAGACCACTCATTTGGATAAATAAATAGCCACAACTTGCTCAAATTCTCATAAGGGAAAAGTGACAAAATGACTATACAACTAGCCATCAATCCATCACAAACCAAACATCATAATAACCAAATAACAAATGATTTAAGTTTTGATTCCATAACCATGCTTTGCACTAACATCAGATATGTCACATCCCAATTTTTAATCATGTAATTAATACTTAACTATATAATTACTAATTAATTAAAAACATATGTTTAATTAACACTTGAATATAAACTCTCCATTAATATATTGATTGACCATGATAAATAAATACAATAACATACATATGACCCAAAATATGTGCTGCGTCTTATATAGCTCCGACACTGACCCAATCATGACGTTAAACTTTATATAAGAAGTGATGCCTATCCAAATATAGTCATAATACACGAATTTGCGAAAAAAAATCGTAAACTATAGTTGCAGGATAGCTAATGTACTTGCCGACAAACCATGATTATAATGCCAAAAACTGACATCCAGAATTCAACAATTGCTTACCGAAATTGAAACATCCACTAATCACATCATTAAACATATTCTAAACTGTCTAGAACATCAAAATAGCAGATTAAACTGACTGAAATTCAAAACAATTCGCCAACAATTACCAAAAAACTATAATACAGCATTAGGCACGTTAATTGATGTCCAGAACCTATAATACATCATTCTAAGCTATACAAAACTATCCAAAAATCATAAAATGACAATAAACATAACATAACTCAGGTCTACACTATTCGAACATTATCAATCTTCATTCCTATTTATCCGACAAGAATCTATGTATCTTATCCAAGGGAGTTTATAAAAATAGTACGAAATAAAAAATTCAGTAAGGCATATATATAATAATGAACATATATATATATATATCTTTGTATTAAAAATATATCGGAAGGGTTATAAATCATGATTAGATGTAATAATATAAAATTTATATAAAAGTTGTGTAAGAGATTCAATTTATATATTTTTAAAATTCTTATCATATTCTTTTGCAATTTAAAGTATTAAAGCATGCTTAATTCTACCTTTTTTTAGAGACCAGGGCCAATAGGTATTACTAGCTAATGGAGCGAACAGTTGAAACTCGAATTGTGTATACTCCCACATATCCAAAGGTAATACACCACTATTCATGATCTATAGATGGGCCATCTATATATCACTCTATAGATAAGGTCAAACACCGCTTCTTACCCATAAATGATAAGTTTGGATATCAATATATCACTACAATACATTAAAGTATGTCATAATATACTGCCCTTAAATAATAACCATAGCTCGATACAATTCTTTGAAAAACTCTACACTTCTCTTCATAATTTTCAATTTTTCCGCTCCTAGAGAAAATATCATTATTTATAATTTAATTGTAGAGTTTTTCTCCAATTATTCAGTAACTTCATGTATAACATTTTGTAAAACTTGATCATGATAAGTATAGAATGTGACGAACCATATTCTTCTACAAAAATCTGACAGGATTTTATTTATAATACGAATGTCCATCAAAAACCAAATTTTGTACAACCATGTAAAATATCCACTTATACACAGGATCTCTATAACCACCATAATGCCACAGTGGTCCCGACGTCGTAACTCTGATACGACATCATTTCAAAGGAGATGCCATCTAGGAAAACCAAATATAACCACAAAAGAAAACTTGCGGAAGCATAATGTCCATTATATGCAGCGGAAACTAAGAACACATCCAATCTTATCATCAAGATAATTTATACAAATTTCCTGTCCATACCTAATTGTGTAGCTAAGTCCATAAAGCTCTTCGATTGATATCATCTTGCCTTTCCTGTGCCTACAGCTCTACTCGAACTAATCTGAAAAGGAGTAAGAATAAGTTAATAATTCAACAAGTACATCATATTTTTAAAGGTAATAACTATAAATAAGGATACATAAATATTAAACATGATCAATTATACTTTTGAAATACAATTGACTTTTCATGTTTCATCTTTCTTCTTTTTGAAACTCTAACTTATGCAAAATTATTTATATTTATAGACCAAGACTAATAAGTTGTATTAGCTAACGATACAAGAGAACGAGGAAATGATCATGATATTCCACATGATCTAAGGTCGTAAGGGCTTATTCTTAGCCCCAGTCGGGGGAGTCATCTATATATCGTACCTGTAGACTGGTCGATAACGATTCGCCCCATATCCCCTGGAGTACCAGGGTAGTCCTGGTTGTTCCATAGTAATATCCTAAGGCGTGCCATGGATATCACCCGCTTTAATTAGCGATCAGGGTAATTCTTGAGTCTCTACTGTGATATCAATGGCATGTCAGGGGATACTACCAAATCAACATAAATCCATGGTCTTAATTTCATGATTTCTTATTTTTTTGAGAGAATATCCACCATAATCCATTCATATTATCTCCATTCGAGAGAACAATTCGATCACATTACACTTTGTGAATTTTTCTCCGAATACTTATACAATTATCATCTTTTATTCGGGTTTAAGTCTCTTTACGATTCAATTTGGATACGTGGATATCATAATGCACAGGGAGGATCAGAATCTCTTACCATCAATAGACAATTATTACTTTAGGGGTCTCCGAATCACATTTTCTTCATGATTGTAGCACAAATACATTTTTCAGAGCTTTACAATTAAACATATATCATTAGACATAATTTATAAAATTATGCATAACTCATAATTATCCTCAAATGAACAGTGTCAGTATGCATTAATTTGTAGGAAAAGGGAGTACTTGAGCTGGACACGAGTCATGAATTTGAACAATATTTGATAAATATTTTAATATATATATTTTTCATAATTTAAATAAATACCAAAATAAATATTATTTTGATGAAGGAAATTAAAAGGATAATGCACTTGTCTTGCTATTTCCTCTCCTGGGTGCCACTGGATCCTTCTCTCCTTCTTTTCTCTCTGCTTCGTTGCTTTGTTACGTCGCTGCCATACTCATTTCCTCCTACCCCTATTTATAAGTGCAACGCTCCCTCCTTTGTAGAAGTTTCTAGATTTTTTGGGAGCTTTCTTGACTCTGGAAGGCTCCAAAATTTTTGGACGATTTTTATCTGTGCCAAGGGTGCAGCTTGCATCATGTATTTTACCTATACCGGTCAAATGACCCTTCCCGCATTTTTAACCCTTCCATCATTTTGCTACATTCTGCCATTTTCTTGCATTCTGGTTAAATATACCACACTGCCCAAAATGCATTATTCCGCCCATTATATCATACCGATCATTTTTCACCATATCGGCAAGTTGCATCATTTCACCCAAAATGCACCAAACCGGCAAAAAGCACACTTCCGGCATTTGTCACCAATCCGGGTATTTTGGCCAATTGGTTACTTCGCCCAATTTATGCTGGTCATTTTCCTTCAAACCCATACCGACAATTACACCATACCGGCATTTTGCACCCATACCGGCAATCACACCATATCGGCATTTTGCACCCATACCAGCATTAGCAACCGATCCTTTTCCTCATCAGTCATACCGATATTTTACCTCACAAGCATATCGGTTATTTCACCTGAAAGCATAACGGTTATTTTACCATCTGAGCATACCGACCAACCATACTGGTCGTTTAGCTTCAAGGCATACCAGTTATTCCTCTCCCCAAATTCATACCGGTTGTGTAATCCATTCCAGTAATTTCAGACTATTCGGGCATTTTGTGCAAACCGGCCAATATACCCATTCTACCCCAAGGTACTCATTCCGAACATTTTGACGATTCTTGGCTATTTTGACCAACCGGCCAGGTTGCCCATACCGACCAATTGTGACATTTTGGTCTTTTGTTCTATTCCAATCCTCTTATGCTAAATCTGTTCATCCAGACAAAATAGCAAAATTTTTGGTCAATGTGTTGACAGGAATTTCGGCAACAAGATGCTTCTCTTCGAAATGTTTTGTTGGGCAATTTGTGCATTAGTCGATCAATATTTGTTTGACCGGTCATTTATTTCATTCATACATGGCCAATTGCCATATCGGCAAAGTGTGCCTATAGGAAATTTGCGCATACTTGCCATATCAGTCGTTCTCATTAGTGCAAACCGGCATATTGGCATCTTAACCAGTCAATGTGATGACCGGATTTTTTTTGGCAACCGAGCATTTTGCCTTCAAAAACGCATACCAATTATTTTGTTCTACAAATCGTTTTTATTACATGCATCTTGGTATTTTCTATTCCGGTAGATTGTGCATACTGGGCATTACCCACATCGCCAAAATCTATATATGTCGGTTAATGTGTTGACCGGTTACTTTTCCCTTCAAAATTTCTTAGTTTCTCCGATAATTATTCATATTAGCTAGTCAATGTGTATTGACCGATTCTTCCTCCATTCCAGCCAGTCATCAATTTTCTTCCGGCCACATCCCGTGTGACGACCCGAGCTCGGATCCCCGAACCCAACCCGAACCGTCATAGTGAAAATCTCTAATCATTCCCAATTTCAAACATTACACATCATTAAATAACTCAACATCATCAAAACGTTATCAATGATCCTCATAAATACATCATAAATTAAACATCTATATTAGCAATAATAATAACTTCAATAAATGACATTGTTGTCCCAAAATATCAATTCTCATAAAGAAATCTAATAAAAGTTGAACAGTAACTAAACTACCAAGATCTTATGTCTCTATCAGGAAAGCCTCAATCTCTGAGATCACTTCTACCTGGAGTCTACTCACGCGATCTCTTCTATTATGGTGTCAACCTGTCTACTCCGGGGCCAAGAAAACACAATAGTGAGCCAAAGCCCAACAAGTAATAATAAAAAATGGTATACAATAATAACAATCTCGGATACCAACTACAAAATCTCAACATCACTCTAACCATATACTATATCCGAGCAAATTACAACACGTCGTAAATACGACTCTAGGCAAAATAGGTCTCATAAGACTCGCACATCCAAAAACAACGAGAGTGCCAATAAACAACGGTAATCCCCTAGAATCCAATATCACTAATAAGTGGGGATTCCCTGGTCCGAGTGTCAGCGTGAACGACCTGAACATCAACAACAATAACAAATGGATTTCACTGAATCCGGATAGCATAAAATCTGATACATAGATTCTTTCAAATATAACTCGTGGATTCCACTGAATCCAAAACTCATGAGGTATCAACAATGATATAACATTACAATGAATCTCCTTGGACCTTATTCTACCATAGTGAATCAAAGGCCGTGTATTTACGCCCTAAACGACTCGGTAAGTGCAACGAGGTTATACATGGTATCCAACTACCCTTACAGTCCTCCTAGAGGCTATACTCGTAACCTGTCAATACCACGTCCGATACCCCTCGCCAATGATATCTCAGATATCATCTCCTACGATGATCACTAGGTTATAAACATCCATCTCAACTCACTGTACGAGATTACAAGAATTTGATTATCAGCTCAAATTGAGGTCACAACTGTAAGAAATAACAAGAATCTCCTTGGATCTTATTCCGCCACCGTGAACCAAAGGCCGCGCATTTACGCCCCCAACGGCTGGGTAAGTGCAACGAGGTTATCCATGGTATACAACTACCCCTACAGTCCTCGCAGAGGCTGTACCCGTAGCATGTCGATATCACCTCCGACACCCCTCGCCAAATGATATCCCTGATATCATCTCCTACGATGGTCACATGGCTATAAGCATCCCTCCACGATAAGCATACCTCATTATCACCATGATACGAAAATCAATATCGGATAAGTGTAGACCACGCTAAGGTATCGTAGCCTCTCATTCGACTTGATACCTTAGTGTTTTCATACGCTTTCCTTAACCTTGACCATAGGAAACAAATAATTTAAATACTCACACAGCCGAGTATAACGCAAAGAAAGCTTTACAACATCAACAATAGGAACGTCGTTCGGTACTGACACGGACCGTACTCACGTCATCAAATCTAACACAAATGAGCGTAGCTCAGGACGTCCAACGGAGATACGTGGATCGAGATATGGTCGGCTCAATTACTTTACTATTTTTTCATTTTATTTCGAAGCGATGCCTACGACTAAGGCCAACGATATTTTTATTTCAAATTCCATCCCCAATTAATTTTACTGGTTCCAACAAATTAACTAATATTTATTTCTTCATACAATCAAGATTACCCGAACATGGCCAATACACCTTCATACATGCAACATACACAAACTATAAATATCCTCTATACTCTTTTCTATCTTTATTCTCATACATACACATATAACCACACATTAACATATATATATATATCCAAATACATCACTACATATATATATATATATACATACATATACCTATATATATACATATACATATATACATATAAATCCATACGTATACCCACACATATACCAACACTCCACACACATATATATATGTCCACACCAACTGCTAAGCCCCCGGCCCAGCTTCGAATACCCGTTAATTGAAGCCCAGCCATGGCCCAGTACACCACTACCCTCAAACCCAGCCCACAGCCCAATTACTTGGCCCACTACACACACATAGCCTAGCCCAACACCTGGGCCACTAAAACACACACACACACCACCCACGGCCCAGCCCAACACACACACACACCATCCACGGCCCAATTCATCCCAGCCCATGGCCCATGCTGCCGTTCACCAACCCAGCATCACAACTTCATACACGCACGGTAGCACTCTGGCGCCTCGCACACAGCTCGCACACACACCCTTCACGCAGCTGCTTCTGCTGCGCTCTCCACACACACGCACACACAACTCACACAAGGCACACACGCATCCAGTGCACACGCCTTCACTACCATCACCAAACCCTTCCCACACCAGACACACTGCAGATTCAATCCACACACACACACTGACTACACCCACACTGCCATCACAATTGCACACACACGGTAGCTCATACAGCAGCGTCAGTTGCTGCTTCTCTACACCACACACAGCATCCTTTATACTTCCATATATACATAGTTAAATCAACATTTCCCCAAATTCTTCACTCACAGAGCTACGGCCAAAAAACAGAGCACAAAGCCCTGTTTCCCGATTTCTGATTTTCTTCCCGATTTCCACCAATTACCATGATTTTTCCACTGAACAACCCTCGCATAACCTCATTTTGACAACCTTGGTAGTAATTAGAGAGAGAGAGGGAGAGCAGATTTGAATCAGAAAAATTGAATCTCAGAACACGCAGAGAGATGGAATTCACAAAATCACGATTACTGAATAAAGAAGTGGAATAATACGGATTCGCTTGCAAAAATTCGAGAAGGATGACAGGAGATGGATTTCACTTGCCTGATTTTCACGGTTCCATAACACGGCTTGGGGTTCAGCTTCACCGCGGCTTCGATTTTAGTTTCAAATTTGTGATGGTGGCTTCGGTATCGATTGATGTCGGCGATGGCAGCAATCCACTCAAACGATGACCGCGACGGAAATTCTTCTTCCGGCACTGGTCGAAGATGGCAGTAGCAGTGGCAACGGCGAGGAACAAATGTGATGATCGCGCCACTAGGGTTTCACGACAGCGGCTCCTTCCTCCCACACCCATGTCTCCATAAATAATGAAGGAATCGGTCAGGTTTTGTCGAGTTTCCATTTCAGGCCCGATTTCCTTCCTCCTTGCCGCATCGTTCTTCTCTCTTCTCCCTTCCTACCTCGTCTCTCCTTCCTTTCTCTTCTCTTCTTCATTTTCTTTCTTTCTTCTTTCATTTTCTTTCCGTCTTTCTCTTTTCCTTTCCCTTATTATTATTATTATTATTATTATTATTATTATTATTATTATTATTATTATTATTTATATATTTATTATTATTATTATTATTATTATTATTATTATTATCGTTATTATTATTTATTAGTATATTTTTCTAATATTTTGTCCCATCTTAAACTATTATTATTATTATTATCGTTATTATTATTTATTAGTATATTTTTCTAATATTTTGTCCCATCTTAAACTTTAATTTCATAATTCTATTAATAAATTCTAATATACTAAAATTCATATAAATTAAATATATAATAATTTTTTTTAATTAAATAGACTTATAATTAAACTAATCCAATTAATCATATTAATAATCAAAATACCCAACTCAAACTATTAATTCAATTTAATGGTTTAAGTATCTAAACCTAATTTAATTATTGAAATACTTTAGATTTAAATTTCAAACCCAATTATAAAATTTCTAAATCCAAAAATAAGTAATAAAATAATTATTAAAATTAATTAAATAATTTATAAAAAAAATATTTGAGATATTACATTCCGTACATGTCCTCAGGCCTTATTCCCATGATCCTCGACCCTTGATATCACTGGCCATCCTCGTCCTTTGTTGCAACATTCCTCCCAAGCCTTGTGTGCGCTCCAATGACTTCCCACTTATTGAGTTATCTTACTAGCAGTGTCCAAACCCAATTTTCTTGACTATGATTTCATATTATTTTATAGTATAAAAAAATCAGCACATTACATGGAATGCTAAATTAGCAACTAAATGTAGAAAATTCGTCAAATATACATAATTTAACAAATGTATTAACTTTCAGACCATGTAGGTAAATCGTATACATTTTTTAACTCATATAAGACATATTTGATAATTTAAAACATATATAAGTTCATGTACGAATTTAAAACATGCAGGAATCAAAATTAAGTACAAGATTAGCAAAAACAAGTAATTTAGAAGAAATTTTGCGATTAAAGTTAAATAACATACATGTAGGGCCATATTTTCTGAAATTATAAATATGCAAGCTCATAATTTTAAGTCTAGAACATGCAGTAGTAAGGTGTATAAAATTTATCACATATGAGGCCATAAAACCATGAATTTAAAACATGCATGCAACTATAATGCAGTATTCAAAATATATATATACTATACATGAATTTAAGCATGAATTCTTATGAAATTTACTAGAAAATTATTGAAATCTAACGTGCATGCTAAACACAATTATTATAACTTCAAAATTATATCATTGCTGAGTATTGGAACAAGAAATACTTAAAAAGTTTAACAAAAAACAATAAAAAGAAAGTTTAAAGTGTACTTGCTTTCACTTAATTCATACTAAAAACTAGTTTGGATCAACTAAATTTGAGCTTCTATAGCCTCCTCTCTCTCTTTCTCTCCATTCTCCTCGTCTGCTTCTCTCTCCTTTCTCAAATTTCTTGATAAAAATGATAAAAATCAGCTAGAGAGTCTATTTATATAGAGTGACACTTGAGCACCATTCAGGTGCATGTCAGGTGCCACGGTTCTAGCTTGCTACGCCTGAGTGCTACTCAGGTACCCCTCGAGTGCAGGCAATATGCCAACATGCACTTGAACCTTCCTTGTGCGTGCCTCCAGCGCTAACCTAATGACTTTTAGCACTTGAGCACAGTTGGGCTTCCATTAGGCACTGAGTCACCGATCAAATTTTAGCTTACTAATCCAATTTTTCACATCCATTTTCCTCGTAATTTTATTAGTCTAATTAATCATAATTACCTTAAATTAAGAACTTGGGCCTAACAAAATCAATCCTAAATACCAAAAATATAGCTGATATGAAGACGATCCAACTACATGACTAATACTCACAAAATATATGCCAAGTCTCGACCAATGATTATGTCCAAACTCCTCACAAGACACTCGTAACCCCCTAATCTAAATGGATAAAAAGTAATAAAAATATGAGCCGAATGTTTAATATATATCAATATATTAGATATAAAATAGATCCATCTATAATCAGAATAAAGATCGATAAAACATATATAAAATTTAAATATCTGCTTTATCACATCAACAAAAGTTTAAATGTGGTCTTATACTTAAAAGTATAATCTAAAAACGAAAGCCAAATGTTCCAAATGTGTGAACCCGACTGAATCCCAATTGCGGACAAAACCTGCAAATCTCAATTAAAATTTCAATATCCAAATCAATACAGGTAAAACATATCAAAAATCTAAAACATATTTAAAATGGAGAACCAATGACTGAATGACTGACTTTGAGGAAGTATTATACATACTCTTAATAACCTTATGTTATAAACTACTATTTAGACCCATAGGCATGCTGTCTATATATTTTTTCCTATAGATGAGGATAAATGTCACTTTTTTGTCATCGTGGATGATAGATGTACTCCTCAAATCTTTCTAAATATATTAGGACGTTCAAATATAATAGTATCGTTCAATTCTTTACGATAGTTCTCATAAAAATATAAATTGGAGAGGGTCTCTATATCACAAATCCAAATCATTTTCTATATGGGGGAAAAGGTATGAAACTTTCACTTAAAAATGTCAAATACAAAGCTTTCCACCATAAAAAAGGATACACATTTCGAATCAAATACACAAAGATAAAGCCGATCTAAACCACATTGCATAGATACCACATATAAGGCATATATGTAAGTTTTGATAACGTTTTCTTTGTAAATATACTTATACGTAAACAAAATATCTCAAAACATATACTCACTTCCACAAAACAAGAAAAAGTCCTCAAATAATAATAAAATTGGAGCAAAATCCCAAAACAACGAGTAAATGTGACATGTAAGCACGAGGGATCAAAATAAGGTAAGTAAAATGACATGTATGTATATTAAATTCACCAAATGTAAATAAAATTAAACAAGAACTGGAATAAAATAAGGATATAGTTTAAAGATACCTGTTTCAACCATTAATCTTATAGATCTAAACAAATGATGTTTCAAAAGACCTCTTCTTCTCTTTCTCTCTCTTTCTTCCCTTCTCTTTCTATCTCTTTTCTCCTCTTCCCATGCAAAATAACTGAAAATAGCGCGTGCTAGCCTTATATAATTGAATCAGCATGTCACATCCTAATTTCGATCATAATATTGATAATAAATCAGTATTAATTAATCAATTAACTGTTAAATAACATTCAAACATAACTTCACGTCGACACCTCAATCGACCACATATCAATAAATAAAAACACTTACAGGACCCAAATATGTGCCACGTCATCAGTGGCTCTGACACTTACCTGAAGTTATACAATATCAGACCTTTAATAAGGAATGATACCTGTCAAAATACCGAAATTGACATATAATAATAATATTCATAAGCTATTGCATTCATAAGCTTAACCAAACAAATCTAGGATTATCGACATTATGAAACCGACATCGTATCATCAACCTGTTGACCTAGAAAAAATAGATTTCATCAACATATACAACAAATCCATCACAAACTAACCGACCCAACTTATCACGATATCCAAAACCGATACCAGATGCCATAATACATCTAAACATTAACAGAAAGACAAATTATATCAATTAATATGTTCTAAAGCCATTCGAACCAAAATGCTACAATTTGATCAATCAAAATAAGACTAATAACATCCAAAACTATTTAATCAATTAAAATACAACATTAGACATATTAATCATTGTCTGAACGCTATCCGAATATAGTATAATGCAATTAACATTATCCAAAATCAATAAATGGTAATAATCATCATCAAACTCAATAATGTAAACTTCTATTATCCGCTCGACCCTCTAATCCTGTATGCCAGGTAAAGACTCATGCAACTCATTTGAAAGGGTTAATAAAATAGTAAAAAAATAAGCTAAATACTCAATAATGCACAAATATATATATCAAGGAATATGTTTACTCTATACTTAAAAACATATTAAAAGGCATAGGGATCATAATAAAAGCAATGACATGAGTCGTGAGCAGGAAAGCTTACGTGATGCACTTCCCAATTTCTTATTTTATTCTTTCTTAATTTTAGCCATCAAATTTTTAAGGACAAATACTGGTAGGCCTTATCAGTTAAAAGAGTAGACAATCGAAGATCGGATTTTATATATTCCCACACAACTAAATGCCATACATTTTTATTGAAGACCCAGATGTAGGCCATCTACATATTATCCTATAGACGGGGTCAAATATCGCTTCTTAACCCCGCAGTTATATAGGGACCGAAATCGATATACAACTATAATGTACTAAATTATGCTAGAATATATTACCCACGGAATCATAACATTCATAACATTAGTCTAATCTTTAACTGATAAAAACTTTATACTTAACTTCATAATTCTTAATTTTTACCTTTTTAGGGAATAATTCATCATTTCTTATTATAAGTATAGAGTTTCCAATCATATTACAGTATTCTCTTTTCCATGATACTTATACTTTTTGTAGAAAATTAATCATGGCAATTCTTAAAGTATAAACTTTAGAACAATTTAGTGAAACCCAGCAAAATCAATAATAGCTCGTGCAGAAGGAAATAACACAGACTTAGCAAATATGCAGGGCATTTTATTGAGCTTCAAAACATACTGTACACAATATAACATGAGTTGACTTAAAAGCAACATTTTATAGACCTACATGAGCAATGGGTTCGAAGTCTAGTCATATAGGAGCAAAATAACACGTTTTCAGGCATGAAAAAGGTTCAAATGCCGAAATACAACACATTATATAATATAGATATTTGAACATGAAATTCCTTCATCAAATTATTAGAAATTGACATGCATGCAAGATTAGCTTTAGAATCTTAGTGAGGATGAGTATTAGAAAAAGAATACTCTAATAAATTGGCAATAATCAACGACAAACGAAAAAGGGAGCCTATGTTGCACTTATCTTAACCTAATCTACCTTAATCCTCACTTTGATCTACCCGATTCGAGCTATTGGAGCCTTCTCTCTCTTCTTCTCTCTCTTTTCCTCGACTTCTATCTCACTTTTTTGCACCGCACGCAAAAAATGACTGAAACCTTAACCCGAGTGTACATATATTCCCAACTCGTGCTCAAGTGGCACCTCAGGTGCAGGTCAAGTGAGGCCTCAAAATAGCCCGAATTTGGAATTTGTGTCGAGGGAGGGCCTAGGGCAAGTGTTAAGCAAGCCTGCAACGCTTATAATCTGGATTTTGCACTCATAGGGTGCAAGTCAAGCGAGGCTCAAGGGGGCAGCTTCTAGATTTTGCATTGATGGGGTGCCAAGGGCGTGGGCTAGGCGAGCCTCAAGCAGGATGCAATTTGGTTTTTGGACCAAAGGCCTATATCAAGGCCGAATCTTCTGGTCCAAATTTTAATTATTTGACCCAATTTTTTATATTATTTGATATCAATTTTAATTATATTAATTTAATTAATCATAATTAATATAATTTAGAAACTCAATCTTTATAATTCTCTCCTCCTTATAGAAATTTCATCATCAAAATTTGATAAAAATTAAACATACCTTAATAATGAAACATATGTGGGTTCTTCTCCCAAGTTTCATCTTCTCTCTCCCAAAGAGAGTTTCCACTATAAGACCCTTACTAATGGAATCACCATTGTCTAAAACACTTGATCGCTTCAACCTAAGATCTGACTCGGTTCCTCAAGGTATGCCAAATCCTCATTAACCCTCAACGGCTCATATTCAAAGATATGCTTCGGGTCATATCCATAATGCCATGACATCGACATGTAAAATATATCATGAATGTCTCCCAAATTCGGCAGCAATGCCAATCGATAGGCTACTTCACTGATCATTTTTCAAGTCTCGAATGGTCAAATGAGTCTCGATTTCAGTTTCCTTTCGATCCCAAACCTTGGTATTCCTTTCGATGGAGATTTCTTTAAAATATATGATTACTTTAAACCTCAAATTGGATCCTGAGACCTATGCGATTATAGGCCTACATGCTCCTGCTACACTATTCAGATTGATTACCTAACTGCAAGTTATCTCCATATCAAATTTTAACTTAGTGCTCGATTTCTTATGCGAACTTGTCCCAAAATTTTGACACAAGCCTTAGGTCACAATTGGAACCTCAAAACTAGAATATCCTGCAACTTTATTATCTCGATAACATATCGACGAGCCAACTTCCTATCCAAATATATCATCTAAATTGGCAATAAATTGTCTAACCTCATTAGCCAATCCATAAATTATCGAAATAGCACCTATAATTACCGCCTTCCTAAGAAACCTTGAAACAAAATCCTTGGAGGCTTCTCATTCATAATTCATAGTCTCAATATTCAGAATAAAATTCATTTCTCAAAAGCAAAGCATCTCACTTGCTCAAATATTAAGATTTGCTAGTAACTCACTGCCCAAAAGTTTGGCAACTCCCTTAAATATGAAATGCCCAACAACTGTGCCTCATCACCCAAATTCACTTCCTCTAAAATTGCAAACTACACTTGGAGACACAACAATGCCATTCTCGATCCCCTTAAGAGCATTCACATAGGGCATCTCTTTATTCTATATGACATTTTCCATGAAGCATCAAAGACACATCAAATCAAAAAAAAAAACTTCAGACCCAAAACATTAGCAATAATTTCGCCTCCATGGTTGATGATAAATCTCATAAGCATAATCCTTTAACAATTTCACCAACCTATACTACCGCTTGATCGACTTCTCCTAATTGATACCGAAATTTACCATCACAGCCTTTAAGCGAATCCATCTACTTATACTGCCGCATGATAAACTCCTTTTGTGAAATAATTTCCCCAAGCCTCTAGGATCATATAAAACCACAACTCTCTCTCTATACAAATAACACTTCTAAATCCTCAAAATAATAACCTCAACTGCTAACTCTAAACCATGGGTGGAGTAATATTGATCATAAACGTTTAACTATCTTAACACATAGGTGACCACTCGGATGTGCTGCATCAAGACACAACCCAAATTTTCCTCAGAGCATTACAACCTAGTACAAATTTACTTGATCTATCAAGGATCGACTAAATTGACATTATTGACAATACAACCTTCACTTCTTGAAAACTTTCCTGACAACTATCGTTCCAATAGATACCGATCGCTTCTATGCCAAATGCCCCAAACATGCCACAATTCTCGAAGAATCCTCAACAAATCACTTCTCAAATTTAACTAGACCAAAGAAATCACACACTTTCACGATAATCAATAACTTTTTTCAATTGGCCATCACTTTAATCTTCTGCTGATCGACAAATGTGCCATGAAGGAACAATAAGCCCAAAATAACACTTCCTCCAACCAAACTCGTGTATTCTTAAATGGGCAAACAGCTGACAATCCTTCACAACTACGACACAATCCTCAGATGGACCTCATGTCTCTCACAATTCTTTAAACAAATTAAAATATTATCAATGAAGCCATCACAATATATAAATAAATATAGCCAAAAGATCCAATTCCTAAGATCCACAAATGACATCAATGAAATCGCTTGCCCAAAGGCATCACTGAAGCTCATAATATCTGTACCTTAATCTTGAAGGCTGTCTCAAGCATATTTCCTGATTTGTTCTTACTTGACAATGTTCCTAATGTAGATCAATGCAGAAAACATCAAACCTTTTCCATTGATCAAACAAATCACCTATCAATTTCGATTACTTGCTTATCAAACAATTTATTTTCTAAACAAATTAAAATTTTTAATAGTCCATACATAACCTCATTGATTCATCATACTCATCCCAAAGGCACTAAAGCATTTGATGGTAAAACACTCGGCTGATGCCTCATCAATTCTATACAGGGTCCGCAAAATTGGCGCCATTTTGGCACAAACTCAATAGCAACTCTAAATTACTGATTTGAAGATAATTTAAACTAATCTTCTCCTCTAAGAAACATCCTCAAATCCCCATATAGCAAGAAAATCTTTTATGATCACAGAATGACTCCCAAATGTGATCACATTTGCTAAATAAACTCAACACACATTCTCACCAAATAATTTACAGGCGAAACAATCTCAATTTCATCGCCTCTCGAGTTTTGCCATCTATTAGTCATATCACAAAACATTAATCAGATTAGACAATCATATTACCAAAACATTAATTAAATTAGATCATCCCATCTTATCTAATTAATCAGCTTAAAACCTCAACCTGGAAGCAATCAATCCTAGACTTCAAATTGAAATCAATCAATTGAGACCTCAAACTGAAATCCATCAAACTTGGACTTTAAACCAAAATCAATCAAACCTTGACTCTAAACCGAAATCAATCAAATTTAGACATTATGACATCTCCTTAAAACTTCTCTGATACCATTTTTGTCACGTCCCATTTCTGATCATAGTATTAATACTAAATCAGTATCAATTAACCAATTAACCGTTAAACAATATTCGAATGTGAACTTCATATTGATACCTCAACCAACCACATATCAATAAATAAAAACATACATAAGACCCATTTATGTGCCACATCATCGGTAGCACCGACACTGATCCAAACCTATTTGACACCGGACCTTGAGTAAGGAATCACGCTTGCCAAAATATTGAAAATGAAATATAACAATAATCTGCGTAAGCTATTACGTCATAAGTTTAACCAAACAAATCTAGGATTATCAACATCATCAAACCGATATCATATCATCGACCTATTGATTCGAAAAAACATATTTCATCAACATATACGACAAATCCATCACACACTAATCGACCAAACTTATCACGACATCCAAAACTGATACCGACACCATAATACATCTAAACATTATGGTTTAGATTAACCGAAAGCCAAATTATATCATTTAATGTGTTCTAAAGCCATCCGAATCGAAACGCTACAATTTGATCAATCAAAAATCAACTACTATCACCCAAAACTATTTAATCAATTAAAATACAACATTAGACCTATTAATCATTGTCCAAATGTTAGCCGAATATAACATAACACAATTAACATTATCCAAAATCATTGAACGGCAATAATCATTATCAAACTCAGTATTGTAAACTTCTCTTATCCGTTTGACGCTCTAATCCTATATGCTGGGCAAGGACTCATGTGACTCGTCTGAGAGTATTAGTAAAATCGTAAAAGAGTAAGCCAAATGTGTAGTAAATCGCAATATATATATATATATATATATCAAAGAATATACATACTTTATACTTAATAATTCTAAAGGAATAGGAATCATAATAAAAGCAATGGCATGAAGCGTGAGCAGTAAAGCTTACGTAGTTTTAGCTATCAAATCATGCTTAAAATTTATTTTTTTAAGGACCAAGGTTGGTAGGCCTTACAAGTTAAAAAAACGGATAATCGAAAATCATGTTTTGTATGTTCCCATACAACTAAAGGCCATACGCTCTTATTCAAGACCCAAAGGTAGACCGACTATATATCATCCTATAGATGGAGCCAAACGTCGCTTCTTAACTCTACAATTATATAGGGTTAAAAATTGATATACCACTATAATATAATAACTCATGCTATAATAAATTACATATTGAATTATAACATTGGTCTAATCTTTAACTTAGGAAACTCTACACTTAGCTTCATAATCTTAACTCTCACCTTTTTAGAGAACAGTTCATCATTTTTTATTATAATTATAGAGTTTACAGTCATATTATAGTATTTTTTATTTCATGATACTTATACTTTTTGTAGAAAATTAATCATGACAATTCTCAAAGTATAAACTTTAGCAAAATTTAGTGAAACCCAGCAAAATTAGTAATAACTTGTGCAGAAGGAAATAACACAAACTTAACAAATATGTAGGGCATTTTATTGAGTTTCAAAACATACAATACACAATATAACATGAGATGACTTAAAATCAACATTTTATAGACCTATGCTAGCAATGGGCTCAAAGTCTAGTTGTATAGGAGCAAAATAACACATTTTAAGACATGAAAAAGTTCAAATTAGGAACTGCAATACATCTTATATAATATAGATATTTCGATATGAAATTTCTTCATAAAATCATGAAAAATTAACATGCATACAAGATTAGCATTAGAATCTTAGCGAGAATGAATATTAGAACAAGAACACTTAGAGAAATCAGTAATAATTAACAACAAGTGAAAGAAAGAGTTTAGGGTGCACTTACTTTCATCCGATCTACCTTAATCCTCGCGTTGAACTATCTGATTTGAGCTACTGGAGCCTTCTCTCTCCTCTCCTCTTTCTTCTCCCATACTTCTCTCTCTTCTTTACGCCGCACGTGAAAAATGACCGAAATCCTAACCTACCTGCGCTTATATACCCGATTTGCAATCGAGTGGCGCCTCGAGCACAGGTCGAGCGAGTCCCTAAAATAACCCAAATTTGGAATTCATGGTGAGGGCATGCCTAGGGCGAGTGTCGAGTCAGCTTGCAATACTTATAATTTGGATTTTGTGCTCACAGGATGCCTGGGGTGCAAGTCTAGCGAAGCTCAAGGGAGGCAGCTTCTGGATTTTGCGCCGATGGGCCACCTAGGGCGCAAGCCAAGTGAGCCTCAAGGAGGATGCAATTTTGTTTTTGGGCCGAAGGCCTGCATCAATCCCAAATCTTTCGGTCAAAATTTTAACAATTTGACCTAATTTTTCATATATTTTGATCTTAATTTTAATTATATTAATTTAATTAATCATAATAAATATAATTTAGAAACTCAGTTCCTTACACCATGCGATGAACCACATCCTAAAATCTATTATTAATCATAATCATAAATTAAAATCTTTTAATTATTAATTTTATTAATAAATAAATCATTAATCCATTGAACGTGAATTTTTCTTGTCAATATCACATTCGTCTGTATATAAATAACAATACAATATACACATGATCTAAATATATTATCACGTCATCTGTTACTCTGATATCAATCCAACCAATATAATGTTAACTTTTTATTAAAGAAAGATATCTGTCAAATCAATAATATACTAATTTGCAGAAGTAAATAACAACCATTAGATTTGTCCATCCGAATAGCTTCATTTACTAAGTTTACTTTGCTTTTGACAGTCAACAAAATTGATCAAAATTCCACATCATCTTCCTTGTAGCCTGCAAACGAAATCAACTAGAAACTAACAACTAATACAATACATATTATCCAAAAATTGGTATACGAAAATGTCTTTAGAAATATAAATTAAATACTTGAATTTTCACTTCAACTCATCAAGCAAAAACTCATGCGAATTATTTAAAATATTAGTAAAATAATAAGAGAGTGAATTAAATACTAAACAAGGCACTATATATAATAATGGACATGCATATACATACTTAATCTTAAAATCATGTCGTAAGAGGGAGGAATTATACAAGAAGAAATAATATAAATATGAATACAACATCCTAATTTCTCATCTTATTATTAGCCATTAAAGCATACTTTATGTTCTTTATTATTCTTATCTGTCAAAATATACTAAAAATTTACTTATCTTTAGAAACCAACGCCAATAAGCATTACTAGTTGAAGAAGTGATTGATCGAAATCTGAATTGTGCTTTTTTCTCTATACAATCAAAGGCCTTTCTTCCTATTCAAGGACCCAGAGATGGGCCATCTATATATTACCCTTATAGACAGCCAAAATTACGTTGTAATACTTACTTTCAAACAAAATCTTCCACTATAATATATTAAGGTATGCCAGAATATATTATCTGTTGAACAATCATTAATCCAATTTCTTAACTTCTTAATTTAAGAAAAACTCTATACTTTGCTTTTTAATCTTAGTTCTTACCCTTTTGGAGAATGGTTCATATTTTTTTTTAATAAAATTATAGAGTTTCCTTCTTCCTTTTCATAATGTCAGATATGATTTTATTATATCAATTCATAAACATGAAATTTTGACAAAATATCATGTAGCAAAAATTTAAGAAAATTCATACAAATTCAATAAGAATGCATCCCATAATTAAATATATAATATATTTTTAGTATATGCAAATAGCATATAATACTTTAAAATTTACAACTATAAAGCTCTAATATGTGAAAATTATTTTTGTGCCTCTAAACATGGAGAGAATCCCGAGATAATATATATAATTGTCATATAGGTAATTAAATGGGAGTTTTTGATAAGTATCATCGTAAAATCATGGTAAACTGACAAATATACTGATTTTTCATACTTTTACTTTAAAATCTTAGTTCGGATGAGTATTAAAATAATAATACTTGAAAAGAATAAGAATAAATCACAATAAAGGAAAGAGGGAGCTAAAGGTGTATTTGCCTCAGCCTGATTTACAGAAACCGTTATTCTGATCGACCTGATTTGAACTATCGGAACATTCTCTCTTCTCTTCTCTCTTCTGCTCTATTTTCTCTCTATTGTTCTCTCTTCTCTCTGCCGAGCACCACCTAAAAATGGTGAAAATCGAACCCTCGAGCATTATTTATACCCGACTTGTGCTTGAGTGGTGCCTCGGGCACGGTTCAAGGCAGTCCACCACTAAGTCGGTTTTGGAATTTGCGCTAGGGGTGCACTAATGCACACCTCTTGCCCTATGAATTCTTATTTTTGCACCGAGGGCATGCCTAAGGTGAGCCTCGAGCGTTGCCCTGCTGAAATACTATTTCAAGCCTAGCGCCTCTCGGACGCCGAGGCGCAGATCGAGCGATGCACTTACCATTACTCACGTAATTTTAGCCTTAAAGGGGTGCAATCTAGATTTTGCACCGAGAGCAGGCTTCAAGCCTTCATCAGGTTCAAATCTTTTGATACAATGTTTTGACCATTTAATCAACTTTTTACATTATTTAATCTCACTTTTAATTATATTAATTTAATTAATGGTAATTAAAATAATTTAGAAATTTGATCTTTATAAATGGTGCACGAGTGCCGCCTCAAGCTCTCATCGGGCACCGCACCTAAACATATCCGTACACGAGTGTCGCCTCAAGCCCTCTTCAAGCCCGAGTACTCTAGAATTCACGCTTGAGTACCACTCTAGGCGATCTCAAAAACTGCCCAAACTCAGCTAAGTAGTTCATATACACTTTTCGGGCACCCCCAACTTTACCAAATATGCACAAGCACTCGTCGAGCATACCTCATGCGACAAATTTGCCTCATTGTTTCAATTTACTTCAAATTCACGTAACACAATTATTTCTAATATATATAGAATAGCCAATAATAAACTGATGATACCAAATTAATTGGATGGAGAACTGAGCATTACAATAAAATGTTTTATATTTATATTTTCTCAAAGTGAAAGTTTTGTATTTTTTCATTAGAAAAGAAAAGCTTTAGATATTTATGATAGAATCTCCCAATTTGATATTTTGTTGTGAATTTTTCTAAAGAATTGAACGAAACTAATATACTCAAACGTCTTAATATATTAAGACCGATTTAAAAATTATATCTATCATCCATGGGTTATAAAAGAAAGTGACATTTAACCCTTTCTATAAAGAAATTATGTAGATAACCTAGTTATAATTCGGTCTAATATTTTTTTAAAAAATGTGTAATCCTTCATTAAAATTCGTCTTTTGGTCTTTGATTTTTAAAGTTTTGTATGTTTTAGATTTTTAATGTTTTATCTACATCTAATTTGATACTTGAGATGATTGACTTTGAGATTTGTAGATTTTGACTACATTTGGATTTATAATATCAAAGTTTAGATAGTTTCATACATTTAGACTACTTGATATTTACATTTAGATTATGAACTTTGCAAGTGAGACCACATTTTAACACTTTTGATTTGTTATATTGTCATGTTTGGACCTTAGGCTTATGTGAAATTTTGTATATATTTTATTAATTTTTTCCTTTATCCAGATTTTTGGATTTATTGTTTCATTATGTATGTATACACTAATACTTATTGAATATTCGGTTTATAATTTTACAATCTCTAACCTATTCAGATTAAAAAGATATGGATCGATTGTAGGAAATTCATATGATGATACTTACAGAGATTTTAGTTATACTTTGTAATTTTTAGATTATAGTTGGGCTTGTTTTTGTATATCGATGTATTTTTGGTAATGAGGGATTTATATATAAGCCAGTATTTGCATATTGAATGTTTGATGGAGGTATGAATTGAAATATTTTGATATTGAAATGTATTCCAATGGTTTATGCAGGATCTATGATGTGATTTTGCATTATTTGGACTTTTTTCTTTATGAATTGTACCGCATGTTGATAGTGTTTCATATTTGGACATGTAATTCAGAGAGCTCCTATGATTATTGATTACTATTATCAGTAGCTTTGATATTCGTTAGGTCCAAACAGGATTTGGGTATCGTATTGAGTGTACCCCTTTTTAGTTGAGGATTTATTTTATAAAATTTAATTATTATTATTAATTATTATCAACTTGTGATCCGAGGTTGTGATATAAGTAAATATACTAAAAACAAAAAATATTATTCGGATCATTCGGTTCAGTTTATGTAATGGCACAATTTAAAATTTTGACCTAAATTATTGGAATTTGTTTGGCCTGATCTAATTTATTAATCATAAATTTTTAATCAAATTCAACATATATTTGACTCGGATTCAATTTTAATTGAGTCTAATTGAAAGTCATATGAACTAAGTAAGTGTTTTTGAATACAAACCCACATCAAAAAACGAAATTCGATTGCATTCCATGAAGCTTTGTTTACCACTGATATTGTCGAATTACAATTATTGTCCTATTAGTGTGTTTGATCATAAGGTCCTGAGATAGATAAGACCTATTCAGTAAGGACAAGGCAAATATCTTTCCCACAATTTTGGGGTTATTCCTCTGAAACCCTTTAGGAAGATTAATCTATTCATAATATAAGAAAGCTATAAAGTGTCAATATTTTTGAAATAAATGAATATAATTGACATAAAATAACTTCTTTAAAACAAAATAGTTAAGTTATTTGTTTTCTGAACCTATAGCCGTCCTTTTGCGGTTCATATTTTTTAGGTCATAGATTTATTGCATTTACCCAAAAAAAGAAAAAACAAAATCCAAATATTAAAAATTTAGGCCTTTTAATCTAAAAATTAGACAAATGATTTACATATGCATTTCAAATTCATTTCACGTCAAATAATTCTCATATTTTAAATTGGCCTTCTCTTTATATCGGTCAATATTCATGAAGGATGCATTGCTTGAACGAGTAATTTGTGAATTTCGGTCTAAAATAAAGTTTACCACAAAAATAACCTCCACCAATTTGAGGGAAAGCACGAGACCTTAAGGAGTTTGAATATTTTTTTAAAAAAATAGTGTTAATCATATGCTTAATATTCAAAAATTTCATACAATTATTTTTAAAGAAATTTGAATATAATTATTTTCTTTTCCCATAAAAGTAGAAAAAAAACCTTCTATTTTTCATATGCAAGATTAACAGCAAGACTATACTTTTCATTCTGTCAGTGTTGGAAAATGGTCACTCCCTTGTGGGTGATTTCAACAAACTAGTTTGACATCGGGGTGCATTAGCCGGTTAACGTATGTTAACAGGCTGGAAGGCAAAAACGGTCAATGGAGTTTGACCGGTGGACAATCGGTATTTGATATTGAAATGTAACGCTGGTCAACGGATGATGTCAACGGGTCAACGGACGGTCAACTAGTTGATAGGTCAACGGGTCAAAAGGGAGGTTGATTGATCCGGCCAACGAAAGGTACATCGGGGTAAAGGCTGAAAAGGAAATTGAGAAAGAATTTCCCGATAGTATTTTATAAAAGTAAAATATTTTTAATTTGGGATTGTGATGGCCAACATGTTGACCGGATGGGAAGGAAGAATTTACTCGCTGTATTATCGGGTATGGAATCAAAAAATGAACGCCTAGGAAGACTCTTGTGATAGCCAATGCAAGATTTTTTAAGGGACTTAATCGCAAGAACGACCGAGGACGAGCCAATTGAAAGTCAACAAACTAATTAAACTGTTTCTGAATGCAAACCCACATCAAAAAAACCAAATTCGATTGCATTCCATGAAGCTTGATGGATAAAGATATTGTCGGATTACAATTATAGTCCTGGTAATGTGTTTGACCACAGGTCCTGAGATAGATAAGACCTATTCAGTAAGGACAAGGCAAATATCTTTCATACAATTTTGGGGTTATTCCTCTGAAACAAGTGGAAGATTGAGGATTCATAATATAAGAGAGTGAAAAGTCAATATCCAAGAAATAAATGAAAGTCCAAGGATAAAAAAAATCAAAAAGGGTGATTTGGAACAAGAAAGGAGTGTCCACCACGGTTCATATTTTTAGAATGAGAAGAAAGAAAAACCAAAAAGAAAAACAAAAAAATATTAAAAATTGGAGGCCTTTTAATCGCAAAACTAGACAAATGATTTACATATGCATTTTTTCTTTATTATTCTCAAATAGTGTGTAGCGGATATCCATCTCGGAGTCAATATTTGAAATGCATTGCTTGAACATAATTTGGAATTTCGGTTAAAATAAAGTTTACCACAAACAAACTCTACCCCGTGGTTTTCCTTGGTTCATAGGGGGGGTTTTCAAAAAAAGTGTTAATCATATGCTTATTCAAAATTTGATCAATAATTCCCTTCATTGAACATTATCATTGTCTTTTCCCATAAAATGACCTCTTCTATTTTTCATATGCGCCAACTAACTTTTCATTCTGACACTTTGGAATTGCCTTACTTTCATCTTTATATTTTCTAATGTTTTTTACATAAATTTATTTAGAAAAGATTTCAATATAAAATTAAATCTGTGAAAGAAAAAAATTTAATATAAAATTTTTTAAATAATTTAATATTTATTTATTTTTTCCTAATCGGTACGATAATCCATAAGTCAGCCCAGAACCCAAAATGCTAAAGGAAGAATAGCTCAAGTAACAACGGTCCAATAGAAATCCCTCTAAACCCAAAATCCAAATGATGCGACAGCTTGATTCAAGCAATTCAATATGAAAAGCATTTAGCAATAAACCGATATTTAGGGTTAATCAATGAGTTGTAATCGGCAGTTATTATACCAAATCAGCGATTAACAATCATTACAACTTAGCAAATAAATATAGGTAATGATTACTAGTGTAACGTTCTTCATAATTGTTTGGGCACTAAGGGAAGGCAAGAGTTATATGAGTACTGTCTCTCATTATTGTAGAGCTATAACGCCCAAGGACGATTAAATCGGCACCAACTCTAAAAGTATCCCCTTTTCTCCATAGGAGACAATAGAAAAGAGAGGACCCCAAAATTCAAACAAGCAAAAGCTACTCTACCACTAGAGTGCATCACTACCGAAGTCACTTTTTTAATAAGCGCAACATCTCCAAGCTATTTACTCATTTGAGCGTACCTATTAGAATCTAATCCTCCATATAACACTCAATCTCCATACACACTTGCATCCGCGTATTCATTCTCATCCTCCCATCATACTCTACCAATTAAAAAAATTATTAATTTTAATATCAGAGGACATATATAAGAGTGCGTTTTATATTTTTCTTATATCTTATTCGTCTACTATGGTGTATAGGATTTAGATTCAGAATAATAAAAATCAGACCCATACATACTTAAACTCACGAGTTACGTGGCTCTCTAATTTATTCAATAATTTAAATCTTATGACGGAACCTCATTTTCTTTTTTTTATTTGCTTCGTCAGAGACCATTCGAAACTGTCACTCAAGATTTCAAACTCCTAGGCAATTTAATTCGGACTGGCCATGCTACACAGGGTAAATTATCAAAAGCATAATTAACACAATCACAAGATTGCCAAGTGCCATATAATATTAATAGCTCCAACTCTTTTAACATTCCATTTCATTCGTACAGAGATGCCGTTCTAACGCCTGATTACCACCAAAAGATAAAGGCGGAAGTATATATATTCCAAGAGGTATAAAAGTGGAAGTATAGACGTTCTCATACATGCTATTCAACGATAATTTCATTTAAGACTATCAAAATCCTTCAAAAGAATCTTTAACAGGCTATCTAGATCCAAGATCCAACTTGATATAGTTTCGCTCATCTGATATTAATTCTACAGTCTCATCTGAAAAATTATAAAAAGATGAGTCAAAACCCAACAAGGTACTAAAAACATGCAATAAAACAATGTCACGGAAGTTTCAAGATTCATGATCAATGTCAAGATTCGGAGTATGTAATATAACAGCTCAGTATTGGTTTTTCAAGTATATAATTTACTGTCTCGTATAAATTTTCGGAGTCCAAAATTTAGTGTCAAAGTCCGGAGTTCTTGGCTCATGTCAAAATTCGAAATTCTCAAATTCATATCATTTTTATTGGCCTTTATTATCAAAAGGAACCTAGGCTGGTAGACCCTACCAACCAAGGGGGAGAGTAATCGAGAACAGATTGTGTTCACTCTTCACGATCAAAAGCCTCTATTCAAAATTCATATTCATATTCTTTCCATAGGATAGATTGTGTTCTATTTATTTCACACAATCAAAGGCCTCTGTTCGATATTCAATTTCTACTATCTCATTAAGTCCCGAGGAGGGGCGGACCACGTATCACTCCATGGATGAAGCTATTCCCGATTACTACTGTAACGTTCTAAGGTATATCAGAGAACCTTATCTGACTGTGTGACAGTGCTAGGTCCGATCTTATTCGTTCATAGCTCATCATGTCTTAAGGCCGGTTCACAATTCATATGCTCCACTTTTCGGACAGATACAAAGAGTCTTCTTATTTTGACATCATATCTCAAGACCGATTCATAATTTATATGCTCTATTTTCCGGACAAATACAAAGGGCCTTCTTGTTTTGTTATTTCAGTTTCATGCCAAGTTTTCATGCAAGGCAAATCCAAACATGATTTGAATAGAAAGCATGGGTCAAACATGAAATTCAAATCAAAATTTTATTCAAGCAAAGTAATCCGACCGTATATTAAGTTTAAAGTATGAAATCAAGATTACGAATGAAATTCATATTATTCATGCTAACATATAGAGATATTCAAAAGCAATAATTATAGAAAATGAGTCTAAAACATTCTTGCATTAAAACGTTCTAAAAGTCTTAACTTAAATCAAAATGTACACTTGCTTGATTTCCAAACTGTCCACTCCAATTGGCCTCAGGCTCCCTATTCCTCTTCGCTTCTTACACTTTCTTTCTTTTACAAATTTTCCTCACTCTTATTTTTTCAGACTAGGAGTTCAGTAAATATATATATAAGGGGTTAGGTGGGAGCAAGTGGGTAAATTACCTACTTGGTACTTTCTTCTAGAAAGTCAACGGAGTAGTTAATTGTAGTTTACTTACTCTGATTAGATTGGAGTAGTTGGATCTACTCCGGCTAAATAACAAAGTCGGCCTTTATCGTCTTCAGTTTACTCTAGTTTCAACGCCCTTAATTTATTTCAGTTAATAATTTCTAAATTCGGTCAACAACTAACCGTTAATTCCGACCGACCAACATTTCCTTCAAAACAAGCCAACATTTCCTTCTTACTCAAAAAAAATATTTCTCAATATTTCAACATTTCTTCTACTCAAAATTGGTCAATATTTACATCACCATCCACTCAAAACCTCTGAATATTTTATAAAAATCACCATTGTCTGGCCTTCAAGAGGGCTCAGACTACTCCGCTTTTCATGAGCACAAGGCTACTCCGACCTTCAAGCCTCCCATGAGGCACTCCGGCCTTTATGTGGCATAAAGGCACTCCGGTTTTCAAACGACAATAAATCACTCCTATTTTTAAGCCTTTCACAAATCACTCCGGCTTTAAAGCCTTTTACTAGTTACTCCGGATTTCCAAATTACAATAAATCACTCCGGTTTTTAAGTTGCGATAAATCACTCTGGTTTTTAAGCCGCAATAAATCACTCCGGTTTTTAAGCCGTAATAAATTACTCCGGTTTTCAAGCCTTTCACAAGTTACTCCAGATTTTCAAGCTACAATAAATCACTCTGGTTTTTAAATCGCGATAAATCACTCCGATTTTTAAGTTGTAATAAATCACTTCGATTTTTAAGCCACAATAAATCACTTCGATTTTTAAGCTGCACTACTATGTACTTTCTAGCCCTTTATCTTTTGGGGATTGGGATCTCACAAATCTAAAAACATATCATATTTTATTAGCATAAATGGTTAGATAAGTATTCAAATATATTACAAATACTAAATATGCTTCATAAAAGATTTTAAAACTCTCTTTTTTAAAAAAAAAAAAAAAAAAGAAAAGAAAAAGAAAAATAGGTTTTATAGCACTCATTACAAAAGTTTAAAGGAGGACCCATCTTACCCATTTCAAGATGGGTCCCAGTGGTGATTACAAGCAAAGGCAGCTGAAAAAACGGATTGAGCTGGATTTTATCTTTGGAAATGGTTGGGAGGTTTATTCTCTGGGTTATAATTATTTACTTTTAAATAAATATGTTTTATTTTAAATAATTATTAAATTAATTTTAATTTTTTCAAAAAGTAAGTAATTTATAATTATATATTAAAAATAAATTAATAAAAAATCCAGGGAATCTATCCCTCTAAAAATGGAGTTAAGTTGACCTTTCTTAATTATAGTCATTTAATTTTAATTATAAGTTTATATTATTTACTATTAAAAATACTATTAAATTTTTAGTCATTATATAAAAAAATATTAATCTTATCCATCTAATATTGATCAGATAAAAAATCAAAAATTAATTGATTAATGTTTTTTTAATAATAAGTAAAAATTAAATATTATTTTTAATAAAAAATAATATAATTGTTTGATCAAAATTAAAAAACTATAATTAGGAGGGGTTAAATTAACTTTTACTCTAGAGGGTTAGGCTCCCTGGATCCTCCTCTTGAGTTCCATTTTTAAGGAAGTTTTAGAAATTTTATCTTTTAAAATATTAAGGGATTTAATCTCTATATTTTATTAGAGATTCAGGTGCCTACCATTCTAAAAAATGAGTTGATTTAATTTTTTTTTAATAATAGTTATTTAATTTTGATCGAATATCAGTAAATATATAAAAAATGCTATTTAGTTTTTTTATTATGAAAAATATTAATATCTTTTATCTAATATTAACCAGATGAAAAATCATGGCTATAAGCACGTCTGTTATTTTTAAGGAAAAAACTAAGGGCCATTGGATAAAAATCCATCTACTAGGCAATATCAAAACCTAATTTTAATCAAATCACAGCCGTCCACTATAATTTAAATCTAACCATTGCAGTTATATTTATATATTAAACCTAAAATCCCTCACCCCTAGCACTACATTGCCTCCCTTCTCTTCCTCTTGTCTTACTCTTCCTCTCCTATTGAGCACTCCCAATTCCTTATCTCTTTTTCCAAACAAGATAATTGAAAGTTTGAAGTACGTAGATCATAGTTTTATTTTTGTAATTTTAATGTTTAATTGTTTATGCTTGCAAATGAAGTAATTTTGTAACGTCTAACATTTTATTTATAAATTATGTTATCATTAACATAATTTTTGGAATTAATTAAAAAAATAATTGTAATAAAAATTCAAGGAAAATTAAAATTTAAGGAATCAAGTCCAGTACATTAAGGATGGTCGACCCATATAAGAACGTATTTTAGGTAGAATAGTTACACTCGATGTGCATTTAAGGAGTACACTTGCATAATTTGAACAGAATATTGACACCTGATGCACATATGATCGGTTCATGTACACAATAAGAATTTTGTTTTGGCGTATGATTCCTGAATGACCCGCATATGATGCATCAAGTTACTATAAATAGGCTTTTTTGGCCCATTTTTTGTCATTTTAAGCTAATTCTTAAGAAAAGAGGAAGAAGAGGAGAAGACAGAAAAGAAAAGAGAGAAAGGAGAATGAGAAATCAAAAAGAAATCAAATAATTTGTAGATAAAATTAAATTAAGTGTATCCAAACCTCTTTTTCTTTTATTATTATCTTTTTTTATCTTCTTGATATTTATTATCTCAAATATTCATACATACTATAATTTCATATCTAATATATTTATACATCAAACACATGTATTTTAATTCCCATTTCATATAATTTTTATGAAATTCATACCATTATTTTAGATATATTGTGTTTTTAAATTAATATTTTGCAACAATACTCATATATATTCTAAAATTATATTTATATATTTTTACATGTTCTTGATTTTATATATAGATTTTAGCATATCTTAAATCTTTAAGTATATATACTATATATATTAAAGTCACATTTAATTGCTCATTTATGCTTATTAATTGAAATAAAAATTATGAGATTTGTTTGACATATTATATATTGTTATATTCTGTGATTGAATATGGTCATCCGTTAGGATATTTTTTAGTGTCCTTAAAATCTGTATTAGATTTATACCTAATATTTGTCAATGTATAACTCTCAATATCCACACCTGCCTAACACACAAGCGACTTTTCTAATATGTCTAGGCTCACGATGTGCATTGTCCACGCACGAGTGCAAATTCAAGAATGCCCTTGCTTGATGTATACTATAGTCACGTTTGAAACACACTTTTCATAATGTCAGCACTAGAGGTGGGCTTGAGGCATGCACGAAGCACCCTTTCCAGCATGCGGGCTATAATATCCTCAATTCTTATTTGATTTATTTTTGGTGACAATTTTCATTATAGGTGTATTTATTATTTTAGATAATTTAAAGATAATGAATATATATATTAGAAAAATTTAAAGGATATTCAGATTGATCGGGTTGGTATTGAAAATGTACCCAAGAGGTGTCTGAATGCCAAATTTCATTGGGCTTGCGCCCGAGATGTGTTTATGTTGACACTCAAGTGTCACTTAGATAATAAAATAAAAATAACAATAAAAAATATAATAACAGTAGTAACAATAATAATAACAATAATAACAACAATAATAACAATAATAATAATAATAAAGTAAAATAAAATACAAAGGAAGGCGATGCAGCATTGGGTAGAGGAGGGGAGAAACAAAAGAAAGAAAGGAAAGAGGAAAAGAAAGAGGGAAAAAGGAGAAGGGGAAGGTAGCGCGGGGAGTTGCAGTGACCGTCGGTTGAAGAAATGGCACCATGAGCGGAAGCCGACAAAGCCCTCTTTGTGATTTAGCCTCTAATATGTGCAGTGGTATGGGTGGATGTGACGGAACGGATTTTTTTTTCTCAAAAGTTTCCGTCAAGACAGAAACAGGATTAACGATACTAAAATACAAGGCAAAACTTCTGCAGAAATTTCGACAGAGTCTCCTTTGTAACAGGATGAAAAATCCAAAATACAACCTATATGATCATCCATTACAAGCATACAACTATCAATCATTCACAATTCTTCCTACAACAAACATACACAAGATCACATGTGCCATCCATGGCATGAATCTATAAAAACGTTAGCTACACTAACAGTTCAATAACGAGATGCCGTCTAGGACCTACACAGTATATCCAAAAGTCTAGAGCGGAAGCTAAACTAATAACCTGTAGAAGCATAGTTTTTCCTTTTTACTATCTCATACATCATGCATTCTATACAAAATTCACATGTCTATGAACATCCATAAATGCATGATCAGTATACAAATCGTATGATTAACCTAGTCTTTACGTCAACTGTTCCCCACAAAATAGCTCCAAATGCCTCAGGTCCTCAAAAGTCTTTAGAAATTTTTCTTGATCACTCTTTCTCGTCCGGCACTAACTCTACTGTCTCATTTGGAGGGAAAAAATAGTAAAACAGTGAGCCGAGACCTAATAAGGTACATGCACATGAGCAGTAAATAGTGATGCAGAACGGTCATATAACTATATATAAACAGAACAGTTAATCAGAATATAATCCATAAAATAGAGAAAACATACTTTAACGGTATTAAGCTTCAAAATCAGAAATCAATAGTCGGTAAACGGTAATCAGTAAACGTTAATTAGTAAACAGAAAATGGTAAGCAATAGTCGGTGTTCAGTATTCGGTAAACGGTACTCCATAATCAGTAATCAGTACAGTAAACGGTAACATAACATTATCGGTAACAAACCCTGCTAGTATACCCTACTAGCTGAAGGGGCGAATAATCGAGGATAGATTGTGTTCGCTCCACACAATCCAAGGCCTGTAACAGTAATATCCCATCTCACAGGATCGGTACAGTATGCCACCCGAAGGTAGAGCGGTAACGGTAATTCCTCATGACCGTAACGCCCCGAGGAAAGGTGGACCACAAATAACTCCATGGACAGGGTTATCCTCGATTACCACCGAAAAGTCCTAAGGCATGCCGAAGAACCTATCCAAACTATAGTCAGTCCCGGGTCTTAATTAACAGTAATGGAAATAACCTCTTTATTGAAAACCTTCTTTCATAATCATAGTTTCACAATTTACTTTCGGTTAATTTCAGAACATACGGTAATGATCTAAAAACTCCTTCAGTTTTGCTTCAATGGTGCATGAAATTTCCATCGGTAGAAGTCCGTGTAAATTTTCAGAAACAAATTATACAGGGAGTTTCATTTCAATGTCAATTAACTTTTATATAACTAGAGCTTTGGTTAAAAATCACTAAAACCTCTTCATTTTCATACTTAGGGTTTCGCCAAAACTTTCGGACTCAAATCGATCTCTAAATACATGCTTATTCGTGAAATAGATGTCATAAACCCATGCATATACATTAAATCATGTAATTTACTCAAGCTTCACAATATTTTCGAGCTAGGGTTTCATCACATATTTTCGGAAGCAAATCGAACACTATTACATGCTTATTCACGAAATCAAAGCCCAAACTTGCAATAAATATGAATAAACACAAAATCTAACCGAACAATCGAAGAAAACATGCTTTATTTACTTTAAACATGCATCAACATCATTTTAGAACACTTTTATCAACTTTAAAGTAAGAGAAAATGGTGAAAATAAAAACAACGTCCGAAGTATACTTGCCTTGACCCGATCTACCATTATTTTTACCGGGAGTGGATTAGAACAAGTGATTCTCCTTCTTCCCTTTTTGTTCTTCCTCTTCTTCGTTCGTGCCTCTTCTCTTTTTCTCCCACTTTCTTTTTCCCCTTCTATTTATAATAAAACGAAATCAGAACACAGGCAAAAGTCGAGGCCGCGCTCAAGCGCGGCTCGAGCGCTCAACGAGCGGGCCATATTCTATTTTTTGCTTGAGCGCCCAGCGGGCGTGCTGCGAGCAGCGACATTCTGCCAAACACGCTCGAGCGGCCAGCAGGCGCGTGGCGAGCGGGGCAGCTACTGGATTTTGCACTCGCTGCAGGGCCTCGGGCGCACAGCAGGCGCCACAAGGCTGCTTGCTGATCTCGGATATTTTTCCAACTTTTTACTTTCAACCATCATTTTTCACTATAAGTTTGGCCTCTTAATGATGCTCATCGTTTTAATTACTTTCCATTATTATATTTCGGAACTCGGGTTGTCACAGTGGAGGAAGGAAATCACAAGTCAAGCAAAGCGACCACCGCCATCAACATAAGAAATATAGGAAATCGAGGCAAGTAAATCCTTCATTTTTTTTATTAATACCTATTTTGTATTTTCATGTACTGATTTTGGGAGAAATCAGCCAAATGGTGAATAGATAAATGAGATGTGGTGGAGAGAGAGAGAGAAAGAGAGGAGAAAAGGAGGCCAAGAGAGGGTGATTATAAGAAGTGGGAGAAGAGGATGTTATCAACAGTGCTTGCATGTATTACCGTTGTTGCCGTCACCCATACTAGAGTCATAGTGACGGACCGTATTTGTCTACCGAAAATCGAGTAGAATTTCGTCTATAATACGGACATCCGCCAATATAAAACTTGTACAATTTTCTGTACAAAACAAAATACATCCAATAATCCTAACATTTGACACCAAATAATCAACCACACACAAAATCATACAAGATCTAACTACCACATATAACTCGTGGCTCCAACGCTATGTATCTAAATACAATATTGGTCAAAGAGAGATGCCTCCAGGTACCTTTTATAAACCACAATAACTTGCAAAAGTATAATTAAATCCAAATGATAGCGTAAACTAAATCATCCGATTACCAGCCTGATGTACAATATACATTAAGATTCTAACAGAAATATAAAGATATACATTTTTCCATAACATAAATAAAACTATAATTGCTAAGTCTTCGACATGATCTTCCAAATCTAAGTCTAGACCACTTCAAATCTCTACACTGTCTCATCGGGTATATTCGACCTTTGCTAAACTTGAGATAAGAAGTAGTAAGAGTAAGCTAAATACTCAGTAAGTGTATCATAATTAAAAGTAGTAAACAATATAAGTAAGATTAAACAAATAATGAACATATAATCATAAGAGGGGTGCATAAACAGGGATGTATTCGGATATGCTTGGAAATACCATTTACTTCTTTTTGGGATATAACTTACTCATAATTACTTATATTTTCACACCAAGCGCGAGAATGAGAAAATGGTCATGTCATCTACATGACTTAAAGGCGTAAGCTCCTATTATCAACTCAAAGGAGGGCCATTACATATTGCCTGTAACAGGCTATAAACATATGCCCCTATATCTCCCAAGTCCCAGATGCAATCATCGTTCTTCCACAATAATCTCCTAATGTTTGCCAAAAGTATCACCCGATATAATATACGATTAGGATAATCCTTAAGTTACTATTATAATGCTAGTGGCAAGCCAAGAATATTACCTCTATAATATAAACCCGTGGTCCTAATTTCATGGTTTCTTATTCATTTCAGAGAAGGTCCACCATACTTCTTTCACATGGTTCTCACTCTAGGAGAACCAATTATATATCATATCAATTTGTGGCATTCCCTCCGTATACTTGCATAACTTTTCTCTTTCTTTCGAACTTAAATCTTCTCATAACTTAATTTGCATATACGAATATCATAAACATAGGGAAGAATGAAGATTCTTACCACCGAGAGGTAATTATCACTTTAGGGTCCCTCGAACACATTTCTTTATAAACAGAGCACAAACACATATTTTTGAGGCTTACAATTGCACAAGTATAATTAGCTATAACACACATAATAATTAATTATGATGGATACAAGCAAGATTCACAATTAGGCTCGGATGAATAGTAATAGTGTCAATTTAGAGCATTTGGACGTCGCAAACAAGTCGATACTTGTGAAATCGGACGTCCAACTGATATATGTGCATAATTAGAACATGATGATTCATATTTGAGGGACAAAATGCATAAATTTTGAAGGGAATGGGGAAAACCGAACAGGTGGGGGGGTTAGGGTTTAGCAAAGCCAAACTGGGCCATACGGGAGACAAATCGGACAATAAATCAAAAATTCTTTGATCAATAATCATGGGTTACATATTTTTTATAATTTTGGTGGGTATCAGAATGAAAATAACATAGAAAAAACGAGTAAAAATTGAAAGAGGAGATAAAAAGGGCATAGGAGTACTTGCCTCGTCCCGATTTATGATTTCTCCAACTAGCTTAAAGCCGAAATCGAACTCGAGAGTCTTCGTTTTGCTCCATCTCTCTCTTCTCCGCGCATTCTCTCTCTCTCTCTCTTTTCTCTACGTTCCCCATGTCCTTTGCGAACCTAGACACGCTTTTATACGCGGCCACTCGAACACTCATCGGGCACCGAGATACCTAAAGGGCAAAGCTCGAGCGATCATCGGGTGAGGCTTTTTGTTAAACGTGCCCTGGGTGCACCTTGGGTGCTCCTCGGGCACCACATTCTATTTTTTCACACGCGAGTAGCATCTAGGCGCTGGCCGGCGCGGGTTAGGCCCGTGTCAAGCCGGCAGCAAGTCTACTTCATTTTAGGAACCCTTTTTGACCCTTCTAACCCAATATTTCATATCCTTAGACTCTAATTTTGATTATATAAATTTAATAAGTCATAATTATCCTAATTTAATACCCAAAATTTTATTTACGAATTAATATTTCATGGTTTACAATTTCAATTCCCGATTTTTCTAATTTCGGATCTTTAGGCTTTTCAATTTGATTTCTCTCATACCCTTTACTCTCAATTCACCTATTTTTACTTAGCTACCTCCCAATTACTATATTTTTAAATCTAAAATCTCACCACTCATATTTACCATATTATAAAAATCGGAAGCTTATAATTCTCTCCAACTTATAGAAATTTTGTCCACAAAATTTAACGAACCTTAAATCTTAACAATAGGGGAATAGACCTTCCAAATTCCACATACGTACTCCCAAATCACTTTCTTGGAAAGACAATTATTTCTAGTGAACCTTAATCATTTAAATCATTTTGATTCTCAACATCTAATACTTTTTATTTAATATCGAGATTGAAACCTTACTTTTAGACAATTCTCTAATCTTCCACAATGGTTAAACCAAATCATAAATCTTCCTCCCCAATTATCGGTATATGGGAGATATTACGATAATCTACCTAATTTCAAATGTAAGCCTAATTATTGATTACTTCCCGACCAAATACAAAGTACCAATCGGATTAGTAGACTCCTACTTCGATTCATCCTAATCCCCAAAACGATTATTCACTTAAAACTTCAACCTTATCCTGAAATCTATGGACCGTGGGTCTACATAGTCCCGCTGCGCTACTCTAATTTACCATATATTAGGAAACTAAGAATCCACTTACAATTCGTGTCCATTGATTCATATAAGACACTTAGGTTACTTTGGCAATTATGAACCTAAGGAAAACCCTAAGAACATCGATACAACTAAAGTAAGGACCAAAATCTCTAGATTACAATCAACATGATGACACAATTGAGCAATCACCTTAAAGCTTCGAACTCAAATACTTACCCAAATCTTTCATCTTGCTGGCATACAACGGCCAACTCACAAATTTCATTCGAATCACTCAAATTTACGATAAATGGGCTGTCCTTGCTAGTTGAATCTAGAATCACTCAAACAATACCATAATTCTACCTTGCTCGACATCCCTGAAACCAAAACGGTGAGAGCTTCTCATCCCATAATTCCATGACCTCATTACTTAGATGGCAACTCTCCCTCCTAGAACCAAAAACAAAGTACTCCCTTTTTGCTTAAACATTAGGAGCTACTCAAGATTTATTCTACAACATCCCTTATGATGCACCAAGTCAGTACCAAACCCAAAGATTCCCGACATCCATTTATTGGTAAGAATATTCTTCTTAGCTGATGGTACATCTCATAAGTATAACCCTTCATCAACTTTAATGTTCTACGCTACCACTTGATTGACCCTTCATGATTGGCACCAAAACTCACCATTACTATCCTCATGCAAATCCATCCGCTATATTGTTTCTTGGCCAACTTTTCCTGTGAGACAACCTCCCAATCCATTAGGATCCTTAGACAAAAACTATCTCTATAAGCAACTCTATAATTCTTCAAAGCAAGGACTTTAATAGCAGACTCCGAACTATGGGTGAGGTAATTCTAGTCATAGGATTTACACCCTCTTAACCCAGGCAATCACTCATACAAGTCACAAGAAACACAATCCTTGAGCTCCCTCCAAAGGGTTACATTCTACTTTAGCTTACTAGACCCATCAGGGGCCTGCCCAAACATTAAGGTTGATAACGAATCCTTAATTTCTCGAAAACTATCCTCACATGATCCAATCCAATGGATATCGATCATCGCAAGTCAAACATCTCACGACGCTACAATCCTTGAAAAATACCTATTGGATTACCCCTCCGAGTTCAGCTAAACTCAAGAAGCCACACACCTTCGAGACATCCATTAATCCTTCTTGAATAAGCCATCGCTCCAATTCTAAGGAATCACATTCATACTATCGAAGAAATCACATGCCTAACATAACACTTCTCCTAATCAAACCTACATCCTTGTCATAGTTGAGCACACGGCTAACTATCTTTCGCAAACCATGATACAATCTTCAAGTAGGGTTCACATGTCCTATTGATTCTAAGAATTCATCAATGAGGCCATCCCAAAAGCACTAAAGCACCTCACAACAAAATACACGGTCAATACCTCATCAATTCTTTATAAAGTCCTCAAACTTTAGTGCCAATCCTATCACAACTCTAAAACAACCATCAATTTAATGATTAGGAGATAGTTTAACTAATCCTGTCATTTAAGAACTATCCTCAAACACTTCACAGCCCAATCCCCTTAGTGATCACAAAATGATGCCCAAGTGTGGTCTTGCATACTAACTAAACTTAGCACAAATCCTCATCAATGACTTACAGGTGAAACAATACTTAGTTAGTCGCCACTTAAACAGCGATGCCACATATTCAAATCTTGCCACCCGATTACTAAGTGTCATGTCCTTATCAATATAGCTCATATTAGTATGGCACCTTACTTTCATCTCAACCAACTATATCTATAGTCCTAGGAAAATGTCACATATCCTGATGTAAACTAGCACAAGTCTTTGGTTCTCAAATAATTGAATAACCTTAGGAAATATTAATAGGAACGTAAGTTTAGAATCCCAAACAACACATATATTACAATGTCAAGATTCGGGAATCTTGTCTTCTACCACGGTAGACAACAGCCCTACAGTTGTGCTAATACTGAGAAACCTTGACTCAAGGCATTGGACTTTTTCACTATCTTGCCCGTAAAGCAAAGGCAATCCCTAACCATGTGACCGACTTGTCCACTATAGAATCATGCTCCCAAAAATCCAATCGAAGCAAAATACTCATCCATAGAGCATTCATGAACATATCCTACGATATCTCTTTGTCTTCAAGTCTCGTAACTCTATTCACATCAACTACTCAAGGTCGACTTCACCTGCTATCTTAGATGGGGCAACAAGTCCTTATCGTCTTCTGGACATCGGATCACCGCAATTATCATCTCAAAATTTTAAGCCTGTGCCACCCAATAACTAGATACTTGATCAATAATAAATCGATGAAAGATCAACATCTTTGGAATTGTCACACCACAAATGACTCTAAGTTATACTAACCTCAAACCATCAATCACTCCTTATTCATCATATTTGATACAATAATCAAGCATTCCTTTTTACTAAATTACTAACCCGAAGACCTCAACCCAGAGCCGATCACCTAAACTTCAAATCAAAACCGATTATCCTAGGCCTCGAATCAATACCGATCAATTCAAGCACCAAATTGGCACCCTCAAATTTAAACCTCAAGGTGCCTCCCTACGACTTCTCTCGACCTTATCGTTGACCACTAACACGAGTAATCCCTCGTTTAAGAGTCATTACTAATATTTTCTTGAGACAAAAACAATTCGGATTAGACCACTCTTAAGACACTAACTAGGATGTATAAGTTAGACAATCAAACTTAATTATCGATCCTACCTTAATGCTAGCCTAAGTTATTGGGATTGGGATAACCAAAACTACCGGACTAGTTTAATCATTTACGCCTTCATCTACTTATTCGATAAATTTTAATCTATCTTAAACTTTTGCATAAAATTCAAACCAAGTTTAAGGCATCTCTTTTCTCTAATATCAATTGTAACAGATCATATTTTTTGCCAAAAATTTGACAGAATTTTATCTATAATACGGACATCTGCTAACACAAAACTAGTACAATCTCCTATACAAAATAAAATTCATCCAATTATTCCAACATCCAACACCAAATAATCAACCACACACAAAATCACACAGGATCCAATTGTCACATATAACTCGTGGCTCCAATACTGTATATCTAAATACAATATCGATCAAAGAGAGATACCACTATGTACCTATTACAAATCACAATAACCTGTAAAAGTATAAATAAATCGAAACGACAGTGAAAACTAAATCATCTGATCACCAACCTTATGTACAATATACATTAAGATTCTACTAAAAATATAAATATAAACATTTTTTATGACATAAATAAAATTATAATTTCTAAGTCTTCAACATGATCTTTCGAATCCAAGCCTAGACTATTTCAAATCTCTACGCTATCCCATTGGGTATATCCAACCTATGCTAAACTAGAGACAAGGACAAGTAATAAGGGTGAGCAAAATACTCAGCAAGTGTATCATAATTAAAAGTAGTAAATAATATAAGTAATGTTAAGCAAATAATGAACATATAATCATGAGAGGGGTGCATAAACAGGCACTTATTTGGATATGCTTGGAAATACAATTTACTTCTTTTTGAGATATAATTTATGCGTAATTACTTATATTTACAGATCAAGGCTAGTAAACCTTATGAACTAAAGGTGTGGGAGAATGAGAAAATGGTCATATCATCTATATGACCTAAAGGTGTAAGCTCCTATTATCAACTCAGAGGCGGGATATCACATATTATCTATAATAGGCCATAAACATATGCCCCCATATTCCCGAAACTCAGAGGCAGTCTTCGTTCTTCCACAATAATATCCTAAGGCTTGTCAAGAGTATCACCGTTATAATATACGGGCAGGATAATTATTAAGTCACAACTACAATACTAGTAGCAGGCCAAGGGTATTATCTCTATAATATAAATCCGTGGTCCTAATTTTATAATTTATTATTCATTTGAGGGAAGGTCTACCATATTTTTTCACATGGCTCTCACTCTAGGAGAACTAATCATATATCATATCAATTTGTGGCATTTCCTCCGTATACTTGCATAACTTTTTTCTCTCTTTAGAACTTAAATCTTCTCATGACTTAATTTATATATACGAATATCATAAACATAGGGAAGAATAGATATTCTTACCACCGAGAGGTAATTATCACTTTAGGGTCCCTTAGAACACATTTCTTTACAAACGGAATACAAAAATATATTTTGGGGCTTACAATTACATAAGTACAATTAGCTATAGCCCACAAAATAATTAATTATGATGGATACATGCAAGATTCACAATTAGGCTTGGGTGAACAATAATAGTGTCGATTTAGAGTATTCGGACGTTACAAATGGGTCGATACTTGTAAAATCAAATGCCTGACCAATATATGTACATAATTAGAATATGGTGATTCATATTTGAGGGGCAAAATGAATAAATTTCAAAGGGAATGAGGGAATCTATACAGTGCATGGATTAGGGTTTGACAAAGCCAAACCAGGCCATATGGGAGACAAATCGGACAATAAACCATGAATACTTTGAGCAATAATCATGGGTTACATGTTTTTCATAACTTAGGTGGGTATTAGAAACAAAATACCTAAGAGAAAATAAATAAAAATCAAAATAGGAGATAAAATGGGTATAGAGCAGTTGCCTCATCCCGATCTACGATTTTTCCAACTAGCCCAAAGTCAGAATCGAATCCAAGAGCATTTGTTTTGCTCCTTCTCTCTCTTCTCTGTGCATTCTCTCTCTCTCTCCTCTCTCTTTTCTCCGTGTTCCCCATGCCCGTTGTGTACCCATACTCATTTTTATACCCGTATTGGAGCTCTATCCATGCTCGAGCACTCATCAGGTAGCAAGGTACTCGAAGGGCCGAGTTCGAGTGCTCACCGGGCAAGGCTTTCTGATAAACGCGCCTAGGCTCTCCTCGGGCAACACATTCTATTTTTCACACCTGAGTGGCACCTCGGGCACTGCTCGGGCACAAGTCAAACTGCGTCAAGCTTGTAGCAAGTCTACTTCATTTTTGCGTCATTTAGGACTCGTTACGACCCTTCTAATCCAATATTTCACATTCTTGAACCCTAATTTTGATTATATAAGTTTAATAACTCATGATTATCCTAATTTAAAATCAAAAATTTTATTCATGAATTAACATTTCATGCTTTACAACTTTAATTTTTAATTTTGCCAATTTCGGACTTTTGGACTTCTCAAGTTGATTCCTCCCGTACCCTTTGCCCTCAATTCACCAATTTTAACATAATTACCTCCAAATTACTATATTTTAAAATCTGAAACCTCACCACTCATATTTACCACATTGTGAAAACCAGCACCTTACAATCGTCATTGGCGAAGGGAAAATCAGAGGTGCACACAAGGCAGGGAGAGAGAGAAAGAGAAGGCGGCCATGAGCAGAGGAGGAAGAAGGAGAAGAAGAGAAGAGAAGGAAGGAGGAGGCACGGGTGTGGAAGGAAAGCGTAGGAAGGAGGCGTGGCAGGAGAGAGAAGGGGGAGAGAGAGGTAGGATGTGTCGCAGATGAACGAGAAACCTTGGTTCGGGTATTTTGGAGTATCATTTGATTAGACGTGCTTTGTATAAGGTCAAGGTAAGTATCTATAACCCCTATCTTTTATTTGATTTAGCATCTAATATATTTTAACTACTATTTGGATATTTTATTTACATGCATGTTATTTTTATATACCATATTTGTTTATTCTGTACATACATGTATGATTTATCGGTTAATTTGGGGGTTTTGTTCTAATTTTATAATTTTAGAGGGTTTTATTATTTTATGGAACTCTAGAGAGCATCTAAACTATATATATGCTCATATATCAATCTGTTTATACAATAATGATTTTAGCATATCACATACAGTTGACTTTGAATGTACATTTTGATTTAGACTTTGAGTTATCTATATATGGTGTTGATCTTATTTCTGATATGTTGCGCATGCGATTTGATTATCTCGCTATAGGATTCTATTCCCGATCACGGTTTGATAGGGCATCCGATTCGATTGGGAATTTGATCCGATTAGGCATCCAATTTATTTGGGTATCCGATTCAATTGGGCATCTAATCTAATTGGGCATCTCATTTGTTTAGGCATCTGATTTGATATGGCATCCGATTGATAGGGCATCTGATCCGATTGGGCATTTGATTTGTTTGGGTATCCAATATGATAGGCCGATTGGGCATTTGATTTGTTTAGGCATCCGAGTCTATTTCAATTGGTGTCAGATACTTACATCAATCCACGACTTCAATCTAGATGCATACTAACCAATCTCTCTCTGTTTCCTCCTACTTTGATGCGAGTAACTATATTTATTGGAAGGTTCATATGAGAGCCTTCCTTAAATCCATGGATGAATGAGTATGGGCTAGCACTTAATCTGAGTGGATACTACCCAGGAGCACTACGAATGATAAACTAAAAGTTCTATTCTTATGGACGAAAGAATAACTTGATACCTGTAATTAAAATAGTAAGGAGTTTGCTATTTTTATATCCATGTCACCTGAAGAATTTAAACATATTTTCATATGTGAGATATGTAAAGATACATGGGACATTGTTGAAATTATGCATGAAGGAATGAAATTAGTAAAGAATTCAAAATTATAGATGTTTGCTACTAGATTTTAGGAAATCGGAATAAAGGATGATAAAACATTCGATAAAATTTATAAAAAAAAATTAAATGATATAGTAAACTCCACGTTTAACCTATGAGAAAGAATTATGAAAAACAAAATTATTTAAAAAGTCCTAAGATCGCTCCCTTAATAATTTAAACCTAAATTTACAGTTATTGAGGAAAGTAAAAATCTTGACAAGTTAAAAATTAAATAACTTATTGGATCATTACAAATATATGAACACACACTCTCACAATATAAGAAAAACAATACCATTGCCTTTAAATTCGTTAAGGAAGAGAGAGACCGTAACTTTGATATGGAGTCGTGTAGTGTTGAGAGTTTTGTTTTATTTGTTAAAAATTAAAAAAAAAATCTTCAAGAATAAAGTAACAAATTAACATCTAAAGGAAATAACATCACACATAATCTCATAAAGATAGAAAAAAAAGAAAAACAAAGATTTGAAAAATAAAAAAAAAATCTTAAGGAATCTAGTGCCCCGACTTTGGTCATATTCGAATTAAGTTCCTAACTTTAAAAGAGAGAAAGAAAAAGCCTTAAATATTTCTCTAACAGATGATGAAGAGAAAGAAAATAATGATGAAAAATCCTCAGAAAAGGATGAGGTAAACTACATGGCCTTTAACACTTCTATTGTCAGTGGTGATAAAACCACTAATAAGTAACCAAAACAATCTGATTCTTCACATAAAAAATCTGATAATGAATTTGATGGGCTTCAAGAAATCTACGATGTATTGTTTATAGAATACTTACAAGTAAAGAAAACTAAAAAATTATTAAACTGTAAATTAGCTAAATTAGAAAAAAAAAGCTGAAATTAAAATTAAATTGGAACATACCACTATTAAATATCATGAGCTTGAAATGTTGAATGGCTCTTTAAATGCAAAAACCAAAGCTTTAAAATTTGATCTCGAAAATGCAAAGAATGATCTTTATCAATTCTCAAGTGGTACTAAAAAATTCGATCATATGTTAGGATAAGAGAAGATAATAGGAAATTAGAAAGGTTTGTGATTTGTAGAAAACACCTCCAAAAACAATGGACATTCAAAAATGATTGTTGTTCCTACCACCAATACTCCATATAGAAATATAAGCTCACCTCAAACCATTAAACTTATGCTAAAACATGCAGAGAAAATAAGTTAGAATTTTTGCCTAAACCTAATACTAACAAAATGACGAGTCAATCCACTAAAATTAACCAATCAACTGAAAAAAAAAATGCCAAAAAGGCTTACTTTATGAATCGATCTAGAAACCAATCTAGTAAAGCTTACTCTGTCTCTATATTTGTGCCAACCTGCCATGTATGTGGGCAAATGGGACACATTCGGACTCATTGTCATACAATTAATCTATTACAATCAATGACAAAGTATGAAAATGAATAAATATGCCAATCATATTCAGCAGCTAAATAAACAAGTGAAAAATTAAATTAAAAAGTTAATTTAAATAGAAAAATATGGATTAAGAAGAGTGATCTGAAAAACTCTTCTAGAAATTATTCATATTAAGTTGCCCAAATTATTCTAAATGTTTAAAATCATTCATTATGGCATCTTAATAGTGGTTGTTCTAGACATATATGCGAAAATAAGGCTATATTCTTGTCCTTTGCTAACAATTTTGATGGGATGGTTGTTTTTGGGGATGGAGTTAGGGCTCCTATTGTTGGTCAAATTAGTATTTCTAGGCTCTCAAAGCCTTACAATGTTCTGGATGTATCCGGATTAAAATTTAACCTTCTTAATATTAGTCAATTTTGTGACGAAAATTTTGAGATTAGATTTTTTTAGGACAGGTGTTGATTTACGACACTAATGGCTCTCTTGTGTTAGAAAGCAAGAGAACTCCAAATATGCTCTACGGTATCGTGCTTGGCTCTGCCCTGGGATGTCATCCTGCTAAAATCAATATTATTGAACTGTGGTATCAACATCTTTGACATTTAAATTTTAAAAATTTATCTAAAATTTCTAAGAAAAATTGTGTCGAATATCTTCCTAAATTGTCTAATATCAAATACCATATGTGTGGTCCATGCCAACTTGAAAACCAAACTAGAGCTAGTCATCAATCGCTAAATAGCATTCATGCTTTTCGTCCCCTTGAACTAATCCATATGGAACTCATGAGACCTTCTAGGATTAAGAGTTTTGGCGGTAAAAGGTATATTCTAATGATTGTAGATGACTACTCTAGACATTCTTGGATGGATCTCATACGTAAAAAATTTGATACCTTTGTCCATATAAAAATTCTGTACAAAAAAACTTATCAATGAAAAGGGATCTCCAATTGTGCGAATTCGAAGTGATCATGAAAAGAATTTAAAAACTCTAACTTTGACAACTTTTCTAATGAAGAAAGAATACAACATGAATACTCTACACCAATCACACTCTAACAAAATGGGATTGTGAAACGAAGAAATTGGATTATCCAGAAAATGGCTATAACTATGATACAAAGAAAAAACGTAACCATGCACTTTTAGGATAAAACCATAAGTACGACTTGTCACATAATCAATAAGGTCTACCTAAAACTTGAGATAGATAAAACTCTCTCTGACCTTTGGAAAGGAAAGAAACCTAATGTAAAGTATTTTCACATTTTTGAAAGTAAATGCTATATACTTTGAGATAGAAAAAATCTAATTAAGTTTGACTCTAAAAGTAATGAATAAATATTTTTAGGATATTCCCATTCTAGTAGAGTCTATCGTGTGTATAATTTTGGTACTCAAACTGTAATGAAGTCGATCAATGTAGTTGTCAATGATGTCCCTAGCAAGCAACCCGGAGGCAGTATTGCTCGGATAAAGATATTGATAAAAATGAATCCTCTCATAAATCAGCTCCTGTTTATATTCTCGAGGGGACTCCGAACACTGTTCCAGTCAAGGAACCTTTTGTTAAAGTCAAACTGAATCATCCCAAAGACTACAAATTAGGTGATCTGAGTGAGAACATAAGATTGCATCATCGAGTCATGAATGATGAATGTTAGATCAGCACCATGTATGAAGTACTAAACCAATTTGTTAGGAATAATATGTAGTTCTTGGTTTTTCGACCTAAACATAAGAATGTCATTGGCATCAAATGGATCTTCCAAAATAAAATTGATAAAAATAGCAATATTATTAGAAATAAAGCTTGTCTCATTGCTTAGAGATATATGCAAATTGAGAGAATTGACTTTGATGGGACATTTGTTCAAGTAGCTCATCTTGAATTCATTAGAATCCTATTATCCATCGCTTATACTATAAGTTTCAGACTTTATCCAATAGATAAACGTTGTGGCGTGCCCGAGGGAATCAACTTAGGGATATATGCCAGCCTAAGCCGCGCTCAAGTGTTGCTGTGCAGGCTCCTTTATGTTTGAGTGCTGCATCAAGCACTCTTCATACTCCTCTCTCCTCACCTTTGTTTTCTCACTCTCTCTCTCTCTTGTCTGCTCCTCTCTCTAACTCCAAAACCTCCAAATCTTTTAGATCTACTCTTATCCTTATAAATCATGGGCGCATACGAGGTAAATATCTCCATCTTCCCTTGTTCTTAAGCTTTCCTTGTTCATTATTGGCGGTTTTCACTCTTGTTCCTGCACATCCGATTTCATCCCTTCTTTTGCTAGATTTGTTCTTGTTATGTGCTTCCCTAGTGTCGAATTGTAGTTAGTCGTGCCAATTTTACATAGATCTATCCTTGCTGTATACGGGGCTTTGGGTGTCCCGATGTGGACCACACCCACGTTTTTTGGGTTAGCCATCTCCCGATCTACCCCCTTTGTGCAGTTTTGTCATGCTTTAGCCCTCTTCTCAACCCGTGGTGGTGAGGGGTTTGTGGGCTTTAGGTGGTTCAGTGTGGAATCCAAACATGTTTTTGGGTTCCCCACTATCCAATTTGCATCGTCGGTGTGTCAATTTGTCTTGATTTCCTATATCTCTTGAATCGTGGTGTTGGGGTCTGTGGGTATGTTAATTACAAGCTTTATGTCTGATTTGTGTTTCTTACCATCTCTCTCTATACTTTTTTGTACAGATATCGTCTCCTTAAATGTCTTTCTCCAAAAAAGCTATTAGTAAGCATTCATGGGTGAGCGGGCCCTTAGTACCTAACCGCTTCATCAATCCCTCTACTGAGGACTTATTTTAAAAATGCATGACATAGGAAAGTTACTCTCAAATAGAAAGTTGATCTTACGTCTCTTAATCTCTTCATTTCCTCACTTTTCACTAACTAGTATTGGGAGTCGATTATGACCAATCTTATTCCTCCTACTCAACTCTTGATTCAAGAGTTTTATACCAACATCCATGATCCTAACCCTGCGTCGCATTCCTTTTCTACCTATTTGAGGGGGAGTGCCATCCGGATTACCCTAGACGTGCTTTCCCATACTCTAGATATTTTACTTGTACCCATCTTGATTACTCGTACAATTATTGAACAATATCACATTACGATGAGAAAATCCTTGTTTCTCCATGGCTCTCCTATGTCGTGGCATGGCAAACCTTTTAAAATTGAATATTTTACCCCTTAAAGGATGGTTGCCTGCCGGATTATGTTGACTAATATTTTTTTGATCACACACTTCACCTCCATTCCCCCTAGACAAGACTTTATTTTTTTACTCTTCTAAATGGTCAGCCCATTGATCTTCCGTTTTACCTGTATTCTCACATTATATCTATTTTTATATCCAAGAAGGATGACAACTTTCTCTATAGTTGTCTCATCCAACACCTAAATATGGGTTTAGCCATCCAATTTTCGGACCATTCTCTTGTGCAGCTTTACCGGCCCATTACTTGCACCACGTTTGAATAAAGCCAAGTCCACACTCATCGGTACCTTGGGCTCCTGATGATTCTTTTTCAGAGGACCCTTCTTTTTGGCTGATGTTGGCTTGTCCTATCCTAGCTGTCATATCCTCCTCTATCCTCTACCTCTTCCTCTTCAATAATCATGGGGTAGCTTTCTTAGATTTTCGATCAGTTTGCATGGTTGTTTATTGCTAAGGAGCGGCTGTCTACTTCTCAAGCATGCCAGGAGTCACACATGCTTGAGAGCTTTTAGTGCCTGGACACTCAACTAGTTACCTAGGAGGCGTATATGCGAGATGAGTTTCCACTTCTAGCTGCCAAGCACTCCCCTCCTTGCACGTGTGATCCTTCTGACTCTGACTGATACCCTTCCTTTGGTCATTCGTAACAAAAAGGGAGACTATATTCTTAGGAGGAGCTTTTGTTCTCATATTGCTTAGGAGAAGGCCGGTTATCTGTGAAGAGGAAGTTTATCTTATAGGGGGATTTTGGTTATATTATAGGGGGAGGTCTTTGATATATTTACTTTTTAATTGCTCATGTGTTATAGTTGTTATTTTATTTTGTACACGTGATTCTCTATTGATTTACTGCGATTGCTTTACTTTTTTCTTATATATTTTTAGCTTGTTTCACTTTTATCTATTTTTGTACTAACACTACTTGAATAGGAGTAGCAAACTTCTGTATCTCTTTCAGTTTGAGTTTTTATGTCAGCTGTCTGTTATAAGTAGATTTTTATCTATATAGATTCTATCTCGATAGTATCTGAACCCGTGATTCACTTGTATTTTAATTTATTAATTTTGTAGAGTTTTGTCACAGAATTACCAAAGGAAGAAATTATTAGGTATATTATATATTGACATATTCCGTGATTATATCTAATTATTCGTTAGGATATTTTTAGTATCCTAAAGATCTGTATCAGATTCACACTCAATATTTGTTAATGTGCAACTCTCAAAATCCATTCCTGCCTAGTGCTTGACTTGTGTATGAGTGCCTTTTTTTAGTATGTCCACGCTCACAGTGTGTCGGATCTATGCACGAGTGCCATTTCCAAAGTGCATGAACTCGAGGTATACCCAAAGCGCGCTCAAAGTGCACTTTTCAAAATGTCAACACTCGAGACACACTTGAAACGTGCATGTAGAACACTTTCTAGCTTACGCTTGCTCAAGGTGCACTTGAGGCACACAAAAGCGTTGGGGCATAAACCCTATCCGAGCATGGCGCACGCTTGAATGGTGCTTGAGNCGCTGGGACGTGTATTTCTAAATAGCCACATTTTTAAGCTAATTTTAGAACCTTTCTATAAATACCCACTTTCTCCTTCTTATGAAAAGATATTTTGTAGAATATTATTGACGGGTGGTCAATAAGAAACTCTATTTAAAGCTTGTAAACGGCTCCCATTTGAGAAAACACATCCTCGATTATTGAGCTTTATTTCTAAAGTTTTTTTACTACATTTACATTATCATACACATTTTCTGCCTATTAGCCTTCATTAGAGGCGTGGGTGGTGTGAAAATTAGAATCTAATAGTATGTAAAAACTTGACAACTTGTGAAGTAAGATTGACAAGAAGATCAAAATGTGTCCGATTCAGTTGCTGAAGGCAAATCTAAAAAGTTCCTTGATAGGGATTATAAGACGGAAATAAGTTAACTAAGTTAGTCCATCTGTACCATCCGATTTGTAAGTTAATTTTCTTAGCACGTTCTTTTTACTGACCGTCGAAGCCTAGGCTGTTTTACTTGATAACCGTGGTTATCAAGATATTTCTTTATCACCAAGATATTTCTTTATATTCTTCTGATTATTTAATTCATCTAAATTTGAATATATTTTACGTACATTATATATTCGTATGCTTTTTATTCTGCAATTTAAAAAAGTGTTGAAACAAATTGTGATTAGGAACTCTTGAGTTCACTTCAAAATCATACTAATTATATTGATTTTCTTGTAAATTCTGTCATGAATAATTTTTACATTTTTTTAAAACTTTATAATATAAATTCAAGTATTTTAAAATTGTATATTCAAGTTTCTACAAGAATTAAGATATACTGTATCCAAAGTATTTGAAGAATTAAGGAAGCAAATTATGTATAAGTTGAAAGATAAGAATATTTTCTCTAATATGAAAAAATATAAAAAATTATTCGTATTTGCAAAGAACTGTTTATTTGATTATACACGGACTATTGTAAATAATCAATAGAAGCATATTATGATATATTCTAATATAGTATAGTGATAATCGATATTTGAAACTATTATTCGTAAGTTGAATGTGGCACTCAGTCCTGTTTACAGGATCATATATATAAGGTTGACCTGTTTATTTTAAATAGTAGTGTATGACTTTTAGTTGTGTAAAAATATATATAATCCGAACTTTAATGGTTGCACCTTTATCAGTGAGGCCAATACTGATCCTTAATATGTTTTAGGCATAATATGAGCATATTTAATATATTTATATAGTTCAATATGCTTGGCATTACAATTATATGTTTGAGTATGATTATAAAATTATACAACTTATTCAAAAGTCCATAAGTTGAAAGTTGCGTAATAAGTTTATAAAAAAAATGTTATTGATTTTATGAATATTAAATCATGTCGTATTCTAATATATTTTTTGAGAAATATATATATATATATATATTTGATTATGAAAATTTCATACATTATTGAACAATTAATATATTCTTACTTTCATTTTACTAACCCTTTCAAATTAATGGGCTCGAATTACATCAAAGAGTTTGGATCAGGGGTTTGCTGTTCGGTTTTTTTGTTGTCATTTAATATTTTGAATTGTTAATATTTCAGCTCTCATTTATTTTTATTTTATATGTATCCAATTGTTGATAATGTTATAATATCAATGTTTAAATTTGATTTCAAAATAATTTGAATTTAGTATCGATACTTTACTATTGATAGGATATTTGTCATTATTAATGTTTTGAGGTTAGATTATTATTAGTTTTTGGAGCCACTTACAAATGTGACATTTTGAATTATGTGATTTGATTGATTATTTTATTTTAGGTTGCTGATCGAATTTTGATTTATAGGTTCACATATAATACTTATTTGGAATTTTATTTTATCAATGGAATAAATAATAAAAATTTTAAAAATGAAGGACTAAGATCCGATTCTAATTAATTTCAAAAATAAAATAAAAAATTTGATTTTCGAATGTGACAAGTTCAACATTGTTTCTTCATTTTTTTTTTTTTTTTGATGATTTCATGTCGAACAATTATTGTGTGCAAAACTTCAACATTATTAGGTTTCTTATTTGGGATATTAGGGTAAAATATCGTACAAATTTGTTATTCAAGTAATATATTTTTAAATTTTATCTCTGTTCTTTATTCGTGTTTCTTCAATTTCACATATATAATGATAAATATTGATTATGTTAAAATGTATATGCTTCGCGCAGGGCCCTTGTGTCCAAATCTACCTTGTCCTCGTTTTTAATCCAAAATATGAAAGTTTTAGTAAGGATATATTGTTTTCTAAGTTTTTGTCCAAAAATATGTTTTTATAGTTCTCAACCCATATCCGTATTTTTATCAAAGTCCGATATGCATGATTATCGTAGGGGTTATACTGAGAATTTTTATTGTTATGGCATACTTTTTTAGATGATATTTTGTTGTTAATCTCATTTGCGTATTAAAAAAGGAATGTTAGGGATTATTAGTAACAACCTCAAAAGAACATATTGGATTTCTTCTCAAAAGGTAAGGGAGTAGAAAAAGATAAGGCAAGTAGTTTGGGGACGTTTAGTGTCAGTGCTGTATTCGCTATTTATGTTTCATTGGACATGGGTATCATTGCTTTTGGACTCTTCCTTTGTAGTGGGTTCTCAGGCATAGCATGATGCAATCTTCAGATACTGTGTGTGGAGAACCAACGCTAAAGAATATATCAATTTTCATTTTGTTGTACACTTTCAGGTCTACGCTATGGAAATGGCCTCATTGGCTGCTTAAACCTTCGAGAGACTCAGCATGAGAAGCCTTATGCACTGGGAAACCTACACAGTTTATTGCATGCTTTGTTTATAAATATAATTTACGCAATCGCTCTCGTTTACATGATGCAGTGTAGAAAAAGAATTTAGAGAGAGAAAGCAAAACAAAAATTGCTAAATATATATATATATATTTGTGTAGGCCCATTTATTTATGAATGGTAAATCTTACTTTGAATTCTTTTAGTGCTTGCCTTTTAAGATAGCGTTTGCATTAGTCGATATTCTGTTAGTTTTTAGTGTTATTTTAGCATTTCCAATGAGCACTTAGAGCTAGAAACAGGCTTCTTATGTGGCTGATTGTATGATTACATGGAGATGCCAAATTTTGCTTTTGAATTGATTTGTTTCATTGGAGAATATTAGAAAATATAGGGAATATAACCAAATAGGAAATACCGTATATATTTCTTCCCTTGTATATCTTTATTTATTCGTTCCCTTTTATTTTTTTCCTGTTACTTGTAGTTTCCCCCATTATTTTATTTCCCATTTTTTCTTTCTTTGTAATATAAAATGGCCACCGTGCTCTGTATTTGATAACAAAAGCAGAATGAATAAGACGACTGGCGTCCGCCTCCTTCATCATTCCATCGTCCTCTCTCTCTGAGCTCGTCTGTGCCGACGCTCAGCCATTCTTCTTCTTCTTCGCTTGGCACCAAACTTTACATGGTATCAGAGATGGAGTCTCCACCGTTCTTGACCGAATCCACATCAAACACAACTAACCCGTCCACTGTCCCTTCGCACGAACAAATGCAACTTCAAACCCTCACAGACCTCACAAATCCCTTCCGGTTGAAAATCGGTGACAACCTGGCCATCACTCTGGTCGCCGATTTACTCACTGCCGACAACTACGCCACCTGGTCTAGAGCCATACTCGAGCCTTGCGAGCCAAAAACAAGCTTCAGTTCATCGAGGGCACTATTCACAAACCGAGTAACTCAAGTGATCCCCTTTTTTAAAATTTGGGGCGTTGCAACGATATGGTTGTCTCCTGGATCCAAAACTCGGTTAGCCCATCGATTAAAGCAAGTGTCATCTTCGTCGATGATGCCTTCGAGCTCTGGAATGAGCTACGCGACCGGTTTATCCAACAGAACGGGCCAAGGATTTTTCAATTGAAGAAATCATTGGCGGGGCTGATGCAAGAACAAGACCCGGTGAGCATGTACTACGGTAAGCTTAAAACTTTGTGGGATGAACTCTTGATTTATGATCCCCTTCCAAGTTGTGATTGCGGCAAGATGAAATCCTTTGCTGACAAATACCAACGAGATTGTGTTATACAATTTTTGATGGGATTGAACGAGTCTTACTCTAATGCCCGGGACCAAATCATGATGATGGACCCCCTTCCCTCTGTTAACCGAGTGTTCTCGGTCATCCAACAACAAGAACAACAACATCACATGCTGTCCGTGGCCCAGAATTTGAACACTGTGGCCTTAACGACCAAACGGAACCCTAGCTCATTCAAAAACAATGCGAAACCGAATTATCATACCAAGAAAGACATGCCCTTCTGCGTTTTTTGTAAAATTACTGGGCACTCTGTCCAGCAATGCTTTAAAAATGGTAATGTTGATGCGCCCGTTTGCTCCCACTGTCACAAAACTGGGCATGTGGTTGAAAAGTGTTACCTGTTGCATGGCTTTCCCCCTAACCACAAATCACACGGCAAAACCGGGAATGTAATTTCCTCGGTAAATCTGTCAAGCTTTAAAAACCATACTGCTCAAAAAGGAAACACTGATGATAGTGTTGCGCTAACTAAAGACCAATTTAAACAACTCATGGAGTTGATTCAATCAAAGGATGCTGCTGCCCAGACGAGGCAGCCTATGTTCGACTCAATAATCGAGCAACCAAAGGCTGCCAACATGACCGGTAATATCTTCCCTGTTTCTCCCTTTCATAAACATTATAATAATAATCAACATGTATGGATTCTGGATACTGGGGCCACAGATCATATGATATGTGATCCTTCATTATATGCTCGTCCCAAGGTCCAGATTTCATGCTCTGTCAAACTTCCAGATGGAAGTAAAGCATCTGTCTCACATATTGGAAACATTAAACTCACTGATAAATTAATATTGCAGAATGTTCTCTGTGTTCCTTCTTTTACCTTTAATTTGATTTCCATAAAGCGTCTAACTGATACACTTAATTGCTGTATGTTTTTCCTTTCTAACATTTGCTTGATTCAGGACCTTGCTACTTGGACAACGATTGGGATGAATAAAGAGAAAAATGGACTATATTGTCTGATGAATGAGAAAGTTGATCCCAATTCTTTACAGTGCCTTCTCTCCAAATTCTACAAGGGGCCCTCCGTTAATTTTGCTTCATTGTCTTCTGATTTGTGGCATTCTCGATTAGGTCATACTTCGTATTCTAGGATGAAATTAATAAGCGACCCCTTTGTAAAAGGAGCCGTACATTCTATTAATGATAATCCTTGTACTATTTGCCACATGGCCAAGCAACACCGCCTCCCTTTTTCTCCCAGTACCCATAAGTCACACACCTTATTCGACGTGGTGCATTGTGACTTATGGGGACCATGTTCCGAGGTATCTTATGATGGATATAAATACTTTTTGACTATCGTTGATGATGCATCCGTATACATGGATTTACTCTTTAAACAAAAATCGATACTAAATTGTGCTTGGAAGCCTTCTATCTGATTTTTGCCGTGAGGAATTTAATGTCAAAATCAAAGTAATTAGAGTAGCGATAATGGAACAAAATTTAGATCGAGATTTTTTACGAGAAAAACAGGTGTTATTCACCAACGTAGTTGTGTGGAAACACCACAGCAAAACGGTATTGTTGAACTCAAACACCAACATTTATTAAATGTCGCTAGAGCTATTAGATTTCAATCGGGACTTTCTTTGAAATTCTGGAGTGATTGTATACTTACCGCTGCCTACATCATCAATAGAATTTTCTCTCCAATACTCGAAAATAAGACTCCATATGAAATTCTATTTGGAGTCAAACCCAACTACGCTAACCTCCGCGTATTTGGTTACTTGTGCTTTGCTTCCACCATCTCCCAAGGCCGTATCAAGTTCGATCCCAGAAGTAGAAAATGCGCCTTCTTAAGCTACCCTTTTGGTGTCAAAGGCTACAAATTAATTGACTTAAATAGCCATACTACTTTTTATTCAAGAGATGTGATTTTCCATGAAAATGTATTCCCTTTTAAAAACGACGGCATTGGCCAAAGCTCCAATATTCAACCTGATGCACCCTCATTAGAACCATCTAATACCTATAACGAACAATTATGGCAAACACAACCGGTTCCAACAAATTTACATGATTCTGGTTCGAATCCTGTTGTTGAAACTATGACTGAAAATAATGAAGAAATTCCCACCGTTTCTATCAATCAGGACAAGGAACAACTGATCGACGATCATTCCGAACCAAATGAATCGAATGATACCGGTCATTCGCAATTAGTCAAATACCGTTCGAAGAACCACTAGAGTTCATAAGCGTCCGAATACTGAAAGAATTTCACTATCATCAAGTATCTCAAACTTCGCCTACTAAATCAAACGTACAAATACCTCCAGGCAAACCGTACCCCATTGAAAATCACATATCATACCAAAGATTATCTTCCTCCTTTGGACATTTTTCAGCAACCATAATATCTCACAGTGAACAACAAATATATGCCCAAGCCATTCGTGATGAAAAATGGCGTGAAGCCATTGAAAATGAATTGAACGCATTGGAGCAAAATAAGACATGGATCATTGCTGACTTGCCCCCCGGTAAGAAAACTATTGGCTGTCGATATGTCTTTAAATTGAAGTTTAATAGTGATGGAAGCATTGAGAGATACAAATGTAGATTAGTCGCAAAGGGATATACACAACAAGAAGGGATAGACTATCATGAAACCTTTTTCCCTATTGCCAAACTAACTACAGTTCGATATCTCTTAGCAATAGCGGCCATCAAAGGGTGGCACTTGTACCATTTTGATGTTAACAACGCCTTCCTACACGGGGGTTTAAATGAAGAGATCTATATACAGAAACATCCCGGATACACTAAAGGAAAACCGAATCAAGTTTGTTGACTGTTAAAAAGTCTACATGGCCTCAAATAGGCCTCTAGGCAGTGGTACTCCAAGCTATCTACATCCCTGATTACTTTTGGCTTCACCCAATCCAAAGCTGATTATAGCCTCTTTACCAAGCAAGATGATCAATCCTTTACAGTGCTACTTGTATATGTTGATGATATCATTGTGGCTAGTAGTTCTTTGGCTTCCATTCATTCTGCTAAATCATATCTCAATCATACCTTCAAAATTAAAGATCTCGGTGTTTTACGATATTTTCTTGGGATAGAAGTTGCACGCTCATCAACGGGCATTTATATATGTCAACGAAAATATGCTCTTGATATTTTAGCCGATTCAGGTTCCCTTAGTTCAAAACCCCTTAAACTTCCAATGGATCAAAATGTAAAACTGAGTAAAGAAACTAGGACTGTTTTGCAAGATCCTAACATCTACCGAAGACTGATTGGCAGGCTCCTCTATCTAATAGTCACAAGACCCGAGATATGTTACGCTGTCCATATTTTGAGTCTATTCATGATTCGGCCAACGTCTAGTCACATGAATGCAACTTATCAAGTTCTGCGATACCTAAAACAGAATCCGGGGCAAGGTATATTATTCCCCTCCACTTCTAACATTCAACTTCGAGTTTTTTGTAATGCTGATTGGGCTTCATGCCCTGACACTCGAAGATCCATCACTGGCTACTGCACATTCATTGGGAACTCTCTTATCTCCTAGAAGTGCAAGAAACAATCGGTTGTTTCTCGCTCCTCCGCGGAAGCAGAATATCGATCCATGCTACCACTTGCTGCGAATTGTCTTGGCTCCGCTATATCTTACGCGATTTGCGAATACCACACTCTCACGCCGCTGGTCTATACTGCGACAATCAAGTTGCTCTGCACATATCCGCCAATCCTGTCTTTCATGAACGGACCAAGCACATTGAGCTGGATTGTCATTTGGTTCGTGATAAGATCCAAGACGGAAGTATTCGGACTCACTATGTGACTACGCATAATCAACTTGCCGATATGTTCACCAAGATTTTGCCCGCACACCGTTTGAAGATTCACTTATCCAAACTGGGCATACTCAATATATATGCTCCACCTTACAGAGGAATATTAGAAAATATAGGGAATATAACCAAATAGGAAATATCGTATATATTTCTTCCCTTGTATATCTTTATTTATTTGTTTCTTTTTATTTTTTTCCCGTTACTTGTAGTTTCCCCCATTATTTTCTTTCCCATTTTTTCCTTTCTTTGTATTATAAAAAGGCCATCGTGCTCTGTATTTGATAACAAAAGCAGAATGAATAAAACGACTGGCATCCACCTCCTTCATCATTCCATCGTCCTCTCTCTCTGAGCTCGTCTATGCCGACGCTCAGCCATTCTTCTTCTTCTTCGCTTGGCACTGAACTTTACAGAGAATAGGGTTCTTCCGCCCCACCCCACTCTTTTCTCACTCATAGGCTTTGTTCTCTTTTCCACTCTTTCCTGGGCATTATTATTTTCTAATGCTTCAATCATTATCTTCAACAGAAATAGCCATTTACGCGATTCTTTCTCCAAATTCCAAATTCATATGCTTGCACAAATCCTTACACATGACGATTTATTATGATGAAACATTTTGCAGATGAAAATTCTTGTCACTGTTTCAGGTTCATAACATGCTGGAGCGGCACATTGCAGTGTGTTGGAACAAATAATTTTGTGGAAGTTGATGGAGTTGCATCTGAGCCAATTTCGATGTCTGGCTGCCTTCCACCAAAGCCAAAATTTGAGCCTTTGAAAACCCATGAGATATCAGGCGGTTAAGTACAATTCAGAAAGGTCTCTGTTCCCCACACACACACACACTCCCTCAAGAAAGCATGGATGGAAATCTTGTAATACCCGATTCCCACTCCACTTAATTTTGTATAATCAATTTATTTTGGATTAATTATGAATATATTAAAAATAATTGTGTAATGTTAATTTAGAAAAAAACTTAAAGTAAGGAAGCAGATTCAGATCTTAAGGCACACCCGACATGTGCACATGCGCTTTTGGTAGGGTAGGTGTGATGGAACGGATTTTTTTTTTTTTTGTCCTCAAAAGCTTCCATCAAAACAGCAATACCATTAATGGTCTAAAACATAGGGCAAGACTCCTGCAGAGATTTCGGCAGAGTCTCCTTTGTAATAGGATGAAAAATCTAAAAATACAACCCTGTATAATCATCCATAACAAGCACACAACTATCCATTATTCACAATTCCTACAACAAACATTCACAGGATCGCATGTGCCATCCATGGCACAAATCCATAATATATTTACTACTCTAAGAGTTTAATAATGAAATGCCATCTAGGACCTGCACAGTAAATTCAGAGTATATAGCGAAAGTAAACTAAGAACCTGCAGAAGCATAACATTTTCTCTTCTACTATCATACACATCATAAGCTTTCTATACAAAAATTGATATGTTCTAAGACATCAATAATCACAAGATCAGTATACAAAAATTGATATGTTCTAAGATATCAATAATCACAAGATCAGTATACAAAAATCATATGCAGTTAGGCCTTTACGTCGATAGGCTCCTCCAAAATAGCTCCAATTTGCTATGGTACTCAAAAGTCTTTAAAAAGCTTCTTTCTTTGATTACTCTTTTTCGTTAGATAAAAGCTCTACTGTCTCATCCGGAGGGGAAAAAAATACTAAAACAGTGAGCCGCTGCCCAGCAAGGTACATGCATATGAACTGTAAAACGGTTATGCCAAAACGATCATATAACCATGCAGAATCAGAATGTTTAATCAAACATCATCTGAAAAAAAAATAATAAAGACATACTATAACGATATTAAATCTCATGCTTCATAAATCATTACACTATAGACTGTAAAACAATAACTATAAACTTTACTAATGCATGGTAAAACTGAAAACAATACTCTATACTGTTCACTGTCATCTTTTCACTATATACGGTTCATTATCATCTTTTCATCAGATGATACTCTATCATCTTTTCACTGTACAATACACTTTCATCTTTTATTGTGGCATATCTTAACAATTTCAGACTCTGCAGTGTACCCTACTAGCGAAAGGGACAAATGATCGAGAATAGATTGTGTTCAGTCCACACAATCCAAGGCCTATCATGTCATATATATCCCATCCGAGGGATATCTCAGACTGTGTGCCACCCGAAGGTCGGCCTATGTCCCCTCGGCTTAACGCCCTTGAGGACAGGGCGAACCATGAATCGCTCTATGGACAGAGCTATCCTCGATTACCACCGTAAGTTCTAAGGCCTCATCCAAGAACTTACCTAGGCTGTAGTCAGTCTCGGGTCCCAAAATAACTATAACGAAAATCATTTCTTTATCAAAAATTCCATTTTCGAAATCAAACTTTCACAACACAATTTCAGCACTTCTTCAAATTTACATGGAAATTTTGTCGGTATAAGTTTGTACATATTTTTGAAAACAAACTATACAGGAAGTTTCATTTCGATGTCAATTAACTTTCATATAACAGAAGCTACGATTAAAAACTCATCAAAACCTCTTCGTTTTCGTACAAAGGGCTTCGCCAAAACCGTCGGACTCAAATCGGTCTCTTACATGTACATTTTTCATAAAATTAATGTCATAGATGCCATGCATATACATTAAATCATGAAATTTACTCAATCTTCACAACATTTTCAAGTTAGGGTTTCGTCACATGCTTTTCGAGACAAATCAAACACTATTTTCATGCTTATTCACGAAATTGAACCTAAATCTTGTAATAAATATGGATAAACATAAAATCTAACCGATTAATTGAAGGAAACATGCTTCATGTACTTTGAACATGCATCAATATCATTTTCGTCCACTTTAAAACAAAATAAACGGTAAAAATAAAAAATAACGTCCGAGATACACTTGCTTTGTCGCGGGCTTTCACCTTTATAACTGGCTCACGGATGGATTCGGGCTCCCGGGCCTCGTTCTCCCTTCTTCTCTTTCTAAGATCGGCGTTCCCTCTCTCTCAAAAACCCTAAACCCGTGCGAAAATGAGAGGAGAGAAGTCAGATCGTGTTTTTATACTGCGCCTGCCGCTCGAGCTCTGCTCGAGCGGCCAGCGAGCGGCAGGGATTTGGAATGACACTAGTTTTTCTGCCCGATAGGTGGGCTCGAGCGCCCAGCGAGCGCCACTCGGCTGCTTCCTGAACTCGGACATTTTTCCAACTTTTTACTTTTAACTACCACTTTTTCACTACATACTTAGCCTCTTACTGATTTGAATCACCTTAATCACATCTAGTTATTATGTTTTCGGTTTCGGGTCCTCACAGTAGGCATGCTCGAAGAACACCATTCGACCACTTGACAAAGTTTGGGCAAATTAGAGATTGCCTGATACGCATTTGAGGTAACACTCGCGCGTGATTTTCATATTGCTAGTGCTTAAGGAGTGCCTAAGGCGGCGCTCAGAAGCAGATGGAGTTAAGCGAGGCACTTGAAGCGCATTTGAGGAGGCGCTCATGCCCCAATTCAATTATATAAGAGAGACGTGTACTATTTTCATTCATTTCATGCGGAAAGAAGAAGAAATGAGAGAGAAAGGGAAGGGAAGGAAAAAAGAAGAAGAGAAGAAGAGGTATTTTGAAATATCATTTGATCAAATCCATAAAATTAGAAGTTGAGATAAGTGTCTTTACATCCTATCTTTAGTCTATTTTTTTTTATTTATATTTGGTGGTTTAATGTATATGCATGTTATTTTCTTTACCCTATTTCGATTCCTCGTGCATGCATGTCTTTTTTACTAAATATTTTACGATTTTGCTTTAATTTTATTATTATCCGAGAATTTTTACTTGATTTGTGAAAATAGTAATTGTTTTGAGATATTATATTTATGTATAAGAACATTTATAAAAAATAAATCATGAAAATTTTCTTATAAGCTTTGCATGTGATATCCATGCATGTGTTTTGGCTCATGCTCTATATTTATATACCTTATTCGATACGTGTACTTTCTCTATGGTGGAAGGCTTTGTATTTGATCTTTTTAAGTAAAAATTTCATACTTTCTCACTTGATAGGAAAAGTTTTAAACTTGTGATATAGAGATCCTTCGCGATTTATATTTTTATAAGAACTATCTTAAGAAATTGAAAAGAATTAATATAATCAAACATCATAATAAATTTAGACAGATTTAAGGATTGTACCTTATATCAACGAGTAGCAAAATAAAGTGACCTTGTTCCCATTTATATGAGAGAATATATAGACAGCCAGCCTATAATTTTAAATAGTAGTGATATGATTTAAGATTATTGGGAATACAATTAACTCTTTATTAAAGTTAGTCTTGTGACCTTTGGTTCTTCGATTTTAACATTTTTTAATTTTTTGATATTTATCTGTATTGATTTAGATATTTGAAACTTGATTTGAGATTTACAGGTATCAACTGTAATTGGGATTTAGATATTAGATTTAATTGGTTTCATATATTTGAAATATTTAGCTTTCGTTTTTTAATTATACTTTTAAGTACCAAACCACATTCAGACATTCACTGGTTTAACATAGCAAACATTTAAATTTCGGCTTTTCTAAACTTTGTTGTATCGATTTGTCACTTTGCTCTAATTTTGGATGTATTGTTGAATATATATGATATATTGATATTTATTGACAATTTGATTCACGTTTTTTATTATTTTTAACCCTTTCAGACTATGGGCTACGAATTCATTGTAGGGATCTTGGATGCGATTGTTGGTAGAAATTTTATTCATATTTTGTGAGTATTAGTTCCATAATTGGGTTGTAATTGTATCGACCACATTTTAGTAATGAGGATATGATAGGTTGGATTGATATCGGTCTATTATATTGTGATGATAATATTCGGATGTTGTGACGTTTGATTTATATTGGATTGGTGATGTAGCCTGAATTGTTAGTTTGTTACTCTTTCCTTATGGATATTCAAGCAGGTTATGACTATTTATTTGTTCAAATAAGTAGTTCAAAGTGTCCATATGATTGATGATATTATTGTTTATTATTGTTGAAGCCATGGTATCATATAGATATTTTTGTCGGGGTTATGCTCGGATTTAAATTTTATAATTGGATATTGTTATTTTGAGTTATGTTTTAAAGTTTTTTAATTATTATTAATTATTATTAGGACTTGATTTGGCTTGGATTCATGACAAATCTACACACCGATATATGAGTAGATGAAGATTGACGTTTGCATGAATTTGAAATCCCGAAAGGTCAAACTGAAGATCAGAGTGGACACCTACCGACACAAGTATCCTGCAAAAGCTTGCCGATTTCATTCATGCCTTCATGCTCGGATTCGATGTAATGGATTCCATCGCCCTTCTTCGAATGGACGAGACTTATGCCGAATCCTTCAAGATAAACGATGTGAAGACTCTCTGATGCGAGCACCTTTCGCGGGCTGTAGGAAGACTTTCGGGTAAAGGGGGCAAGATCAAGTTTGCGAGCGAAAATGCCACAAAGATGCGGATTGTAATTGCAGACAAAAATATTCATATCCTAGGGTCCTTTGCAAACATTAAGATTGCTAGAGATTCTCTTTGCAGCCTCATTCTCGGTTCTCCTACTGGGAAGGTGTATTCAAAACTTAGAGCTGTCTCCGCCAGATTGGCAAAGAGGTTTGTTGAAACCTTGTTATTGATTCTTGATTCTTTCTTGGAGGGTATATTTTTCTTGTTTAAAGGCACAGGTAAGAGGTTTTTGCTTGCTTACTTAATAATTTTTGCCAGAAGGTTTTGCTTATGAATGGAAATAGGTGATGAAAGATGTGAACAGAATTGGTGAAAATGATACCGGTTACTGTATTAGTTTTCCTTGCTGGGGGAACTGATGTTACCACTTCTGATGCAGAAACCAGGCAAACGAGGACATACGCACCTGCGAGACTTAAGAATATTAAAGGAGATGCTTATGTAACATTCCAATTGCAACTATATTTATCTGTTTACCTTTGCATAAGTGAATGTTTGAGGATTTGTTGGGTTATTTTTGGTCATCAAACGTGATACTCACCTAACTCAAAAACAAAGCGAAGTTTGATTTTGTAAATGCATCTGAGGCATTTCGAGTTTTGTTTTTACATCTTTAAACAGGTTTGTTATCGTCCAGTTTGTTCATAAACCAAATGCAGTACAAAGCCGATCGCACCTTTCAGTAGCCGATCGCATTATTACTGTCGGGATTTCCTTTTTGCTTTTTTGTTTTTTCATGTCCCAGTATGGGTTTCGGATTGATATCAGTAGCCATGGAGCACGGCCGACCTGCTGTCTCCCCCCCTCCCCCCAATAAATTTGGTTTAAGCCAGTCAGATCTGTCTATGGCGATAGATTCAAGGATTAAACTAACATCACAATCGCAGTTCTCGATTTTTGCTTTCCCTCCCTCGAGGCTAGATTCCAGTATTATTTAAGTGGAAGAACGCACGTTTAAAAATTATCACACGACATAGAACATCAACCCGCAGAAAAGAACAATGACAAAATGGTACTTTTATTGAAATTGAACAAACACGTAACACAGAATCGGAAATCGCACATCAAATCGGAAAAAGAGAGAGAGAGAGAAAGAGAGAGAGAGAGAGAGGGAATTATAAGGGAGGAGGTGCCGGGAAGCCGAGAAAAGGCCGGCCGCTAGAATAATAAGTGATGGTCCCATTAACGCCGACGAAAAAAGTATCAGATTCATGAAATGTGTCCTTCAATTTATGAAATCCATGCTTGAAAACTTGAAATCCGAAGAGAAGGCCGATCAATATCACCACCAAAATCACGCAGGTGCAGAACATGCAGATCCTACGGCCGCAGCAACACATCTCCTCCTAGATTGAACGAACTGTAAAGAACTAGTTTTATTCTTCGAGAAAACCTGCTGCGTCTGTGCTGTAGATCTAGTATTCTTCAAGTATTCTGCGAATGGATGAGAGAAGAGTCAGGGGAAGAATAGCGCAGAGTAAATACAGACATTCATTCGAGTTTTCTCGATTAATCATAAAGCGTAACTGACAGACCCCAACGGTTGCATTGCCTTGCGTGAAAACCAAACCAATAAATAAATAAATATATAAATAAAATCTCTTTTTCATTTAAACTGCAACTACGTATTTTAAGAAAAAGTATTATTTATATATTTATTTACATTAAAATTATTTAAAATAAAGATAAATTTAATTTAAAATTTTTTTCCTCTCCCATCTCTCTTTTTATATTAATTTTTACAATTTTAATATAAATGAGTATACAATTAAAAAATAAATATTATTTCTCATTTTTAAAAATTAAATTTTCCTCATTTTTGAACTTTTTTTTAGGTAATCAATTGACATCATTTTGAACATTACTTTAATAATATATTCTTTTTACGGATTAGATTATTTACCATACTTAATACAGTTTTATAGTCACAATTAAATATCATTTAATGATATGTTTGGTACAAATAAAAATTTTATTCTCATATTATTATCATTAAAATATTTACTAATATGTTAAGCTCCTTTTTTATACGAATAATTATTTTCAGAGAAATAAATATTTATCTAACTCAAAAAATAAAAAATATCAAAATTTTTTGGTATTGTTTATTCTTTATATCCAAGAAATAACGATTTTCGTAATTATTACTGTTTTGCTCTTGTTCTTTTATCATTTCTTTGAAACCCTACCTGCTTTTCCATTCGTCTTTTGTTTCTCAACCATTTGTTACTCTTTTCTTTTTCGATTAGACGTCATCCAAATTTGTTTAAATTTACGACCTATATCTTTCGACTAGTTTCAAATGCATGGGTTCAAAATCCATCGTTGTATCCGTAGCCGCAGCCACAATTGGACTAACTATCCATTCGTCCACCCTGACAAGAAAGCCCGTCAACAGGATTAGCGAAAGTGCTGCTACTCCAACACTGTGTGCCTAAAATACCGTCGAGGTTATTGCAATAGAGAAAACTATTGTGAGTTTTTACATAAGGTGTTTAAATTTTAGCTTTGCCCGACACAGTACTATATTGAGACATGTAAAGATCGAAAAAACTATAAGTGAAAGGTCAGCTTCTTTGTGCATTCTCCTCGTAAGTTGAAGATTTTGCCTTCGCATCAAGAAGGCTCTGGAAGTTTTGAGAAGGAAACAAATACCAAAATTTTGTTATGCATAATATTAATAGCCATTGTTGTAGATATTGTTTATACTCATTAACCTCCATAATCGTTTTTCTTTGAATAAGAGTAAAAAAGTTATTAGTATAAATTTTTACTCTATTTCTCATACTATTACTACATACTAGGTATTAGAATAATAACTCTTAACTTATTCTAATCAAGTAACAAAATATGAGAATAAAAGTTTTCAATTTTATTTCATTCCCTAAGAATAATTGTTCTATTTATATCTTATTATATTCTAATAATCAAACATGCCATAAGTACCATTTATTTTGTCATCATTGTTATTATCGTTATATGTAATCTACGTAGGTGTGTCCAAATGCTCTAATGGACTAGAAAGAATTGATTTTTATGAAAAACAAATTAAGAGATCGGTTAGGCTAAACTCCATGAAGTATTCATGTCACTTTATAGTTTTTGTGTAAATTCTTTACGAAAATACAAAATCAATGTTTTGTTTAAAATTTGTTGCAAAAATTATGAATTATTAAGATTGTGTAAAATAATATAATGTGAATTTATAAATAACCCACAAAATATATTTTATTTAATTTGTATTAACTAGATTATAAGCATTTAAAATTTTATCTATAAATTTCATAGAATTTATGAGAAGATTCTATATTTTACAGATTTTTTTTTATCAATGTGAAAAAATCAATCAATTCATATTTTGAGAAAACATCAAGTGACCAAATATGATGTATTTTTGATAGCTTTGATTTTTATGATTATCTGCTCAATTAACATGGAATTGAAATCTTTTATCTTTTGCACTTTTTAAAATTTCAAATATTAAATGATCAAAACAAAAAAGCATTGGAAGTTTAGAAGAGAAATTTAATTTATAATTTGTTAATCTATTTTGACAATAGTACATTTTTTTTCCCCTAAAAAATAGCACTATATCTAACACAAAGAGTCCCTCTCCCCACTTCCTTGTCACCCCCGTGCCGGTTTGACAAGGCTTTTTTATTTTTTAAAAAATAAAGATAATTATTTTTTTTATTTTGATTATAATCTAATTATTTTAAAATAATAAATTTTAATAAATTTTTTTTAAAATTTTTAAAAATAATTAAATCATAATTATTAATTAAAAATAAACAGTAAATATATAAAAAAAATACATTTTTCTATCTCTCTGAAAGACAAAGCTACCCCGAATCCTCACACTGCGTAAGCGGCTTTCCTACTTTGTTAGAAAATATATAAGATTATGAAAATTAAATACGTCTGATTTTATAAGCTGTCTTAAGAAATAGCTTTGAGGTGGACTATAATATTATTTTTTTAATACAATATTTGCTTCTTATAAATATAAATAGGTTCATATGAATCGTCCCAAAAATATAATAAAATATTTATTTGATTATATTTTACATTAACGATATCAAACTTGAAACTATAATAAAAATACAATTATATGACTCTGATGAATTATCTTTACAAATAAATCATTATTTAACAAACTCGAATTTGGTACAGGTTTATTATCTCAATATCTATGGCACATATGTCTATATATTAATAAAGATAAAAAAAGAAAAATATGTCAAAAATGAAGGTGATTTGAATGTTATGATGGTTAAAAAACGGTTAAAAGTCTTGATAGTTGAAATATTATCCCATGAACCTTCCAACATCAACTTCCATTGCCATATAGCACCACTATTATGTCAAATATACCACAATGTTCAAGCATCAATACAATGTAGGATTTTATAATATTTATAAATTAAAAAATTTACAACATTTCCTACTATTTTTAATATATGAAATGGTGTCAAAGTGAACATATTGGGATTAGTTACGGTAAGAAGAAAGAATTTATCAAAATCTTGGGACACCATTGTTGGTCTTGTGAACATAATATTAAAAATATGTCTCATATAATAAGATATGTGAATTATTAATTTATTAAATTAATTAAACAAATACAATCCTATTGGTTTATATATATTAAAAAAATTTTTATAAGACACACCATTTCAGAACATATCATTTAATAAAAATGATATATTTATTTCCAATAAATATATTCTTTAATGAATACATATATTTTTAAGATATACTAGTTGAGCGAAATAATATTACTTCTCAACGACTATATCTATTCAAGATGTATTTTTTAGGCAAAAGAAATGGTATTTTGATAATTTGGAATGATCATCTTTCTCTCTATAAAAGAACGTTCATAGATATCATTTTGAAATATATAAGTTTATATACGTTTTTACAAATTAAAAAAAGAGAAAAGAGAGAAATCTTTTTCTGATTTTTTGAGATAAGAACAATTATAATATTGCACAAATGATTGACAATAATGAATCCAAGTATGTAAATTTACTTATATATATAATTAATTAGTGAAAAAAATATAATAATAATGATCCTGAGAAATAAAATTTTTGTTTCATTAAGTAACCAACATATGAAATTTGTATTGTTCAAATAGTTTTTAAGCAGAAGAAAGAAGAATTTGTGATAGCTAATGGCAAGAAAAAGGAAATTAGAGGTTTTTAGGAAGAGTAGAGAATTAAAAAGGAATGGATGGAATTGGAATGTTAATCAAGAAAGGGATTTCTGTTTGGAATTTGGTTGTTGTAGCCTTGCCCTATGGATGTACCTTGTGTTTTTGATGAGGTTGTAAGTGGGGTCAATTGGTGACTCTAATGTGGGAGCTTTGTACATTGGGGTGTCATTTTTATAAAGAAATGTGTAGGAAAAATAAATCTGTGGATTCTTTTGGAGGAGCGTTCTTGATTTACCATGCTAAGTAGCTTGACATGTTCATTATTTACTTTACAACAATGCCAAGTTAGTATTAAGGAAAAAATAGATTAGTTGCATGAGATTACTCTGAACTATGTATGATATTAATGCGGATGCCCCTTTCCAAAAAAAAAAAAAAAAGGAAGAAGAAGAAAAAGAGTGCATTCTACCGTATGATGATTATGACAAGTTTCTTCCTTGCCATATTGTCATTAGTGATATTAAATCCCATCTATTAAAACTATCAACATGTAAATTTATAGTGCCAGGCATAGCATGGGACAAATAGTCCCAATTCAACATAACAAGTAGTCCACCTGTGTTGGGTCGGGCATACCTTAGGCTGTACCGTGATCGGCATAGCTCTAATGCAAAAAAATAAAAAAATATAAATATAAAATAAAATTGTACAAAATATTATAAAAAATATATCACATTTTATTTATTTCATTAAATTTTTTAATGTAACAATTTAAAAAGTAAAACAAAGTATATTTAATTTTAACTCACTTATTTTTAAATTTTACTTATATTTTATTACCACTACTTTTGGAATTACCATATTCACTAGAATTTAAAATGATTACATTTCTATTATAATCTTTCATGTCTAATCAATTCTTAAAAAAATACACATTTTTATAATTTACTATGTCATTTTACTTTTATCATCAACAACTTGACTCTGGCATTGAAAGTTGAGTTTGTTGACACTATAATTGTTGATGGGATTAAGTGATCATGTGCCATTGATACAGATATGAAAAATATGTACTTATTAAGCCTTAATTAATCTAAAATTTGAAATTCTAATATGCTACTTGTAATTTTGATAACGTGATCTGATTGTAAATAATGAAGTTCAATAAATGTTATACTTTTACTAACCAATTGTATTCTACATTGAGTTTATACCAAACAAAGCAAATCTCATTCGTTACCTCTACTGCTTCTTACTTCTTTTGTTGGAGTAGATAGTTTCATTGTTAATTCTATAATGTATGCAAGTTGTGATTGATACGGGCCTTTATTTTTTATATTATCAATCATTTTCATATTGGTGTAAAATTATTCAAGATAGATATATATATCTTATGTAAATTCACGTGGGAGTTCATAGTTATGGTAAGGCCGGCTAGCATTGAAAATTGTGTCTAATATTTAAAAAATTTTACCTAAAAAGATATAGTTAAATATAATATTAGTGAATATATTATTTTTAATAATTTTAGTATTTACTTAAAATTATCTATTTAAATTTTATATATTTATCTTCTTTATTGGTATTATTTGATAGAAATTAGAATTGTCTAGAAAGGATGTAATGATATCAGTATATGACAATAATTAATTTAATAGTAGATTTTTGATAGTTATATAAGTACTTGTAAGTTCGTTAGTAGTAAAATAAATATTTTTAAAAAATATTTAATCATTTTAATTATCTTTTAATCGGTATTCATAATCAACTTGACCGTTGGAATATTGTCATTGTTCATATTGTTAATATAGAATGAAAACGATGTGTGATTTTAAACATTTGGTAAGTTGAGTTTTATTATGTTGGGCAATTGATTTTCATCTTTTTGTAATTCAACTTGTTTTATCGGTATAACATCTTAAATTGTTGCCCCCGAAAGTAAGATGTTTGAATAAATAGAATAATATTTTTTATCTTCTCCATATAAGAAGAAATAAATTACAAAATATTTTTAATATTAAGGTTAATAATATGACATGTATATCTTTTATGGAATAATTTACCCTTTAGAATTAAAAAAACATATGATAGAATTATTATTTAAAATATTGTTAAAAGTAATAAAAAAATGTTATTAAATAATTTAAATTCATTTATAATAGTATTAATTGTATTAAAAATTACCAAAACAGTGTGTGGGTGATCAGATTTTAAAAACAATAACTTTGTTTTATAATTCTCAATTTTCTAAAATGTATTATACTATAATACAAATATAAAGTAAGTTATTACGTGATAACTATATATCAGCAGTTAAAAAAATATTAAATTTTATATGTAACAATCATGAATTTAATTCTTATTTAAATGGTAAGAAAAGTTAAATAACCTCTCATTTAATAGCATGTTGAGACATTTTTATAAATCTGAGTTATAAATTCTTCTATATATACTTTCAAACTAATAATCTTTTGAAATAAGAAAAAGCCCTCCAACTGAACTATATATTCCATCAATTCCTCCCAAGTTATCCTCTAGTTATATTGAAAAATGCCTAGCCCTATACCACACGGCCTAAATGGACTGTCTCCACGTGCGTGTATTGTCTCTTTTTTCATGTCCTTGCCTATATTTGGGAGACAACTTTTGCGTATTTCCCCACTGGATGATTGTTTGCTGTGCATCATTATTTAAGTTTCTCCAAGTATTTTAAACTTCTCTGCTAGCTCTCTGGGTGTCATCCGGTCATTTCTTGTTTGTTTTATAAGTGTTATATGATAGAGCTAGCTTCTTAAATTGGTACCTATATTCAAATACTCGAACTACAGGGGCCAGAAAGTTGGGAAGTGAAGGTCTGAGCTATATCAAGTGAAGAAGGTTGGTTCACGCGTAGTGATGCTGAATCATGATGGTGCATCCCGGCATCGGAGTTGAAGAGTTCGGCAGAGCCTCTAACGGAGGCATTCTTTAATCAAGTTGGGGGATTATCACAGGTGGGCCTACTTTTACCTGCAAATGCCAATAAGGATGCTATTTATGCTGTACACTTGGAGTACGGTGCTAACCCATTTGCCACCTGCATGGATTATGTAGCTGAGTTTTTTGTAACTATGCCTCTGTTTTTGGCACGACAGACTGATCTCACACCTTTTGGAACATAATTTTTCCATCCTCTTCGTTCGTCATGATAAAAATTGCTTGCTTGTCGCTCAGGTTTATGTTGATGACATTATTTTTGGAAACCCCTTTCCTTCTCCTGCTCATGAGTTTTTGTTAAAATTGTGAAAAATAAATTTGAAATGAGTATAACAGGTGGTTTGAATATGCTTTAGGTTTGCAAGTCATACAATATGCGAAAGTTATTTTCATATCGCAATCTAAATACGCAAAAGACCTAGCCAAATATTTTAATTTGGATAACAAGAAACATACTAGAGCTCTTATAAGTACTAGTATCAAGTTAGTTCACCACTCTCCTAGCAAAAATATTGAGCGAACACTTTATTAGAGCATAATATAGTGTCTTTTCATCTTCACTGCCAGCCACCTTGCTATCGCATTTAGTACTGGTGTTTGTGCGCAATTCTGGACTAACCCAAAAGAATCTTATATGAGTTTTGTGAAACGCATCATTAGATATGTGAATGACACTACTAGTTTTGGGCTTTGGTACTCAAGTGATTCTAATATAAATTTAGCTAAACATTTTGATAATAGCTGCGGGCTGTGTTAGAAAAAAATAAACTTTTGGCATTCTTATTTAAATGGTAAGAAAAGATAAATAACCTCTCATCTAATAGTATATTTAGATATTTTTACAAATTTGAGTTATAAATTCTTCTGTACGTACTTTCAAACTAATAGTCTTTTAAAATGAGGAAAAACCTTCCAACTGAACTATATATTTCATCAATTCCTCCCTATTTATCCTCCCTATTTATCCTCTAGTTATATTGAAAAATGCCTAGCCCTATACCACACGGCCTAAATGGACTGTCGCCACGGGATTGAGGGGGCGTCCTTCTCTCCCGTGGAGAAGGACCGTCCTTCTCTTAATATGGGCCGTTAGATGTAAACTCCGACGGTTACGTATTTTGAATGATTAAATTTAAAATCGAACGGCCTATGTTATATTATCCATTCAAAACGTGTGGACCGTCGGATTTTACATCTGACGGTTCAGATGAGGAGAAGGACAGTCCTTCTCCATAAGGGAGAAGGACGCCCCCCGGATCCGTCGCCACGTGCGTGTGTTGTCCCTTTTTTCATGTCCTTGCCTGTATTTGGGAGACAACGTTCGCTTATTTCCCCTCTGGGTGATTGTTTGATGTGCATCATTATTTAAGTTTCTCCAAGTATTTTAAACTTCTCCGCTGGCTCTCTGGGTGCCATCCGGTCATTTCTTGTTTGTTTTGTAAGTGTTATATGATTGGGCTAGCTTCTTAAATTGGTACCTATATTCAAATACTCGAACTACAGGCGCCAAAAAGTTAGGGAAGTGAAGGTCTGAACTTCGTCAAGTGAAGGAGGTTGGATCACGCGTAGTGATGCTGCATCATGATGTTGCATCCTGGCATTGGAGTCGAAGAGTTCGGCAGAGCCTCTAACAGAGGAATTCTTTAATCAAGTTGGGGGATTATCACAGGTGGGCATACTTTTACTTGAAAATGCCAAGAAGGATGCTATTTGTGCTGTACAATTGGAGTACGGTGCTAACCCATTTGCCACCTGCATGGATTATGTAGCTGAGTTTTTTGTGACTATGCCTCTGTTTTTGGTACGACGGACTGATCTGACACCTTTTGGAACATAATTTTTCCATCCTCTTCGTTCATCATGATAAAAATTGCTTGTTTGTCGCTCAGGTTTACGTTGATAACATTATTTTTGGCAACCCCTTTCCTTCTCTTGCTCATGAGTTTTTGCTAAAATTGTAAAAAATGTATTTGAAATGAGTATAACAGGTGGTTTGAATATACTTTTAGGTTTATAAGTCAAACAACATGTAAAAGTTATTTTCATATCGCAATCTAAATACGTAAAAGACCTAGCCAAATATTTTGATTTGGATAACAAGAAACATACTAGAGCTCTTATAAGTGCTAGTATCAAGCTAGTTCACCACTCTCCCGGCAAAAATATTGACCAAACACTTTATTAGAGCATAATATAGTGTCTTTTTAGCTTCACTGCCAGCCACCTTGCTATCGCATTTAGTACTGGTGTTTGTGCGCAACTCTGGACTAACCCAAAAGAATCTTATACGAGTGCTGTGAAACGCATCATTAGATATGTGAATGACGCTACTAGTTTTGGGCTTTGGTACTCTAGTGATTCTAGTATAAATTTAGCTAAATATTTTGATAATGGCTGCGGGCTGTGTTAGAAAAAAATAAACTTTTGGCAATTCATCATTTTTTCTCCATGTGATTGACTTGTAATTCATGCGGACATGCACAGCTTTACCATGTGTTTAATAGATATGAGTATGTCAATCCAGCTTCTACTATTTCTTAATTGAATGGGTTTGTTATAATTTATTTTGTGCACTAGTTCACTGTATACACTATACTCAATTTTTAAGATTTAAAACACTTTTATCAGTTTTGAAAAGTGTGTAAGGTTGACCTTGAATTTGAATTGATCTTAGATTAGGTGTACTTCAATTGAAAACTTTCAAAAAATTCATAGAAATTGAGTGTGTTTGTTTAGATTCAAAAAAGGAAAAAAATATTCGTCATTCTTGATCATTGACGACATTCCTTGAGGAAATCTGATTTTCTTTATAGGGGAAAATTAATGAGCTTTTCTATGTAAGGACTTAATCTATGGAGGAGAAGAGAAGTTAGGACTAGGAGGTCCTACTAGTGTTGGATTTGACCCCCTCTTTTGTGGTTTCCTGAACACACCAAGGATTTCTTGGTTAGTGTTGTTTTCTTCTCACAATTTATGGTTTTGAGATTTTTTAATCAATTATGGTCATTACTTTACATATAGTACCTTTATGGCTTACTTCGTTTTACTTTGTTCACATATGAATGGTTGACCTTAACTCATTGATTCTTCAACACATGTAAGTTTTCAGTGAAAGAATGAATTTTACTAAAATTATATTTTATTGTTTATGTTATTGCATTCATATATAACATATTTTTCAGTTGCATCGTTAGAAGCAGTCCATCTTATTTAGCACTTAATCTTACTTTGTGTTCCTTATGTATGAATTTCAGTCATTAATTTTTTTTTTTTTTAATCTAATAGCTTAGATAGAAAAAACAGAAGGTCCTGCTTCTCTTAAAGAAGCAGGATCCCCTGTCTCGTCTTTCCCGCATGCACTGCCTTTTTTAGTTGCGCCTAATGCATGCTTGTGCACAACTTTATTTTCCTACTTCTTCATTCGTAGCATTGCACGTGCACCTTCCCTCTCCACTTCTCACTTCTAGTGTCTCTCTCTCTGGTGCTCATTCTTGCGTCAATTTCCACCATTTTTCTCCGTCATTGTCCTGATTTAAGGTAATTTTTTCTTCTCTTTCATTATTTCCTCTCTCTTCTCCATGTTTTGTTCTTTTAGGGTTCTGTGCTTTTCACTTTTCTCTATGTCATTGTGCTTTTCACTTTGCTCAGAATTAATGGGCCATTTGTCATGATTAGGAGTCCTTGTGGTCCTTATTGATTTGTGGAGGGATATGTTGTTGGTATGGGTTCGGTGTTCCTTTTGGAGCCATGCCTTACGCGTACTCCACATCGTGTGATGGGCTGCCTTTGGCTTGTGTATGGAGCTTACAAGCGTATTTGGAACCTCAAACTACACTTTGAGGTTCTACATCTCAGTTACACTGCCCCTCAGAACAGATTCACACCGAGGTTTTTGAAACTAAGATTTCGTTCATGTGAGAGGGTGTGGCTTCCCCTTATCTATGCCCTTTTTGGTGGTTGGGTTTAATCCGTGTATACATAGAATTATGTGTTTTTGCTTTTTAGATGGCAAGCATAACAAAGTGTGTTGGAAAAAAAAGAAAAAAGATTCGCTCCGGTCTTAAACATATGAGTCACTATTAGTTGACCTTTAAGAGAGATGAATCTTCCTTCACCCGGGGAGTCGATTTTATTTGTTTTTACTAATAGGCATTGGGAACATGTTCTTACTAGATTGTCCCGTCAATTTTGTTGGTTTAAGAATTTTTTGCCAACATCCATGACATTGACCTGGTCTCATTCTCTTTCTTAACACATATTAAGTGTGACGGACCAGATTATTTTTTCAATAAATAACCTTCGTCAATGGTAACACAAACTAATACCCATAATTAACTTATGGATTCTATAAAAATTTCAACAGAATTTTCTCTATAACTGGACGAATACTAAAAATATAACCTTTTCAAATACATCCTGTACAAGCACATATCTAACCAAAATAATCAATACAAAACCTACAATACAAAACACAGGATCACAATATCTGCCATATCATCCATGACTCCAATACAGTACTCCTATCTACCGTATTAGATCTAGAGATATGCCATCTAAAATAAAATAAAGCTCAAAACATCAATATAAATGCAGAAGTGTAACTAAATCATCAAAACCTGCGGAAGTATAATAAAACCATAATATATAATAACAAGCCACCTTCAACCATAAGTGGCTGTTACATTCCATTATAATAATATGATCAAATCTTCAATGCACTTGACGTCCAACTAAGCTCTTCAAGCAAGTCACTCTCCTTGCTCTAACTAATCTGACGCTGGCTAAGTGTTCTCATCTGAAAAGATAAACAGTAAAAGTGAGCGTACAGCTCAACAAATGTAATCATAAGTCACACCTCATAGTAGAAAGTAACAGAAGCAATAACCGAAAAGGGGGAACACATGTAATCTCAACAGTCATGAATCTTGAGAGGGAAACAGGGGAGATCTGGGATCATTAGATTCTCACGGTTACATCGGTTATGCGTTATTCATTTTCATCATTATATCATCTTTGTGGACCCATACTAGTAGGCCGTACTAACCAACGATGTGAGAAAACGAGGAAAGGAATGTGTTCGCTACATATTCTAAAGCCACCGCTATATTTTAGGTCTGCAGTACTCGACCATTGGTTGCATCTCCACTATGCAACATTTAACCAAATGGCTACATTTTAGGCCTGCAGCACTCGATCATCTCAACACGCCCCATATCCCCTGGGGACCAAGGCAATCATCGTTCTTCCATAGTAGTTTCCTAAAGCGTATCACGAATATCACCCGCTCCCACGAGCGGCCGAATACGTGGCCATGTATTCCTCGGGTTCACACCGCAATGAATATGGTAAGCTAAAAAATACTACCCCTATGAATCATGGTCCTAGTTTCAAGGTTAGTTTCCATACTTGGAGAGAAAAATCCACATTTTTGCCATATACATTCACAACTCGGGAAATCTCATTCCCATCACATACATCTCTATCCAGGAAATCATTCTATCACACTGCACAAGGTGGATTCCCTTCCATTTACTTGCTCGGTTCACAACTTTCTGTGAAACTTAATCCCCTTATTCTTAACAAATCATTCTAAGTTCACGAGGGCGATTAGGATTTCTTACCTCTCATGATCACATATCATTTAGAAGCCTCTGGGACTCATTCCCTTGCTCTGGTACACGGATACACCTTTTCGGGGCTTACATTATATTGAAACATTTAGATATCACTTTCATAACAATTAAACGAGGGCAAAGTATGTAAATTTCCCATTTATTTTCGGATGAACAGTATCAAGGGGCTTTTAGAGCATCCGGACGCCGCGAATGGTTTGATACTTGTGAAATCAGACGTCCGGTTGACACATACACACAATTAGGACGTGGTGATTCATCCTTTGGGGTCGATTTAACATACAATGAAGGTAGAAACATGCAATTTTCCCCTTTACATTTGGATGAACAGTGTCAGGGCTAATTTAGAGGGCCCGGACACCACGATCGAGTCGAAACGTGCAAGATCGAACTCGCGGCCGACCTATATACATATTTAGGACGTGGGGATTCACATTTTGAGCTCAATTTCACGATACGCGGAAGGGAGACGGGAAATCCCCAATTTCGTGAGTTAGGGTTTCGGTAAAATCAAACTGAGTGGATCGGACACGATTCGAACAACTAACTAGATATCCCTTGATCATTGATCATGGGTTTTGAAAATTCTAACATTAATAATGGGTATCGACACAAAATACCCAATCAAATCAAGTAAAATATCGAACGAGAACGAGAAGTGAGTATGAGAACACTTACTTCGACGCGTGCTTTCACCTTTATAACTATCTCTCGGACGGATTCGGACTCCACGGCCTCGATCTCACCTTTCTCTCACTAAAACCGGCTCTCCCTCTCTCTCTAGAAGTTTCTAGGATCGTGGGAAAAATGAGGAAAAAGAAGCAGCTGCGACTTAAAATGGTGCCACCGCTCGAGCGTGCCTTGAGCGAGTATTAGGCGGTGCAATTTTGGAAATCCCGCTCGAGCTCCGCTCGAGCGGCCAACAGGCGGGCACAATTATGGAAATTGCGCTCGAGCTACGGCTCGAGCGCGCAGCAGGCGCAAGCCTGCTGGCAGCGCTTCAGCAGCACGAACCCGAATTCTCTCAATTTTTCTTTCGATACCCAACCTTATTCGTTCCATAGGCCTAGTATTAATCATTAGCATACTAATCACATCATCATTATCAAATTTTCAGACCCAAAACCTCACATTAGGGGTCAAACATTTTTAATTATTCCGACTGTTATTTCAAGCATGCTTGATATTCCCATGGGACAACCCTCAAATTATCATTTTTCAACCTAAACGATTCTACCTCATGGTCATATTACCTCCTATTTACCTAGAGCTCCTACTCAGTGGACTGACAACTCCTTTAAGACCAAGCTTATTCCTCTCTAGTGCTTGTTATATGTCACACTATTTTGAAAAACGGTTTTTCTAGTCACACATTGTGCTTCTCTTCCACCGGAAAAAAATGCTTCTCTTATATGCTATCCAAATAGGTGAACCTATTAACCTCTTGTCTCACATTTGTTCCAATATCATTTCATTTTGAGGCCATAAAGGATAACAACCTCTTTCATGGTTATTCATCTAGAGACTTATTTTGGGCCTGTATATTATATTTCTTGATCTCCCTTGGGTTTCTCTTGGGAGACCCGTCGATTGAGCCACCCTTGAGCAAAGATTGTCTCATAGTTATCGTCACTTGTTGGATGAACGAGACTCCATGGCCTATGCCTATTGATCCTTTGCCCACCTCTTTCCCTGGACCATCTAAGACCCCTATGTCCTTTCTTGGATCTTCTCTTGTTGTTATGGGCTAGTTTTCACAGATCTCTGACCAACTTGCGACTATTAATTTTATGGTCTCTCATTATACCATTTGTATCAGCTACTTAGAGTGTTGCTTGAAGGAGTATGATGGCTAGGGAGAGTTTTGATCCTCTTCACCGAGTTGCCGACCTTACAAGATCAATGGCTCAATTTAGAGTGTTTGGATGATGATATGTGGTTGGTTGCTCCTTTGTCTCTGTGACATAAAGAGGGTAGTGTAGGTGGTAAGGAAGTTGAGGATTATTTGGGCTGAGGGCAACATTTATGGAGTGGAACATTGTTGTGACTTCTGTTTTGGTTTCTTTTATTATTGTTAGTAGCTATATAGTAATTTACTTTCCATGCTTATTTGGTGAATGTGCTTCATGCATTATCTTATGGTATTATGTTTCATCATTAGGTATGTATGCCGAGACTTTTTTGATGTTCTATGCTTTTCTATTCAGCGTAGCATCTATTTTAATTTGACACACATTTTGTTGCACAATGTTTGGCATTTGAACTAATCGTGTTGAACAGGAAAAGCAGATTGAACTTCTTTATGTAGACTTTATGTTAAGTGTCTTGTTGTCTATCTTGTGTCATAAGAGTAAATTATATTGTATATCAGTTTTATTTCAGTAGAGTCTAAACTTGTAATTAATTAATTTCTTTTTCTTCTTTGTGGTTTAATGAGCTTTCCACAAAATTGTCGAAGGGAAAAATTGTTAGGGATTTATAATTGGCGAGTTTCACAATTTTCTTAGAATGCCTGAAGTGCGCTATAAGAGTGTGGAATACATAGAGGATTTATATCATGCATAGTTGAGGCACGACTGATGAAAGCTTAGTGTGGAATCCAGAGAAGATTCGAATCGTGTGTGCCTAATGTATGCCTATTGAATGCTTGTACGTGAAAAACAAGTTTCTACTTAAAGGGCGCTCTTATGTCAATTTATTTAGAGTACCATGACTAATGCACGCACGTGTGGTGATTCACTAGTTTTTTATTACACTTAATTTTAATATAATTTTTTTCTCTATCATGTGAATACTTTCTTATGTTTGCTCTAGCTACCAAGCATTGGGTGTGCGGGAGCTCAATATTGAATGCCTCTGTAAAAGAAGTGATTTTTGAATAGGAAAACTACATATTTTTATGAAATTGATTTACCTTATTTTCTCATTAATAAAATTCTAAAAACCCAATTAAACATATTGTATCCTGTGAGTATTTCAAAGTTTTATTAGTGGTATGGATACTGTATTTTTAATAGTGTTTGAAGATTCATTGGTCGTGAATCCTAGTCTACAAGCAAATTAGAAGGTGCCCTATTTCATTGGTGAAAGCAATTTTGAAAAGTTATTTGGTAAGCGGCATGAGTTAGAAATAAATCAGTTAATGCTTAATACGTCTGTAATACTTAGGCTATAAATTGACTTTTACTAGTAAATATGTTTTTATTAGATGGAGAAGTCAGAAGGGTTTTACTCTAAAATTGCTTGATTCATGTTGTTTTTTATCAATCCTTGTAATACTTAGGCTATAATTTGACTTTTACTAGTAAATATATCTTTATTAGATGGAGAAGTCATAAGGATTTTACTCTAAAATTGCTTGATTTTTGTTATTTTGCTTTATTAATCCTTGTGTTGAGTCATTTTCTACATTACATTTACTGCTATTATTGGTGATGAGTATCATGTTGGATAACTGATTAGCATTCGTTAGGTCTAGAATTGAACATTTCTTATGTGTATTGAATATTTGAGTACTTTGTACTTCCACATAGTTATAGGGCCTAAACTATTGTCAATTTAGTACAACCTATTTCTTTTAGTTGGTATTAGGGACGTTTGCTTATAGACATAATTAGACGAAGCTTGTATTGAGGGCTATGTGATATGCTCTGAATGTAAGGTCAAATTTGATTTTAACCGGTAACGAGGAAGGCTTTTGCATAATGTTCAGAAAAAGCCAATATAAGCTCATCAAAGGTTCCTCGATTATGGCAAGGAGATGCAAGCATTTAAGCCAACATTTGATGGAGGCATAGGTTTTCAAGGGTAATGGTAAGGTGACTAACGAAAAGTTTGATTAAGGTGGTGGTAGTAGGCTGAGGTTGTGTGTAAAGAATAGTAACTCTAATGAAGTTGTAATATCTTAGATATTATGAGGATGTATCAGCTAAGGGATTTGATTATAAGGCATTAGATATTCTGAGGTGGAATTAGTTATGATGCTAGAAGTATTACTTTACTTGTGTAAACTAGGAAAGATTAAATTAAATATAATTGGAGATGCTTAACTGTGGATTGATTTGTAGAAGGGTAGTTCATCATGTTTAGTGTGTTCGTTTGATGATTTCAATGGAACCTAGGGAGATGTGTAATGGCCAAATAGAGAAGGCTACCATGTTTACTCAATTGTTAAATTTATTAAGTGGGAAACCTTAATATGGTGTTACTGGGGCCATGTGGTCTAAGGGTATAAAATGTAAAACCCTAATTTGGAAGATGACGACCAACTATATGTTAAGTTGAGTGAATTCTTTAGCATATTTAATGTTGTAGGAAGTGATTGTTGCAAAGGAAGTGGATGGCTGCCTAGTACATGAGAGTTAGCAACATAGGATTCTCTTGGAGGCTAGGGGTGCCTAATCAACTAAGGTTTAATATAATCATGTAGATTAAGTGATAATGTGGCCTAATATTACAATGCTTATATGGCAACATAGGATACCTATTGCAAAACGATGGATTGTTGTGGTTTTAAGTGAGGAGATTAATTAACAAGGCTACATAATTAATGTAAAAGTAAGGGTGATGGCTGGCTAATTGAGAGATTAATGCATTGTATACTCAATGAGCTACGAGAGAAATTTAGGAAGGATGCTTTGTGGAAGGGTGGTCGAGTATAGAGTGTTAACTTTTGTCATTGTGCTACTATAAATTGATTAAATAGGAACCCTAATTTGATGTGCGGTGAGATTGTTAAATTTTGATCACTTTCTTGTGGGTGTTTCAATAAACGGAAGGTCGAATAATGTGTGTGAATAGAAGTGGCTGAAAGGTAATCAGGTTACAGAGGCCGTAGTGTGGACTGGTTGTAGAGTCCGAAGGCAACCAAGTTGCACATGCTGGAGTGTGAACTGATTGTAGAGATCGGATGGTGAACCTAATGCAGAGATCAGAGTGTATACTGGTTGCTAAGACCGACGGGCCAACTGGTTGCACAGGCCAAAGTATGGACTGGTTGTGGAGACTGGAGGGTAGATTGGAGATGAGGTCGAGAGACAACCAAATCATAGTTAGGACGGAGGGGCCACCAGATCAGAGATGAGGTCGAGGGGCGACCAGGCAAAGGCAAGTCCAAAATGAGACCGGGCGGAGAGGTTAAAGGCCGACCAGACTATCTAGTTTGAGAGCCAACTGAACTGCTAATTTAGAGAGCCAATTAGATTGTAGAATTAAAGGGGTGACGAAACTGTTTATACTGAAAGATGGCCGACTGTTAGTCCCAATGGCCAACATTATAAAAGTGTAGGAATTGCATTTTAGGAGTACAGGAGATGTGTTTTGAGCTAGATGTCATTATAAGGTGCGCGAAGTGCTTTAGGGTTTGATTGACAGACGAGAGGCGGTAAAAATCACTTATACTCTGTCTTGGGTCTTTAGAGAGTAGAGAGTACTCCCAGTGAAAGAAGAACGAGAGAAGAAAAGAGAGAATGAGATTTTTCCTTACTTTGGAGATCTGTTTTTTACTCTATCACGGGTCAGTTGCTTATACTCTATCTTGGAGTTTGTATAACCGATTTTATATAGTGAAAATTTTTTAAAATTTGTCTCATAATTTTTTCTTGATTAAAAAATGCTTTCCACGTTAAAATTATGTGTATCTTGTCTCTCTCTATTCTCTGTGATTGTTGTTTGTCTATGTGTCATTGCCATCACCATTTATTTTTCCTCTTGATTCATCCAACCCGTTGGCCAATTTCCAACAAGGGCTGTGTGATTCAGGGAAATGATGGTTAAGTTCACAAATTATTTAATTAAGTGAATTCATTTTATGGAGGAAAAATAATTAAGAAGGAAATCTTTATTATTAGAATTAAGAGGTAATTTATTAAAGAAAAATCCTAATTATGTTGAGGTGGCCGATTATGTGAGATATGTGAGGTAACAAAGGATTCCATGATATTCAATGTGGTGATCAAGTATTAGATGGTTATAAATGTGGTGGGTTGGCCAACTAGGGGAGGTGAGTAGAGACCAAGTGAAGCTAACCTAATAGGATTAAAGTAGTCTTGAGGTGCTTTAAGGTGAAGCGGTGCAAGGGTGGCTGGCTACACTAGAGTAATAAGGAATATAGGATTAATGAGAGGATTTAAGTAGAATTAGTAGAAAAAATTTAAGTATAGGGTTACAAAGAAGAAGGGGTGGCCGACTATGCATGTAGAGGAAGAAAACCCTGTTTTCTTTTCATTTAATGGCGTGGATTAATATAATTAAAGGAGCTGTTTGGTGGAGAATTAAATTTGTAGAGGCTTTAGTCTGTGAAGTGGCCATGCAAATGAATGGTTAGGGTGAACCATGTGGGTGATCATAGAAGCCTTCAGGTGTAATTAGCTGAGCCGTATAAGGCATTACAGTGACCAAATTTACACTAGGGAAAAGAAGCATTGGATGCTTGTGAGTTAATAAAGCAATTTAGGAGTGTTTACTTGAGTGTTAGTGAGGTGAGTTATAGTTAGAGGGGTTATTTTAGCGGAGGGGTGAGTAGGTGATAATTTGTGTTCACGTGACCTAGTTGGTGCTTAAATTCAACCAAGGTGGCTATTAATACCTAAGCGAGTTGGAGTTGGACAATTATTATTCATTTTTACTCGGAAGATCCTGATTGAGAGGAGGGAGAAAATAAGCTCTTGGAGGCCAAAACAAGGAAGAAAAAAAACAGAGAAGAAAGGTGTTCCAATTATTTAAGTATATCAATTCCTTTCTTAGAGATCCAAATCTATTCATAATTTATAAGAATTATGCAAAATAATCCTTTCTTTATATGTTACTATAGAGAAATATTGCTTAATGATTAGGCCATATGAAATAAGAAATGATGATGAATTGTGTATATATAATTAATGATGAATTTATGATACAGATTATATATATCAAGTATAATTATAAATAAATCTCAAGTTTCTTAAAGATAAAATTTTGCACTCATGAAGCAAGTACATCACTTCAATATATGAGTAGATTTATGTGTTTTCTCATCTATATTATTTGCCTAGAGTTATATTTTCAAGTTATATAAAGAAATAATGGAAGTAATTACTATTATGCCAAATCACTAAATATTGTAACATTAGGTTGTAAATTCATAAATTTTGAATTTTGATCTTTCAAATAAATAAAATAATATGTTTAGAGAAGAAAATATGATGATGAATGAATTACCAAAACGTCCATTAGTCGTGTATTAAAATGAGGGGTAAAATAATAAATTTGACACAAAATCTCAGAAACATAGACATTAATTTGTGGATATGTTATATCATGAATAATGGCATAAATACATGTATTTGAGTTCCTAAAATACCCTTGCCGTGGGGGCATGTGGAGGGGTAAAATGGGGATTTTGGCATATTTTCATGTACAGTATAGAAATGATGTTTTATATTAAATTGTTGTAAATTTCTAAGCGTTAGTTTACTCTTAGATAGGTGTGTGAAATCTACTATGTCCAGAATAGGGGCTGGCCGAGTGTATTTTTACACAATTGAAGGGCATGATAATACATTAAATGCTAAGGAGTTAAGTAGGGGGTTTAAGTAGGTATTAATGACATTTAAATGTTGTAACTAAAACCTCCTAAAGCTGACCAAGTCAGATGAAGGGCTGGCCGTGTGATTCATGTGTTATTTAGGTGGTTTATGATGCCATTTTCTACGTTAAATGCAAGGAGACCTAATTCATTATGTGTAGTTAAATAGCATGAGATGTTTTAATGGTGTATCTTCTAAATTAAGGTGGGTTGTGGTCAATGGAAGATCTGGGTGAGGGGTTTGGGTGATTAATTTAGTGGTTGAACAATAACACATCTAGGTTGTAAGTAATAGGAAAGATTGAATATCGAGTCAAGTAGAGTAAGTTGGATTGTAAAATTATAATTTATACCTTAAAGGTTGAGTTGGCTGAGTACATTGATAGTATATTCCATATTTTATTTGTCTTTGTATAATTATTTACTTCTTAATCTACACTTGATTCGATTACTGTACCATTATTGTTCACATTTTATGGATAAATAAATGAGATCATGTAAAAATACTTAAGTTTTGAATAATATGAAATTTAAGTAACCTTAGTATAATTAATAATTTTTAATACTGATTCAATATCCAGGGGTTGAAGTCTATTAATATTGTGAATAAATTCTTATAACCATTTGACCATCGTAGAGAATATTAGGGATATAAGGGGTATTGAGCTTGGACATATGTGATGCCGTGAGTGTTAGAGATTTCCCTTGGCCACTGTATTGTGGGGAGAATGCGTTGAACAGTAAATGTGGTTGTATGCCAAGTTCAAATGCCAAGATACCTCACATTACTGGCTTAGCTAATGGGGCGTAAATACATTAAATTTTTGTTTATAGTTGTAGAATAAAATCCAATGAGATTACTGACTTCTTGATATTGTGATGAGTTATAATGGGACATATGTTGTATCGAGATTTACAAGAATCCATATTGTTGATTATTTTGGATTTGATGGAATCCAACTAATTCATGATCCATTGGGATCACATTACTCTCGTTTCTTATTAAGATTTGAGTTTGAGCCATATATCTTGAGAATTTTTGTTATGATTTATTATTATCGTATTACATTATAATGACTTTTTGGTGTTTTTTAGTTTATTGATATTACCATTTTGTTGTTCAATGTAATTTATGAGTTGGGCATTTGGTTCATTTATCATATTCTCTTTCATTCAAGAATAGTAGAGGTACTTGATGGATTCGCTTTGGAGGAGTTCTAGCACAGTAGAGTGGAGATTGAGGACTTCTGTTGAGTTTATTATATTTAATTTTTATTTTAAGTATTTATTTATAGAATAAAGATATTATTTATTTTTTATACCTTTTTTGGCTGAGTTTTGATTTATGATGTAAAAGGACATTAATTGATTCCCTCTTATATTTGTTGGACGTTAGTGTGACATGAAGGTGTTTCATTTTGAATCAATTGGATGCATGTTTAAAAGTGATCATTTATTGAAAAAATAATGTGTAAATATTTTTCAGAGTTGTGAACTGGCAATTGGGCTGGAGCTTAGATCATGGTGGGCTTGAAATTATTAGACCACTGATTTAGTCTTAGAATATTAGACTTGTTGCTTATTGTTGGCCACGGACTTTAAAGATTTTTGGTTAATTATTATGAGCTAAGTCTTGAATAATTGGGTGAGACCGTCATAACTTATAATTCAGCTATAATTAAGATAATTATGTTGATGATTAAAATGTGTAGGTGGACCGTGCATTATCGGGAGGTTGAGTATATGATTAAAACGAATATTTTTATAATTAAGAAATAATTAATTTTCTGAGGACTTACCATGCTAGATAAATTATTTAGATTTAAACATTATGCAAATTACTATACGTGGATTATTAATGGAGCTCGGCCGAAAATTGGAGTGCATTCAGAGGCAATAGTCTTGACTAAATTAAAGGAATAATTAAATTGACACTTATCTACTCAACTAAAGTAAGGACCCTTGTTTTGGAGGAGGGATGTTTGATCGGCCCATTGAGATGTTTGGAAGGCAAGTCTTGTAATATAAAGATTTAAATAATTTATTAGAGGGAGTTAGGGAGATTGGCTATCCTTAGCCGGTCATTCACACCAGACCTGGAAACTATATTTTTGTAAATTGCTTGCACTTTTGGGCTTGAAAATGTCTACTTTTACCCCGTTCCCCTCCCTCCATTGTCTGATTCTTTGCCTTTCTGTGTTGTATTTTGTGAGTGTTACCATCCTCAACACGGGGATTGGAGTGAATGGAGGGCTTATGTGAAGGTGCTGTGGGTGAACTGGATGCGGCCCGGCCCCTTCTCCGAAAGGGAGCGGGGTCCCGTAGGCCCCCAGCCCGTCCCTTCTTTAGTAAAGCCGATCTCTTTTCTCCAATGCTGATGCTAAAACGGCACAGCCTAAGAGGACCGTCTGAAAGGATCACCACCTCTCCCATGGTACATCTCGCACGTATGAGTTGCTATAACTATTCAAGATGATATTCTGGAACTTGAAAGATAAATCCGTCAGAAAGCTATAAGAACTTTCCAACTTGACAATGGGACTCAATTCTCGAAGAAACGCTTCACCAAGTATTGCACTAGCCTTGGGATTAGGCTGGTCCGCACTTCGGTAGTAATAGGAGAAAACTGACAGCAGATCTGCACAGTCGGATAAGATAAAAAATAACATCTAACTCTTTCCCTCTTTCCTTAAAAATTGTCTACGCGTAAGCTTGTGCACCAAAGTTTTGATCCGTGTGCTTCCCTCTTTGTCTTCTTTCCATGGACGACTTTGTCCTCCATGCCTGTCTATTTCCCTGCCTCGATCAACAAATGTTTGTTTTTTGTGTTGTATTTTGTGGGGAATAATTCTCCACTCCGCCGTCCCATGTCTGTTGCTTTGCTGTCAAGATATATCAATGGATTAAATACTTGAATTTCTGTGCTCTTCTATGTTTGCCAGATTGATCTACAGAGGAGGATTCTGTCAGCTGTTCCTGTCCCCATGAGTCAAGGGGTGCTGCCTTCTCTTCTGCAGCAGCTTTCATTTGATATCTCCGAGGAAACACCCAGAAAGCTGGCATGGATGACAGATGTTTCTGCAGCCACTAACCCGGCAGACTCCATGATCGCCATGCACATCCGTTCTATCTTGGATCACGTCTACCAGAGATTGCGCCACCATCGCAGCCTATTGACTGTCAAACCGGCAAAACAATCGAGCATCCAACTTGTTATTGTTGGGTTACGGGTTACTTTTGTGTGGGCCTATACTCACTTGTCGTGGCGGATGGAAGCAAATATTCTCACCTCATGATGAAGGCTTGAGTTGCGTCTATTGGGTACTTGAGGCATACTTTCAAGTAGTACTGCGCTCAATCTCACTTGAATTGCGCTCGACCTCAAATTCCAGAACCGGGTGCTCGATCAGCGCCCGGATGGCACTCAAGCGCAACCTGCGCCCGGTTGGCGCTCGAGTGCAGCTTGAGTGCGGGGCCTGCGCTCGATTCGGGCTTGAGCGCGGGGCCTGCGCTCGATTGGTGCTCGAGTACAGCTGGAGCGCGCGCCGGTTTTATAAAACGTGTACCTTGCATTTTAGGATTCGGTCGATCAGTTTTGAACACCGTTTCTGAGAGAGAAAAGAAGAGAAAGAGAGAAAAGAAGGAGAAGAGGAAGATTTGAGCCTCCGGTTGGATTTTGAATCAAGTTCAGTCTCTCGCCAATCACGCATACAAAGTTCTTACTGCTGAGAAGAACATCTGTCGGGTTTTATTTATACTCTTTCACTTTATACTTCTTGTACGAGCTGTTTGAAATAAGGGATTGTCACCCTTGAGATTTGTGATTTGTGTAACTGATAAACTATTGCTAGTGAAAAAGTTCGAACTCAATGTTCGAACTCAAAGGAGAAAGTCCATGAGACTCCAATGTTGAATAGAGATAAGGATGAGGCTGTTACTCATGATACCGCTGATCCTATCGAGACCATTCCACTCTGACGATCCTCGAGAGATCGAAGACCCTCTATTTATCTGTTGGCCGAGGAGTATGTGTTACTTACCGATGGAGAGGAGCCCGAATGTTTTGAGGAAGTAATGGAGGATGAACACAAGGCGGAGTGGATGGAAGTTATGCGAGACGAGATGACATCGTTGCATGAAAATCACACGTTTGAGTTGACAAGGTTGCTAAAGGGAAGACAAGCGTTGAAGAACAAGTGGGTCTTCAAGTTAAAAACAGATAAAAACAGCTCATAACCGAGGTACAAAGCGAAATTGGTTGTAAAGGATTTCAATCAACGAAAGGGTATTGATTTTGATGAGATTTTTGCTTCAATTGTAAAGATATTTTCTATTCGAGTGGTGCTCGAATTGGTTGTTCTTGATTTGAAAGTAGAATAAATGGATGTGTGAACTGCATTTCTTCACGGTGATCTTGAGGAGAAGATCTACATGGAGCAGCCAGAGGGAATCCTGGTCAAGAAAAAGGAACAATTAGTGTGTCGTTTCAAGAAAAGTCTATATGGGTTGGAACAAGTACCAAGGCAATGGTACAAGAAGTTCGAGTTTGTTATGGTGGGTCTAGGCTACCAGAAGATGACCTCGGATCATTGTGTCTTTGTTCAGAGATTTTCTGATGATGATTTTGTTATTCTCTTACTCTATGTGAATAATATGCTGATAGTTGGGCGTAATGCCTCTTGGGTTACGGAGTTAAAGCGACAACTTGGGAAGTCCTTTGTTATAAAAGACTTGGGGTCGACGAAGCAAATTCTAGAAATTAGAATATTTCACGACTGCAAAAGCGAGGAAGCTGTGGATGTCACAAGAGAGTTATGTAGAGAAAGTGTTTCAATATTTCAACATGAAAAAGTCAAAATTAGTGAGCACCCCATTGGCAAATCACTTTAAGTTGGCAATCGGCAATGTCTTTCTATAGAAGATGAAAAAGTATATATAAAAGACATTCCCTATTCTTCGGCTGTGGGTAGCCTAATGTATGCCATGGTGTGTACGAGGTCAGATATAGATTATACTATTGGAGTTGTTAGTCGATTCTTGTCAAATCCCGGTAAAGAGTATTGATCCACGGTGAAATGGATTCTAAAATATCTCCAACGAACTTCTAAATTGTGTTTATGTTTTGGAAGCAACATGCCACAGTTGGTTGGGTATACTGATACAAATGTGGCGGGTGATATTGACTCACGAAAGTCTACTTTGGGATATTTAGTCATATTCGCAAGAGGAGCCATTTTCTGGCAATCGAAATTACAGAGGTGTGTTGCTCTTTCCACTACTGAAGTAGAGTTCATTGCTATAACAGAGGCAAGTAAGGAGTTGTTACGGATAAAGAAATTCATTCTAGAACTTGGTCTCAAGTAGGACCGATATGTGTTGCTTTGTGATACTCAAAATGCGATTCACCTTTGCAAGAACTCACTATTTCATTTCAAATCAAAGTATATCGATGTGAGGTATCATTGAGTACAGAATGTCGTTGATACGGGGTTGTTGGTGCTGGAAAAGGTCGGGACCAAGGAGAATGGATTGGATATGATGACCAAAGCATTACAAAAGGGAAGCTTAAAACTTACTATTCTATTGCCAGGATGACGATAAATGGCCTCACACGGTCGTGAGGGAAAGTTTATTAGGTTATGGGTCACTTCTGTATGGGCCCATACTCACTTGTTGTGGTGGATGGAGACAAATATTCTCACCGTATGATGAAGGCTTAAGTTGCGCCTGTTGGGCGCTCGAGGCGCACTTTCTAGTAGCATCGCGCTCGATCTTGCCTGAATTGCTGTACTGCTCAAATTCAAGAACCGGGCACTCGATCAGCGCCCGGATGGCGCTCGAGAGCGGCCTGTGTCCGGTTCGTGCTCGAGTTTCCCTCAAGCGTGCGCCGGTTTTATAAAACGCATGCCTTGCGTTTTAGGGTTCGGTCGATCAGTTTTGAGTGCCATTTCTAAGAAAGAAAAGAAGAGAAAGAGAGAGAAGAAAGAGAAAAGGAAGATTTGAACCTCTGATTAGGTTTTGAATCAAGTTCTAGTCTCCACCAATCACACGTACGAAATTCTTGCTGTTGAGAAGAACATCTATCGGGTTTTATCTCTACTCTTTCACCTTATACTTCTTGTACGGGCTGTTTGAAACAAGGGGTTGTCACCCTTGAGATTTGTGGTTTGTATAACTGATAAACTATTGCTAGTGAAAAAGTTCAGACTCAGTGTTCCGTGATTTTTCTCCCTTGTTTAATAGGAAATTTTCTACGTAAAAATCGTATCTTTATTATTTGTGATTGATTGTTGTGTGCTTGGCATCGTTTATTTTGTATTTCCTTACGGTTCAAATACGTAATCAATTCCCAACAAGAATTGACCTGTTGTGCACCATCAGCTCAGTGTTGATGACCTGTTAATGATTCTAATCTGTTTCATCTTTGAACACATGATGTAGTGATGCATCCCTAAATCTAGATTATTAAACGAATTAGTGAGTCACTTGATCTTTCCGATAGGTCGAGCCAAAGTAGTTTTGTTTTTTGTTATTTTGAATATAGATCCTACATACCATAACTGTTAAACAAGAGGTCAGAGGATGGCGAAAACTTAATTTTTAGTATATTATTCGACGCTTAAATCAAAAATATGTCTGCGATAAAAGAAAGATGGAGGAAGACAAGATATGTATGCATATATACATGTACTAGGGGATTGGGTGTTGGCAAAAAATTGAGCTCCGGGGAATGTGCCCAGCCAATAGGTGGTTTTAAGAGATGAAGGATTGAGCTTCTGTGATTGCGCTCAGTTAGGAAACGACTTAGAGAGATGGAGGACTGAGTTTTGATAAATATGCCTAGCTAGGGGGCCACTTTGAGGGATGGAGGACTAATTTCCACTAAGTGCGCCTGTCCAAGGGGTGGCTTAGAGAGATGAAATACTGAATTCCGCTAAGTGCGTTTGGCAAAAAAGGTCACTTAGAGAGATGAATGATTGAGCTCTGATGGATACACCTGACCGGGAGGCAACTTTAAGAGATGGAGGATTAAACTTCACTGTGAGCACTCGGTAGATGAGTGGCTTTAAGATGGAGGATTGGTGTCACGACCTGGGAACACAACATACGCAAGTTAAAAATAAAATTAATAATAATATTTCCATCAACCATAATAACCCAACCCGGGTGTGACAATCATGCACATGTATGATCCAATATAAATAAAACCCGCACAAGATCTCATCGGATAAGAATCCGGACAAACATAATACACGACCTGCTAACCATGATCGCAAGGAAGGTATCAACATTACAACAACTCATCCACATAATACTATAACTTTAATATTTTACATACAATGATCAAGGCCATCATCCGGCAAGAAATAATAATCATAACATATCCTCGAGACCAGAAATATACCAAATATAACATCTCCACTCACCAAAAGGAATATCTGAGCTCGATCACGTCCGAGCTCTTACAAGCGTATCCATACCACTAGTATGAAGGGATAAAACATGAAAATGTAAGCCTAGAGCTCAGCAAGCATCATCGTATAAAAACAGTACTCATAAATCAGGAACAAGGATATCGCATAGCAATCACGTAAAACAAAACATCATGTCCATGAAATCCCTAAAATTCGAGGGAATGTCTCGTACTAAATCATCGTCCGTATTAAACAGTCCCTCTGGGACATATTCATAATAAATAACGATTCGGTCAAATCTCGTAGACGATATCATATCATATGATCCGAGGTCACATTACATAATCGCGACCGTCACCACATCCATGTGGGACACAAACTATCGTCCGGATCTAAATCTCATAATGCAAAAATTGAAAGAAGACCACCGGAACTAAAACATAAATCAAAACACGTTTCGGGTTTATCACATTAGCACGTACGAGACATTCCTATCGCCTATCCGTGGGCTAAACCACGTAACTCAAATCACAGTACACCCAAATACGTGCAGAAATACAAAGCATGCACGAAATCGGAGAACCAAAGATCAATGATACCAACTTGAGGAAGGGTTACCATCATCCGGTAACCACGGCTATATCGGCTACGAATTAAGCCAGTAGCTCAAGGCCATCCATGTACTCTGTCTTCCATAGATTAGGAACTTGCTCACTATGTTTTACCACCTGCGGCTTTGGGTGCAACATCAAGTTTTAGTTATATATTAGGACGTCCGAATATATTAGTTTTCCGTCAATTCCTTAAGATGGTTTGTAATATCCCGGATTTTTGTTCGGATTAATTTAATATTAATCATAATTTTGGGCAAATTGGACGTGATAAAATTTATTAAATATTGAAAAATCTTTGGAGGATATTTGTATCGGTTGNAGGCTGGCGCCCGGGGTGCGCCGGTGTTGCCCGAATATCGATTTGGATTTTGGATTAAAAAGAAAATTAAAATGGAATATATATATATATATATATAATATTATTATTATTATGTATATATATAATATTATTATTATTATGTATATATAATTGGATAAGAATGAAAAAAAAAAAGGAAAAGAAAAACAGGAGAAGAGAGGGCTCGGGGAGAGAGAAAACGGTGAGGAGAAATGGGTTTAGGGTTTCGTCGGAAATGGAGAGAAGAAGAGAGGAGGCAGACGGCCGTCGGTGGCGGCGGCGGCGTGCGCGAGGGCGGCACGGTGCCGGTGGTGGTGGTCGGCGCGCGCGGTGGTGGTCGTCGGTGGGTGCGGTGTTTTGGTCGGTGTCGGTGGCGGTGAGGAGAAGCCAGCGGCGGTTGCCGGTAATGGCGTCGACGCGGCGGCGCACGGGAGAGATGTTTGTGTCGGTGGTTGGCGGTGGCCATGGGAGGAGCGACCGTGGCCGTGGGTGAATCGGCGGTGGTGGCCTGTGGTGGCTTGCGGCGAGAATCTGCGAGAGAGGAGATCGTCAGGCGCGCAACGGCGGCTTGGCCGGTGCCGGTGCCAGGTGGTGCCGGGAGGCGGTGATGGCGTATTTAACCGTGCGGTGGTGGATCAACGGCCGTTCGCGGCGGCGGGCAAAGAGCGACGCGGCGGCGGAGAGGGTCTGTCGCGCAGATAGAGAGAGAGGGACGCGCCACGTAGTAGAGAGAAAGGCTCGATTGGAGCACTTCGGGACATCCTTTCTTGAGATCTGCAAAGTATGAGGTCGAGGCAAGTATCGTAAACCCTCTCTTTGGTCTAATTTCAATTCCGATATATTTTGGATCTTTGTTTGGATTTTTTTACTAACATGCATGTATTTTTATATGCCTAAATTATTTATTCGGACATGCGTGTGTAATTCATTTGATGTTTTGGAGATTGTTGGGTAGGTTTTATGATTTTGGAGAATTTGATATTTTTAAAGCAGAATAATTTATTGGACTCGGTGTATATTTATATCGGTATACAGAACTTGAAAATATACACGAAATTTGCATTGGCCGTGCATTTTCACATGCACGTGCGGGTTTTAGTCACTACATTTGGATTTGGATTATTTGATTACGGCCGGCTCCGAAGGGAGATTATTTGTTATTTGGAAATCCCTTTCCGCCCGGCGGGAAAGGCTTTGAGTAGTGACCATTCCCATTTGGACAATTTGACTTGACCTTAGAATATATTCGGGACGTCCCAAATATATCGACAAACTTGAGGAATGCACCCAAAGCCGCGGGTGGCAAAACATAGTGAGCAACCTTATCTATGGGTACATAGTACATGGATTTTGGCCTAAGGTTACCGGGATTATGAGTAACCCTTCCTCAAGCTAGTCTTTAAATAATGAGAACCCAAATTTGGTGCATAATTTGTATTTTTGCATTGATTGGAATTGGACTTTGATTTGGATATGGATTTTTGGACTTGGATTTAAGATTCGCCGATTTTGCCTATAATTGGGCTTGGTATGTCTCGTACAAATGATTTTGATTATATGTTTTGATCCGAATCTTTGGAATATCTGTTGCGGTGCTGCTTCAGTCTCTGCGCACACTATTCGATCATCCGGCTATCGGATTCTGCCTCAGATCACAAGCTGATCGGGCATTGGATTTGGATTTGGATTTGGAATCGGACTCGGATTTGGACTCCGATCGACATCGGTTTTGGAATTGGTTCGGATCACCTATGTTTTTGTTATATATATATATATTTATATATATATATACGTCCCGACGAGGACTATTTTGGAAATTTGGACATTTGTTTGGATTTGGATATTTGATTTGGGTACGAGACTACCATTGAATTTTTGAAATTTGGATCTTGGATTTCGGTTGGATTCGTTTTATCGGCGACTTGGATTTATCTTGGAATTTGATTGGATTTTTCACCCATTTGACATTCCCCTCGATTTATTGGACGTCTTTTGACTAAATATGATACTTCTTGGGCATTAGGCTCATTTTTGTTTTGTCCCTTGAGTAGAAGGTTCGGATGCGTCTGAGTCTGAGATATGATCGGTCGGATATTCGTCCGAGTTGGTGAGTTTACATTTATTATGGTTTGCTTTGATATTTGATGCATTTGGATTATGGAATTGGCCGGATATAGGCTTATTGTTATATGTTGGGAATAATCGAATATTTGTTTATGTTTGATTTTGATTTTTGGGTCGGATTATTATCTCCCTTACGATGATTGTAGAGCAGGTCGTATTTATTTTGCTCGGACTATTGTTCGATGAGGTCCTGTGATGGTTTTAAATTTATTGAGTGTATATTTCGGTTTGTCACACCCGAATTTTGGGACTTGGTATTATTGGTTTTAAAATTAATTGGGATTTTAGATTTTAGAAATTATAATTAATTATTTAAATTGACCTGCTTGGTTCGGGTTCGTGACAGAAGTGGTATCAGAGAAAAGTCGTAAGGAGAGGTACTTTGGGTTATTTTGGATAAATATTTGACTGAATATTTAGGTATAATCAGTATTATCTTTGGTTGATAATAGAAAATTTGTGTTGTCGAGATTTGGGTTCGAATCAGAAGGTCGAATTGTAGGAGTCTGGGTTTGGATTGGAATAATGATCATCTGATAATGATGAGTCGCACAAGTGACGCAATGTATGGTTTGATATAGAAGTTGAATTAAAAATTTGTTTGGTTTCTACAAATATGTAGAGAGTTTGTTGGAATTTGTACTTTTGGAAAAATAGTGGCTTGAAATTGGAGTTGGTCCGAAATCTCGCGGAGTAGAAGGAGATTTTGGTCAGCAAAGGAGTATGTGATAAAGTTAATCGACTTGAAATATCGCGGAGTAGAATGAGATTTTTGATTGGCAGAGAGATTAGCGGTGAAAGTGGAGATGAATGAAGATTCTTCAAGATTGGATGCCGCAGATAAAGATGAAGAAGTTCAAGTAAAATCAATTCGTTTCTGCTTGCTAGAAGACAGGACAATGAGTCGTCCATGCAAATCTTTCATCGCTGAAGAATCGAAGGATAGAGTTCGTGGTTCGATCTCTTACAGCAATGCTCAGGAAGATGTTGAAGAATTTGAAAGATTTGTTGAAGCATGATAGTAGATGAGGACTTCAAGATTCAATCGGGAAGTAGTTGGTGTCATTCAGACGCACTTATGACAAGGAGCTGGATCATACCTTGTTGATCAAGTCAGAGTAGCTTCAAGAGAAGCGTTTTCAGAAGAAATCAGAGCATTGGAGTCAAAACTCGAAGAGTGGATTTGTTCAACATTCAGAGGACAAGCTAAAAGAAATTCAGGTGAAGTAAAGTCTTCTTCCTGAAGTTTGAGTTTGCAAGATCAGCCTGCAAGTTTAGCGAGAAGAAGTTCGCAAGACGTGGTTGCTTCGTCAGAAATGAAGTCTGCTTCAATTGCGGCCAGATAGGCTATTTGTCAAGGATCATTCAAAATTTCGGCATTCGGTTTCCAGATGTCCTGATAGAAGATGGATGGCTCTAGGCGAAGCATTTGCAGTTATGGCCCATGAAGATAGAGCTGGATTCTCAGTTGTAGAAGACTATTTTGGCAAGTCAGTCACATTTTGCATTTTGGGTTATGGATCCTCAGAGTTCCAAGGAAGAGTCAGTAAGAAGACCTAAAGGTTATTTTAGCGCTGCAAGCGAATCATCTGTTGAGAGATGGGAGCTGAGTTTATCCAGCATATGGTCGCATCCGGGAGTTATTCTGAGACCATTGAAGATATTTTGATTATCTGCAAGCTTGAAGATGTTTTTCAGAAGATTCAACTGGATTGCTCATGGATTAAGAGATGAAATTTGTTTTCGATGTTATGATTGGATCTGCATCTATTTCGAAGGCTCCGTATGGAGTAGTTTTGTCTGAGTCGAAGAAATTAAGACAGCAATTGTAGAATTTGTTTTGAGAAGGGTTTTGTTCGGCCAGGTGTCTTGGCGTAGAATGCTTTAATGTTCTCTGGCGAATGAAATTGGATTGATACATCTATGTTTGGATTATTTGGAAATAGGATATGTATCACTTTCATGGATCGAAGATTTGTTGGATCTATTTGAAGAAATTTGGGTTTTCTCTAAGATTGATTTGTGCTCGATGTGTCCTTAATCGAGGTTTCAGTTGGAGTATGTGTATAAGACATCTTTCAGGTCAATGTGTGGCCATTATAAATGTTGATTGTGCTTTTGGGCTGTCAAATATTTTAATGTCTTTTATGGATTTGGTCGATTGGACTTCTGATCGTGTTTGGATTAGTTTTGATGGCTGTGTCACTGATTTTCTAATTTGTTTGAAGAATATTGAGAAATATGAGAATCCGATTGGAAAGTCTGCTGGAGATTTCAAGAATGTGACATTTGGAGATTCGAAGAAGGTAGAAATAGTGACGAATTTGAAAAGACCATTTGAGGTCGCGGGAGTTTAGAGTTTCTTGGCTTTAGTTGATTGTGATGGGAGATTTGTGAAAAGTTTATCAAGAATTTCAGTGTTGTGGCACCCTTGGAATAGAAGTGATCAGTATTCAAATCAAGTGATGCTAATGGGAAGAGTTTTCGGTAATTGAAGAATAGATTATCTTCGGTGTCAGTTCTGTCGATTCCTGATGGATCAGAAGGATTGGTAGCGCTCAGTAATGCTTCTGAGAAATATTTGGATATGTTTGGATTTTGTATGGTCGAGTGCTTTATCCAAGAAAAGTTTGGAGGTGCGGTGCAATATCGAGGATTTTGCATGAAGGTGCTGTGGCAAGAATGCCGGCATGAGGATTGGGCCAAATGTATTTTCTCTCTTTGTTGTCTGGATTGGATTTCGAACTAAGATTCTATTTATGTGAGAAGTTCTTATGAGGATCTATGGTGATGTTCTTTTCAGACAAGCCGTTTGAAAGTCCAGAATGCGACACCGTTTGGAGGATTTTTGTGTGAAGTGCTATGTCGAAGATGCCAATGGGAAGACTTGTCCAGAAGAATTTCCTCTTTGCTGCTAGGATTGGATTCTGAATGAAATTTTTATCTGTGGGAGAAGCTTTTGAGAAGATCAGAATGAAGCCTTTTTGGATAAGCTACATTAAAGTTGAAAGCGATTGAGCAGGCAATCTCGGGCATTCTGTACCAGTGTTTTCCCTTTGCACGTTTGAGAGGATGCATGTTCGCGAGAATTCTCTCGTTTGAATATCGTTGATTGGATGGAAGTTCGGAAGCAAATGAAGTTGTTAGCATCTATATTGAGTTTGGATTTGTCTAAGTTCGATGGGAACGTCGAAGATTCTCCACCTTGCAGAGTGGAGAGAGAATTTTGATGACAGATTGATTATGTGCCGAGATTTGTAGGCAAAATATAAAGCGTGAGGTTGTGGCCTATGTGGCAAGGTATATTAGTCCCTAAAGATGAAGTCGAGCAGAAGAAGAAGCCTCGAGATTTGTGTTTCAGGTCTACCTCGAATGACTAGAAGATCATGGTAGTAATTTGGACGATGATGGATGAGTTGATGGAGTTAGCTCTTTTATTGACGATCAGGATGTCATTTCTGAGATTCGTTGTTGGCAGGTTGTCGAGATGAGAAGATTGTAAGATATTCTGATTCTGAAACTTCTGGTTTTGATTGGAGATGGATAATCAATCAGAGTAGTGCAGCGGAAGTATATAGACTTTTGGCTATTTGTCACCAGATATGATTTGACGCTTCAAGCAGGAGATTGGATTTGCAGTCCGATTTGAAGTTTAATGTGGATATTCAGATGTTTATGGAAGCACCTTGAAGAGAAGAATTTTGATTTGGAGGTTGTCGGGTTATTTGAAGATAAGGTTCATCGGAATATCTTCCAAGTGTTCGGTAGATCAGAGAGACGGTCTGCATATTGATCTTATCTCTTAATTTGATGTATGGACATTATATGTCTTATGTGAATTGTATGATAAGTATGGGAATGCTCATTCGGATGTGTTTGGATTGGAATCGTCATCCATCGACGAGAATTTGTGTTGAGCCAAAGTTTCAATTCGAATTTTGGAATGGAAATGATCCACTATTGAGGATCAGATTTTGGATGAATCACTCAATCGAGGAAGTGGTCTGAGAAGAGCGAAGATGACACTGAAAGAATATCCTCATTATATGATATTTGAGGTTGAGATTCGGATTCGTAAATTTCGAGGCCGAAATTTTTGTAAGGAGGTGAGAATGTAATATCCCGGATTTTTGTTCGGATTAATTTAATATTAATCATAATTTTGGGCAAATTGGACGTGATAAAATTTATTAAATATTGAAAAATCTTTGGAGGATATTTGTATCGGTTGGGCTGGCGCCCGGGGTGCGCCGGTGTTGCCCGAATATCGATTTGGATTTTGGATTAAAAAGAAAATTAAAATGGAATATATATATATATATATATATATAATATTATTATTATTATGTATATATATAATATTATTATTATTATGTATATATATAATATTATTATTATTATGTATATATAATTGGATAAGAATGAAAAAAAAAAAAGGAAAAAAAAAAGGAGGAAGAGAGGGCTCGGGGAGAGAGAAAACGGTGAGGAGAAATGGGTTTAGGGTTTCGTCGGAAATGGAGGAGAAGAGAGAGGAGGGACGGCCGTCGGTGGCGGCTTGGCGGCGTGCGGCGAGGACGGCACGGTGCCGGTGGTGGTGGTCGGCGGCGCCGGTGGTGGTCATCGGTGGGTGCGGTGTTTTGGTCGGTGTCGGTGGCGGTGAGGAGAAGCCAGCGGCGGTTGTCGGTAATGGCGTCGGCGGCGGCGCACGGGAGAGATGTTTGTGTCGGTGGTTGGCGGTGGCCATGGGAGGAGCGACCGTGGCCGTGGGTGAATCGGCGGTGGCGCTGTGGTGGCTTGCGGCGAGAATCTGCGAGAGAGGGAGATCGTCGGCTGCGCACCCGGCTTGGCGCGGTGCCGGGTGCAGGTGGTGCCGGGAGGCGGTGATGGCGAGCATTTAACCGTGCGGTGGTGGATCAACGGCCGTTCGCGGCGGGCGGGCAGCAGCGACGGCGGGCCGGCAGAGGCTGTCTTGGCAGTCTGTGAGAGAGAGAGGGGACGCGCACGCAGAGAGAGAGAAAGGCTCGATTGGAGCACTTGGGACATCCTTTCTTGAGATCCCGCAAAGTATGAGGTCAGGGCAAGTATCTGTAAACCCTCTCTTTGGTCTAATTTCAATTCCGATATATTTTGGATCTTTGTTTGGATTTTTACTAACATGCATGTATTTTTATATGCCTAAATTATTTATTCTTGACATGCGTGTGTAATTCATTTGATGTTTTGGAGATTGTTGGAGTGGGTTTTATGATTTTGGAGAATTTGATATTTTTCGAAAAGCCCGAATAATTTATTGGACTCGGTGTATATTTTATCAAGTATACAGAATCTAAAAAAATACACGAAATTTGCATTAGCCGTGCATTTTCACATGCACGTGCCGGGTTTGGTCACTACATTTGGATTTGGATTATTTGATTAACGCCCGGCTCAGACCAGAGATTATTTGTTATTTGGAAATCCCTTTCCGCCGGCAGGAAAGGCTTTGAGTAGTGACCATTCCCATTTGGACAATTTGACTTGACCTTAGAATATATTCAGACGTCCTAATATATCTGACAAACTTGAGGAATGCACCCAAAGCCGCGGGTGGCAAAACATAGTGAGCAACCTTATCTATGGGTACATAGTACATGGATTTTGGCCTAAGGTTACCGGGATTATGAGTAACCCTTCCTCAAGCTAGTCTTTAAATAATGAGAACCCAAATTTGGTGCATAATTTGTATTTTTGCATTGATTGGAATTGGACTTTGATTTGGATATGGATTTTGGACTTGGATTTAAGATTCGCCGATTTTGCCTATAATTGGGCTAGGTATGTCTCGTACAAATGATTTTGATTATATGTTTTGATCCGAACCTTTGGAATATACATTGCGGTCTTTGCTTGATCTCTGCGCACACTATTCGATCATCAAGCTATCGGATTACGCCTCGAATCACTGGTGATCGGGCATTGGATTTGGATTTGGATTTGGAATCGGACTCGGATTTGGACTCCGATCGACATCGGTTTTGGAATTGGTTCGGATCACCTATGTTTTTGTTATATATATATATTTATATATATATATACGTCCCGACGAGGACTATTTTGGAAATTTGGACATTTGTTTGGATTTGGATATTTGATTTGGGTACGAGACTACCATTGAATTTTTGAAATTTGGATCTTGGATTTCGGTTGGATTCGTTTTATCGGCGACTTGGATTTATCTTGGAATTTGATTGGATTTTTCACCCATTTGACATTCCCTACGATTTATTGGACGTCTTTTGACTAAATATGATACTTCTTTGGGCATTAGGCTCATTTTTTTGTTTTGTCCCTTGAGTAGAAGGTTCGGATGCGAGACGAGAGTCTGAGATATGATCGGTCGGATATTCGTCCGAGTTGGTGAGTTTTACATTTATTATGGTTTTGCTTGATATTTGATGGATTTGGATGATGGAATTGGCGGATATAGGCTTATTGTTATATGTTGGGAATAATCGAATATTTGTTTATGTTTGATTTTGATTTTTGGGTGGATTATTATCTCCCTTACGATGATTGTAGAGCAGGTCGTATTTATTTTGCTCGGACTATTGTTCGATGAGGTCTGTGATGGTTTTAAATTTATTGAGTGTATATTTCGGTTTGTCACACCCGAATTTTGGGACTTGGTATTATTGGTTTTAAAATTAATTGGGATTTTAGATTTTAGAAATTATAATTAATTATTTAAATTGACTCGCTTTGCCAGTTACAGTTCGTGACATGGTTCTCAATTAAATATACAGTGGGGCAAGTTAGCTACAAATATCTCAACCTTCCTTCCGGCGGAAATAGCCTCAATACCTTCCTTCCGGCGAAAGTAGCCTATTATATACGTCCCCGTCGGGACTAAGCCTCCCCGTCGGGAGCGGTACCAAATGTCTCGTGCCTCGGATCACATAAACCACCCCTCGGGTCTCGGACCGTCATGGTCCCGTAGTGATCCTACCCCCGGTAGCATGCATTGTTAGTGCAAGGCCTGATTCATGGTTCCATAATATACGGATACATAAACATATATATAGATCGTCCAGGTGTCCAAAATCCCTCCAAATCATAAATATCAGTACAAAACCACCGCGCAACCGATAAAATATACATGCATGTACACAATTGATAAATTTGGGGTATATAAAAATACATGCATGTTAGTAAAATCTCCCACAATAGTCAAAATGTATCAGAAATTAAATCAGACCAAGAATAGGGCTAGAGAATACTTGCCTTAACATTATACTCCGCAGATCTGAAGAAAGGATGTCCCGAAGCACTCCAATCGAGCCTTTCTCTCTCCTGCCCACGCAACCTGCGCGCACAGCCGCCTCTCTCCTCCGCGTGCGGCCTCAACCACACCGCTGCCGCAACCTGCCGCCTCGAACTGCAGTCGCCGACCTTCCCGGCGACCCCCGTCACCTCAGCTGCCCCCCCGTCTGGCCGCCGCCCTCTCTCCCACGTGGCTTCTCTCCTCACGCAACCGTTGTCGATTTCTCTCCTCTCGAACGACTTCTCTCCTTCGCACCACGCCACCGCCGCCTCAGCCTACGCCAGGCCACAGCTCACCGCTGTGACCACTGATGTCGTCGCTACCACCCCGAATGGCCGCCATCAACTCTCCCGACACCGATTTCCTCACCCATCGCCGTCGCCGCCGCCGCCTCCGCCTCAATCCGCAACTACCGCAACAATCGCAGCCACACCCACAACCACCATCGACCGTCGTCGCCGTCGCCCTCTTCCTCCTCCTCTCCCTCCTCCTCCTTCCTCACGCTCAAACCCTAGCCGCCCCTTTTTCTCCCTCTCTCTCCTCTTCTCCCTCTCTCCCCGACTCCTTTCTCCTCTTTTCTTCTTTTTCTTTTTTTTTCTATCCTTAATAATAATAATAATAATAATAATAATAATAATAATAATAATAATAATATTATTATTATTATTATTATTATTATTATTATTATTATTATTATTATTTCTTTTATTTCAAATTCCAAATCGTATTCCGAACAACAGCACAGGCGCTCCTCGGGCGCCGCCCCAACATCCCGATCACTCCTCAAAATTTTAGAATATTTTAATTTACTTTTACCACGTCCGAAATACCCAAAATCATAATTAATATTAAAATAATCTAATCAGGATCCGAAATATTACAATTGGATTCCGGTGGTACGCTTAGTAGGAGAGCGGCTTAGAAAGATAGATAACGAGCCTCAGATAAATGTGCTCGGTAAATGGGACGGCTTAAAGAAATGGATGATTGAGCTCTGCTGAGAGTGCTCGGTAGAAGAGTGGCTTTAGGATAGAGGATTGGGCTCCTACAGTACGCTTGGTAGGAGAGTGGCTTAGAGAGATAGAGGATCGAGCTCTGTTAAGTGTGCCTAGTAAAGGGGCAGCTTAAAGAAATAAAGGATTGAGCTCCGCTGGTTGTGCCCAGTTAGAAGGCGGTTTTGAGAGACGAAGGATTAGGTTCTAATGAGGACACTCATTAAACTCTTCTTTGCTTACTAGTGGAGGGGCTTCCTTTATCTTGCTACGCGAAATCGACTTCACCGGTCAAATAGTGCTAGAGTTTAAGGCCAACACGGTGCCTACACGACCACGAGCTTGAATCAAAATATTGTTCTGAAAGTCAGGGATACACCTATCCTGTAATAGCCCTCAAGTGAAATGAGAAAAAAGACGGAGAGTATGTTCTAATTGCTTGAGTGTGGTTCTCGCCGTTTTTATAGAGTTAGCTCCTGCTTCATTGGAAGGAGAGAAGCCCCCCTTCCCTATAGAGAGAAGATGATATATATAGGGCAAGGGCTACGAAACCTACTTTGGGGCGCACGATTGGTGATGGTTGCTTACTCAGATTCGTTGAACTATCTCCTCGAGCGTGCCTAGAGGTTGGCATAGCAATCATAGCCTTTCTTGGGGAAGTGAGAAGGTTGTGCATGGCTTCTTGGGAAGACAAACTATGTAGATGGAGGTCCTACGGATTTCAACTGTACTGTCAAAATAATTATCATGGCCGCTTTATGACAAGTATGATAATCATAGCCTTTCTTGAAAATATTACGGAGACACACTTGCCATATTGGGAAGATATGTTGAGTAGATATTTTATGGATATTTGTTGAGTTGCCGGTAGCTGTGCAAGAGGGGGAACCATGGGCGTGGTGCTACGTGCAACCCTAATCACCCCGCTTCCTACTGAACGGTTTTGAGTCGATTTACTTAGACTAGCTGCATTGCGTTAGGATCTTGGACCTTGAGTTGCGAGGAGCCCTATCAAGCTATTGATCTACTACAATCTAGATTCTGGACCGGCCCATGATACCGGACTCATCATGCAGGTTGATCTCATGTACAGATTAAGAAATCCAGATTGTAACACTACAATTTGGGGAGAGTTGACGTCGTACCCTCGATGCAATAGGGTGCATCTGGATTTACAGGAAGTATTGATGCATGCGACCGCTTATGGTGCCCTTGTTCATAATCAGATTGCATTCTTGACATTATGGCTTGTTTTGTGATGCCCCATCCAACTTTAAAATCCCTCAAACATAAAATAGCACCATACTCTTATATAATTTCTTTTGAGTTCCATTTGGTCCTAAAAAACTATAAATCAAAATAGATAAAAAAAATGAATAAAAAATATATTTTTTTTATATTTAAACTGTATGAAAAATTATAAGGAAAAAACTCAGATAGAAAATATATCTTAAAATATTAATACTTAATGAATGTATTTTTTTATTTTTTAATTTTTTTATTAAATTATATTTTTAACGATTAAACAGATCTGTCATAATGATAGATGGAACGAGGGTTCCTGCTCTGCAGAAACACGGAGCAGAAACAGTGCCGTAAAATTCAGCCGTTGGTGCGAAATCTAATCTCCATGAAATTTTTAAAATTTATAAATATAAAAAAATAAATTATAACAAAAGAAAATTAGAGGCGTTGGATTTTATGCCAACGGCCGCGATTTTGCGACACTATTTCTTTCCGCGTTTCTACCGAGCAGGACTCCTGTTTCTGTTGGAATATGGGTCACTCCCGTGTGGGCCCATACCCACTTGATGAGGCGGGTGGAGGTCCATATCCTCACCGCATGGAGAAAGATCAAATTGTGCTCGCCAGAAGCTCGAGCGGTTTTTCCAGTATGTCCGCCGCTCGCCAGGCGCTCAAGAGGAGCACCAGCGGTTTTTCCAGAATGTTCCCTGCTCGCTGTCCGTTTGAGAGGCGCTCGAGCGGATTTTCCAAAATGTGCCCCGCTCGATGCGCGCTTGAGAGGCGCTCGAGCGGGGGCTGGCGCTCACCGCGCGCTTGACAGCCGCTCGAGCGGGCGCCGGTGATATAAAACACGGGATTTGCGTTTTTAGGGTTATGAAATCATTTTGAGCGCCGTTCCAGAGGAGAGAAAAGAAAGAAAAGAGAGAGAAGAAGAAGAAGAGGAAGAATTGAGCCTCCGTTCGGGTTTTCAATTAAGTTACAGTCTTAGGTGATCCCACGTACGAGATTCTTGCTGCCGTGAAGAACGTCTCCCGGGTTCCATCTCTTCTCTTATTCTTTATACTTCTTGTACGGGCTGTCCACAATTAGTTGATGTTGTTTTTCGTGATTTGGGGTTTGTGTAACTGATCAACTGCTGCTAGTGAAAATTTCAGACTCTGTGTCCCGTGGTTTTTCTCCCTCGTTTCATAGAGAGTTTTCCACGTAAACATTGCGTCTTTCTTGTTTGTGTGTGCTGTTCGTGTACTTGATATCGTCTATCACGTATTTTATTGCGGTTCAAACAAGCTTTTAAATCTAACAAGTGGTATCAGAGAGATTTTGGTTCGTGTTGGGTATTGTGACTTGTTTGAATCGATGGCATCTTCGTCGTCAAAGAATTTGCCATTTGGTATTGAGCAGTTCAACGGGCAGGGGAACTTCATTCTCTGGCAAGAGAGGGTGAAGAACATTTTGACGAGAGAAGGGACAGTGAAGGCGTTGAAGAAGAAAGATGAAAAGCCTGAAAAAATGACTGACGATGAATGGCAAGACAAGAGAGATCTTGCAAATTATACTATTAAGTTGTGCCTGGCGGACAACACTCTTCAAGAAGTTATTGGCCTAACTGATCCGGCGGAGATCCGGGAGAAGTTGGAGAGCCGTTACAAGTCCAAATCTCTGACAACTATACTGCACGTGAAGAAGCAGTTTTATGGCTTACGGTTATCAGAAGGAGGGAGCTTTGACAAGCACTTGGATGAATTTAACCGGATATTGACGCAGATGTCTGCTCTTGATGAGAAAATCAAGGAGGAGGACAAGGCACTGGTTCTACTGGCCTCTCTGCCGGCCACCTATGATCACATCGTCACGACCTTGCTATTTGGTAAGGATACCTTAAAGTTGGATGAAGTTATTGCTTCTTTGCTTATGAACGAGTCCAGACGGTCACAATGGACATCATCATCTTCTCATTCTGAGGTGCTGGTGACCGAATTCAGGGGAAGAAGTAAAAGCGTCATCAGAAATCAGGAGAAAAATGACGCAGCAAGTCACGGTCCAGATATCAAAACCTAGAGTGCCATCACTGTGGCAAAAAGGGCCACATCAAGAAGCACTGCTACAAATGAAAGCGTGAGAATGCTGAAGGTAGTGGAAAAAGACCGATAAGATTAGGGAGGAAGAAAGAACTCTGCTTGTTACCCAGGACCGATCTTTGGCTGGTGTGCAAGAAGGATGAGGTGGTAAATCAGGTGATCTTGAGACAAGTTGGGTGGTGGGATGGTGGTGCTTCACTTCATGTCACGTCACGGAAGGAGTTCTTCACATTATACACTCTTGGCGATTTTGGAGTGTTGAAAATGGGCAATGAAGCTATGTCCCGTATTGCTGGCTATGGTGATGTGTGTCTTACAATGAATAATGGAACCAAGTTGCTGTTGAAGGATGTTAGACATGTCCCGGATGTTCGATTGAACCTGATCTTGGCTGGCAAGCTTGATGATGAGGGCTTTTGCAGCACCTTCTGCGCAGGAGCATGGAAGTTGACTAGAAGGTCTCTAGTTGTGGCTCGGGGCAAAAAAGTTTCCAATTTGTATATGTTGCAAGCCTTGATTACAGCGGGAGATGTGCATGTTGCTAGAGATGAGGAGCTTTCAGATTTGTGGCACCGTCGGTTGAGTCACATGGGTAAGAAGGGCCTGAACTATTTGGCGAAGAAAAATTGTCTTCGGGGTGTAAAGACAGCTTAGCTGAAGACTTGTTCTCATTGCATGGATGGAAAGCAACGACTGATCTCATTCAATGGCAATTCATCTACAAGGAAGACTGATCTTCTTGAATTGGTCCACTCCGACATATGTGGCCCATTCAAGGTGAAGACTCTTGGAGGTGCACTCTACTTCATCACATTTATTGATGACTATTCTGGAAAGTCGTGGGTGTATCCGCTGAAATCGAAGGATCAAGCTCTTATGTTCTTCAAACACTTTCATGCTTTGGTTGAGAGACAAACGGGGAAGAAACTGAAATGCATCCGAAGTGATAATGGTGGGGAGTACATCGGAGCTTTTGATGAGTATTGTCGATCTCATGGAATTCGTTATCAAAAGACTCCACCGAAGACACCGCAACTGAATGGGGCAGCCGAACGGTTGAATGAGACTTTGATGGAGAGGGTCCAATGTGTGCTTTCAGAAGCGAAGCTCCCTGGATCGTTCTGGGGGGAAGCCTTGAGGGCCGTGGCTCATGTCGTCAACTTGTCACCACACAGCACCTTGAACGGTGAATGCCTGAAAAGATATGGACCGGAAAAGATGTATCTTACAATCACTTGCGCGTATTCGGATGCAAGGTTTTTGTTCACGTTCCCAAAGATGAGAAGACCAAGCTGGAGTCAAAGACTAGACAGTGCATATTTCTCGGTTACGGGGAAGATGAGTTTGGGTATCGACTGTATGATCCAATTGAGAAAAATTTGGTTCGATCTAGGGATGTCGTGTTTGTTGAGCACGAGACAATAGAGGATATCGGCAAAGACTCAGAGTTTGTCTCCAAGAATGATGACAGCCGGGTACGTGATTCAGATCTTTAGACACTGTTCATGTGGGAATGAAAGTCAAGGCAATCTTTGAAGATGAAGAAGATCTCGAGACCGCAGGTGCCGAGAGTGATGAGGATGAGGCTATTCCTCCTGACACTGCAGAGCCTATCGAGCTGTTCCACTCCGACGATCCACGAGAGATCGAAGACCCCCTACTCGTCTGTTAGCCGAGGAGTATGTATTACTCACAAACGGAGGAGAGCCCGAATGCTTCGAGGAAGCTATGGAGGATGAACACAAGGCGGAGTGGATGGAAGCTATGCAAGAAGAAATGACATCACTGCATGAGAATCACACATTTGAGTTGACAAGGCTGCCGAAGGGAAGAAGAGCATTGAAGAACAAGTGGGTCTTGATTGAAGGCAGAGATGAAAGCGACTCACAACCGAGGTACAAAGCAAGACTGGTTGTGAAGGGTTTCAATCAACGAAAGGGTATTGACTTTGACGAGATCTTTGTACCAGTGGTAAAGATGTCTTCCATTCGAGTGGTGCTCGGGTTGGCTGCTGTTCTTGACCTTGAGGTAGAACAGATGGATGTGCGGACAGCGTTTCTTCACGGTGACCTGGAAGAAGAAATCTACATGGAGCAACCGGAGGGATTCCTTGTCAAGGGGAACAAAAACTTGGTGTGTCATCTCAAGAAGAGTCTGTATGGCTTGAAACAAGCACCAAGGCAATGGTACAGGAAGTTTGAGTCTGTCATGGTCAGTCAGGACTATCAGAAAACGGCCTCGGATCATTGTGTTTTTGTTCATACTTTCTCAGAGGATGATTTTGTTGTTCTCTTGCTTTATGTGGATGATATGCTGATTGTTGGGCGTAATACTTCTCGGATCGCGGAGCTAAAGCAACAACTTGGGAAATCCTTTGCTATGAAGGATTTGGGACAGGCGAAGCAAATTCTGAGAATTAGAATTTTTTGCGACCGCAAATCAAAGAAGCTGTGGATGTCACAAGAGAGCTACGTGGAGAAAGTGCTTCAACGCTTCAACGTGGAAAAGGCAAAATCAGTGAGCACACCGCTGGCCAATCACTTCAAGCTAAGTATTTGTCAGTGTCCCTCTACTGAAGATGAAAAGGCACGTATGATAGGTATACCCTATTCTTCTGCCGTAGGTAGCCTAATGTATTCCATGGTGTGTACGAGACCGGATATAGCTTATGCTGTGGGAGTTGTTAGTCGATTCTTATCAAATCCCGATAAGGAGCATTGGTCCGCTGTAAAATGGATTCTGAAATATCTTCGAGAAACTTCTAAGCAGTGTTTGTGCTTTGGAAGCAATGAGCCCCTACTAGTTGGATATACTGATGCAGATATGGCAGGTGATGTCGACTCACAGAAGTCTACTTCGAAATATTTAGTTATGTTTGCAGGAGGAGCTGTTTCCTGGCAATCGAGATTGCAAAAATGTGTTGCTTTCTCTACTACTGAAGCGGAATTCATTGCTATTACGGAGGCAAGCAAGGAGATGCTATGGATGAAGAAATTCATTTGGGAACTTGGTCTCAAGCAAAAACGGTATGTGTTATTTTGTGACAGTCAAAGTACAATCCATCTTAGCAAGAACTCATCTTTTCACGCCAAATCAAAGCACATTGATGTGAGGTATAAATGGGTGCGTAATGTTATTGACACAGGTTCGTTGGTGTTGGAAAAGATCGGGACCGAGGAGAATGGATTAGATATGATGACAAAGACATTACAAAAGGGGAAGCTTGCAACTTGCTGTGCTATCACCGGGATGACAGTGTATGGCCCCACACAGTCGTGATGGAAAGTTTGTTGGGTTATGGGTCACTCCCGTGTGGGCTCATACCCACTTGATGAGGCGGGTGGAGGTCTATATCCTCAGCGCATAGAGAAAGATCAAATTGTGCTCGCCAGAATCTCGAGCGGTTTTTTCAGTATGTCCGCTGCTCGCCGGGCGCTCGAGAGGAGCTCGAGCGTTTTTCCAGAATGGTTTCCCGCTCGCTGTCCGCTCGAGCAAATTTTCCAGAATGTGCCCCGCTCGATGCGCGCTCGAGCGGGGGCAGGCGCTCGCCGCGCGCTCAACAATCGCTCGAGCGGGCGCCGGTGATATAAAACGTGGGATTTGCATTTTTAGGGTTATGAAATCATTTTGAGCGCCGTTCCAGAGGAGAGAAAAGAGAGAGAAGAAGAAGAAGAGGAAGAATTGAGCCTCCGTTCGGGTTTTCAATTAAGTTCCAGTTTTCGGTGATCCCACGTACGAGATTCTTGCTGCCATGAAGAACGTCTCCCGGGTTCCATCTCTTCTTTTATTCTTTATACTTCTTGTACGGGCTGTCCACAATTAGTTGATATTATTTTTCGTGATTTGGGGTTTGTGTAATCGATCAACTACTGCTAGTGGAAATTTCGGACTCTGTGTCCTGTGGTTTTTCTCTCTCGTTTCATAGGGAGTTTTCCACGTAAAAATTACGTTTTTCTTGTTTGTGTGTGCTGTTCGTGTGCTTGATATCGTCTATCACGTATTTTATCGCGGTTCAAATAAACTTTTAAATCTAACAGTTTCCAACGACAGATATGTGTTAGGACGACGTGAACAATGCCAATGTCACGTCGCGTATACCTTAAACATATTTATTAAGCAGCTAGTCAACCTTGAAAACTTCCGCTTATCTAATCCAACCTGAGCTGGACGCGGTGTGCCGGTTGGTAACCGCAAGTCTGACGAGGCGACACGCCGCTGGGAAGTGGATACTCGTCAAACCGTGCGACCGACGGACCCAACCGACTGCGGTATCCCTCCGAATTTGTCAAATTAATATACTACACGTCGGATCCACGTGAACGTGATTACATCCAGCTAAGATTAGCGTTCGCATCCCCACGTGCTACGTGCAACGGTCAAAACGCATGCGGTTTTGTCAAACGTATAATGCGAATTTCTTACCGTAATTTTTGACAGCAAAAACCATTCATATTTGACAAGCATTAAACGAAAATTGGATTATTAATCATATTTAAACAAGTGTTAGAGGGATAATCTTACTTTGGATATTTTAATATATCACCGTGTTTAACTTATAATAAGAAAAATATTTTTAATTTATTATTAATTATTATTATTTATTTATTTGGACAGCATTTATTACATGTTATATATAATCACATTATGAATTAATATGTGTATCGAGGAACCAAAAACTGGTTAAAAGCAAAGGCCTTATTTTAGAGTTTTTAAATAAAAATTTTAAAAATGTCTTATAATATTGAAATATAAATAATAATTTATATATATATATATATTTATATATATTTTTTTTTCAAAAAATTGAGCTTTTTCGAATCCATGATAGAAGAAAAGTGGATTCTTGTGATCAAGGAAGGAAGACGACGGAATGAAAGCCGTCGCTTCCCGCCGCAAGATAAATAACATCTGACATGACCGTAAAAATCAGCAGAGCAGAAGACCCAGATTTCACGGTGGTCCAACCCCCCACGTTCTCTCGCGATCCATCTTAACCTATCTCCTCCCTCTATATAAGCACCCTCCCATTTTCTTCACTTCACATAGCCGCCGTTGTCGGTGTTGTTGAGCTCCGAATACCATTATTTTTGGCCTACATTGCCGTTGTTGTTCTGATTTTGGTGTTATCACAGCAACAAAAAGGAAGGGAAGAAAACTGAGCAGAGACAGAGGGGGATGACGGTGGGAGCGGGAATTAATGTGTCGGATGGGAAGCTTGTGGTGCTGGGGAATTCCGTTCTCACAGATGTTCATGACAATATCATTGTAACTCCGGCCACCGGCGGCGGTTTGATCAACGGTGCATTTATCGGAGTTGATTCTGATCATGTCAGCAGCCGCCGGGTCTTCCCCGTCGGCAAGCTTCAGTTTGTCTCTGAATCTCTCTCTTTTTTATTTCTCTCCCACAACTTTTGATAGTTAAATTTTGCTTTTAAGACAGAAATGTTTCATTACCTTCATAGGAATGCCATAACTTATGTCAATACTCGTAGCTCTGCCTACATTCTGATGACCAGGGATATGGCTTCTAAGAGAATGTGATACTTTTTGGTTTCTTTTTTACTCTTGCCTTCCTTCATTCTTCCTCATGCTTATCTGAGATGATATTACGTTGAAATATTAAACTAGACGTGAAAGCAGTGTGTCTTGGATGTGGTACGCTGTGGTTAGTAAAATTTGTCATACTTCTTGTGAGGCAAACGAATCCACACTATTTTCCCACATAACACTAGAATTATGAAGAGAATGGCGTGTTCTTTTTTCTTTGTAATCACATGAACGGGCTTAGGCCCCAGAAACAAAGGCGTGTTCTTTAATTCTGGGAATTACGCCTTACTAAATATATCCCTTTATGGGGGGTGTTCTTCAACTGTGAAAAAGAGAAAAAAGAACTATTCCTTAACCATTTAGTTTCTATATTCCTCCGAAATGTAGAATTCTTCTTTTATTTTATTTTATTTTATTTTGAACATCAACTCATCAGATGAATTATCGGCTAGATCTGGTATATGACCATTTCTGATTGCTGGAGTTGCAGGGAACTGCGCTTCATGTGCCTGTTCAGATTCAAGTTGTGGTGGATGACACAGAGGATGGGCTCATGTGGACAAGACATCCCTGTTGAGACTCAGTTCTTGATTGTTGAAGTAAATGGCGATTCACTATTTGGCGATGATGGAGCAAATCAATCAGCCTTGTATACTGTCTTCTTACCTGTTCTTGAGGGTGACTTCAGAGCTGTACTGCAAGGAAATGCACAAGATGAGTTGGAGATTTGTTTGGAAAGCGGTAAGAGAATTGATATCCTTTCTGATGCTGTACGAGGAATTTTGTTACTTCTCCTAAATGCTAAATTAATTGAATTGATATAGGAGATCCTTACGTGGAAGGATTTGAAGGGACTCACTTGGTTTATGTGGGGGCTGGAGCTGACCCATTTGACGTCATTACAGATGCAGTCAAGTAAGATCAATTTGTCTATGCTTACCTAAATGATTTTCCCCTCGGATATTATCAGCTGCAAATTTTTCCCTGGAAGAATTGGCGGAGTCCCTGAAACAACATCTATGTTTGTATTTTTGTGCTTACATGATATGTATTCATCAAGCTGTTAATTCAACATAATCTCCACTAATTTCCTGAAATCAAAATTATAAACTATCAAGTGGAAGGACAAAATTCGTGAGAAAGTCATAATTGGTCTAATCCAAACTGATTCAATCATTTCTGTTTCTACAATTTAATGTAGGTGGATGCGTACAATTTCTGTTTTCTTAGTATTTACCCTAAACTATCAACATGGTCTTGGCTTGGTCTACTTTGCTGTAAAGTTGCATTTCCATGATTGTATCCAGTCTACTGATATTTCCATCTTAAATGTACGTAGGACTGTAGAGAGACATTTACGGTCATTTACTCACCGTGAGAGAAAGAAGGTATGGGCTTCTGTTGTCAGAACCATCGTTATGCTTGCGTTAAATATAACCTTGCCTAATAAAAATTTAACTGTTTGCTTTATGCTCAGATGCCAGATATGTTGAACTGGTTTGGCTGGTGCACATGGGACGCATTTTATGCTGATGTTACTGCAGCAGGAGTAAAGCATGGATTAGAGAGGTATTTTTCAGGTTATTTATCAGCAAATGTGGAGACTGAACTCTTCTTGCATGATAAACATGTATTGGCACTTTGTTTTCGCAGTTTCGGGAAGGGTGGAGTCTCTCCAAAGTTTGTTATTATTGATGATGGATGGCAATCAGTAGGCATGGATCCCATTGGTGAAGAATTCAAAGCTGATAATACGGCCAAGTGAGTACTTCTAGCTTCCAACCTACTTGATTTTCTGCTTCTATTCTGAGCTTTGTCTTATTAGTTTTTGATAATTTGACTTTGTACTTTTTTCTCCCAGTTTTGCAAACAGGCTAACGGATATCAAAGAAAACCACAAGTTCCAGAAAAATGACAAAGATGGTAATAGATTAGAAGATGGGTTTCGTCATTTTATCACAGAAATCAAAGAAGATCATGCACTGAAGTATGATTTTCTTCATCTTACTCTGAATAGCCTACATTTGGCTTACCTTAAGGGCTTGAATTGGTAAGGTCAACATCTGAGTAATTTCACTTTACACTGATCCTTTTTTTTTGGTAGGTATGTGTATGTGTGGCACGCAATAACAGGATACTGGGGAGGAGTTAGACCAGGTGTTATTGGAATGGAACACTACGAGCCCAAGATGAGCTACCCCAAAGCATCTCCAGGTGTTCAGTCACTTGAGCCTGATGAAGCTCTAAATTGCATTATCATGAATGGACTTGGCTTTGTTAACCCTGAGAGAGTTTTTATCTTTTACAATGAGCTCCACTCCTACCTTGCATCATGTGGTATTGATGGGGTGAAGGTCGATGTTCAAAACATCCTTGAAACTCTTGGTGGAGGCCACGGAGGAAGAGTCAAGCTTGCTGGAAAGTACCACAGGGCATTAGAGGCATCTATTGCTAGGAATTTCCCTGATAATGGAATCATATCTTGCATGAGTCACAATACTGATGGTCTGTACAGGTACCTGACCTTTCCCAAAAAATCTCTTTCATTTTCCTTTTTTGGGGGTGGGGTTGGTACTTCAATGAATATTATAATTTGATGTTGCTGCAGTGCTAAGAGAACAGCAGTGATAAGAGCATCTGATGATTTCTGGCCAAGAGATTCGGCATCACACACCATCCATATTGCATCGGTTGCATATAATACTGTCTTCCTCGGAGAATTTATGCAGCCGGACTGGGATATGTTCCATGTAATCAAACCCGAGATGCTATCTTTTCCTTGTTAATTCTTGATTTCAAATTGTTGGATGGAGTTCTAAACACAATTCTCCATTACAGAGCTTACATCCAATGGCCGACTACCATGCAGCAGCTCGTGCGGTAGGTGGCTGTGCAATTTATGTTAGGTAAAAAGTCTCATGTTTCTACTATTGTTGGCCACTATACATTTATCAAACGAAAGCCACGGATAAAAAGTTGAGTTTTTGCTTTGGTTGCAGTGACAAGCCTGGACACCATGACTTCAATTTACTAAAGAAGATCGTACTTCCTGATGGATCTATACTGAGAGCCAAACTACCCGGTAGACCCACCAGGGACTGCTTGTTCACAGATCCTGCCAGAGATGGAAAGAGGTGAATTTGAAGTGCTGCCATACTGCGGTTTCTTTCTTTTATCCTTTTCTTGTGAGGCAACACTAGTCATGCTATATAATTACTATAATTTCACCAAAAGAAATGATGTGACACTTGTTATATGGACCCATTTAATAGAAGAAAAACAATAAAGAAACAAAGGTCGATCAACAAATGTCACATCATAAATAAATAAATATATATATATATATATATAGTCCTATTAAATCTTTGGTAAGGGTTGCATTTTTCTTTCTTATATTTGGTAGTGCACCTGTTGTCCTGAAATGGCTTGTTTCCTAATTAGTATGTACTTGATGCTGCAGTCTCCTGAAGATATGGAATATGAATGAATCCACTGGAGTAATTGGGGTCTTCAATTGCCAGGGAGCTGGATGGTGCAAGGTTGGAAAGAGAAATCTTATCCATGACGAGCAGCCGGGAACGATTACTGGGTTTGTCCGAGCTACTGACGTCAATTATCTAAACAAGATTGCCGAAGCTGGATGGACTGGAGATGCTGTTGTATATGCCCATCTTAGGGGTATGTCTCGCATTAAGAGTTTAAAATTGATGATTCTTTTCATTATTCTACATTTGATCAATACTGGGATGAAGCCTTATTTTTTCCTTGCTATTTTAGACAAAACGAGTAAATAAGTAACTGTCTTGAAAATACCATGAAGGTTCTATGAAATTTTCAAGAGACTGTGATATATGCTTCTTTAATTGGTTGCAGGGGAGGTGGTGTATCTTCCCCAGAATGCATCCCTGCCAATCACTCTGAGAGCCAAAGAATATGAGATTTTCACTGTGGTTCCCGTTAAGCAGTTGTCAAATGGGGCAACTTTTGCTGCGATTGGACTCGTCGAAATGTTCAATTCTGGAGGAGCCATCAAGGACTTGAAATATGAAGCAGAGAGAAGTGGAACTGTCAACCTCAAAATCCGTGGATGTGGCATGTTTGGGGCCTACTCCTCCATTAGCCCAAAGGAGATTGTTGTTGATGGTGAAGGATCGGAGTTTGAATATGACGAACTCTCTGGGCTGGTAACTTTAGCTTTGAGGACCCAGTGGAAGACTTGTACTTGTGGAATATAACCTTTGTTCTTTAAAGGATAATGTCGAGCTTGAAACTTCCATTGGTGGCAGTTAATTGCAGCTCCTTTACCTCCTAATAACTGGCTCATGGGCAATCTGTTCTTTCCGTGCTCTGAGAAAGGTGAGTTTCAGGTGTGATTGAAACACTCTTTTACGCCGTTTATGGGCAATCTATATATATATTTTTTTAATTAAAAAAGCATTGCAATAGGGCTGTCTTTTAAACGCTCAATTCTTATACATTCATCTATTCTTACATAAGCCTGTTAACGTGGATGTAGATCTCATCTCCGGTTTAGAACGATATGTTGCACCTGGAATGGGAACCGGTGGATTCAGACAAAGATAGAGGTAGCTGGATTCATCTCTTTGCCCTATCGTTGGAGTTGGAAGGGAGCATCCGTTGCATTTGTTCAAACATCTTTGTTAAATGGCAGCATTCGCTCATTTTTCAATTTTGAAGTTGTAACACAATCTTATGAAGATCCATTGTTGTAAGACAGTCTCAGCTAGTGTTTTTTCAACCTGCACCTGTCAAAATGTCGAAGTTATAACGATGGTGTCTAAGTGTGGTAACAGACTTTGTTCGAAAAATCAAAGCAAATCCCATTACTACACAAATTTATAAATGACAGTTTCCCCGGCAGACAGAGGAGCAATGCTCCAAACACCCTATGGCAAAGAACATGACAAAATCTCCCTAATAAATTATAAAGCTTGATGTGTATCTAGGATTTGGATCAATATACGAAATAGAAAGCCGAACAGCATTTTCAGTTGGTCTAAAAGAAAACAAGTCTAGTCTTCGTAACTTTGTATCCAGATCTTGTACACCATATTAATTTAGCGAGAGGTAAGAGGTATACGAATTTACTTCCTGATATATCTATCCTTCGATATTTAAATTAATAATTATTTCAAAGAAAATTAAAAGATGCAGAAAAAAATGAGAAAGGGGATAAGTATAAGTTTGAATATAGTAGGAGGACTGTGATCCAATATTTCGGTTGTATTCGTAATAGGTTATTGTTTGTCAAAGCATGAGAAGCTCATATTCCTAATTGGGGATTTGTATTTATAGCTTGGGTATCAATTAGTCCATCTATCAGAAAATGGGGTGGCTGTTGTTTGAAGTATTATGTCATAGTTATTGTCAATTGTTATAAGGATTATGTAACCATCGGTTATATTGATTAAGTAATTATTTAGTAGTCATTATTTAGCATTTATTAAGCTATTATTACCTACTTTAATATAAATAATCATTCATTGATTATATATAACGTTTGTCATAATTAAAAACCTTATTTACTATTTTATCAGGATATTAATTGTCTCGACCCCTCCATACATTTGATCATCTAGTCACTTGGTCAATTTGCTAAAGCTTCGGTGAAGATGTTCTCAAACCGGTCAGGTGCCTAGCAATTCACTTTGAATCATATCGGGTTGAAGTATCCTCATTTAGATTATACCTAATAGAGTTAATAACTACTATAAATACTTGTAATAAAGATGTATACTAGTACACACACAAAACCCTTTTAACATTCGGTGTTAATATTGAACTTTCATGTTAAATAAAGTTAATCTTCTTAATAATTATCATGAATTCTGTTGATTTGGAATCTCCTAAAATCATAAATTATTTTATCATCTAAAATATTAAATTGACATACTTATTATAAAATAGAGCAAGAAATATTTCTTTTTAATAAAAAGTGCAAAATATGACCACTGTGAATTTCTGGCGACCACAAAACATTCAGCTCGGATAGGGAAATTTACGCTGTTGGGATTCAGGTGAGCGGAGAAAGAGTGGAAACTTGATCTTGTTTAGGAGTATTTTCAGAAGGTTAATAACAATGATGGGAGGTGGACATCATTAATTTTAAAAAAACTTTGAAAAATTATAAAATATCTGTTTAAAAAATTCTCTGAAAATAATTAAAGTAATTTCTTTTTAAAAAATATTTCAAAAATATTTTTCAGTAATAATAATTTTTGGGGAAAAGAGAGAGAGAGAGAGAGAGAGAGAGAGAGAGAGAGACAAACACCGTCAAAAAAAAAAAAAAAACTAAAAAATGAACCCTGGCTGTAGGCCTTCACAATTTCACAACAGAAGGCTGTAAACTAGACATTTTGAAGAATAATTGTCAAATTTTTATTGGCGGACTATGTCAGTCGATTAATATAAATAAACAAATAAAAGGGTGGCATAGTGGTAGAAAAATAAATTAAAAAACAGAGTAAACTTAGCAAGAAGAAGAGAGTGTCGCGGGAAAGGGATGAAGATCGGGAAGCCATGAAAGTGCAAATACCTAATGAATATGCGGGTTCAAAAATCAGATTCGTGACAATCGTCCAATTGGCCTGATCGGCGCCATCAGATGAGAACGAAGGAGAAGACTGGCAGGCAAGCTCAGGGAATTAGATTGGTACTTGCAGCAGCATGAAATACGTGAAGAGGCAAAAGGGTACATCACTAACATTCAAATTGAAGATTAGGAGCCGTTCAATGGAGTAATGGATAATCGTAGTTTTGTTGGCAGAAAAGGCGAATCACTATCGTCCATGTGGAATATGTTAGATCTGGTCACTACCTTGTAGGTAACCCAACAAGTTGGTTCGTTATCGAAGAATTTCTGAAAAATAAATGACGGAGTTCATTTGACGGAGTGGAAGTTCGGACAACATTAGCCGCTCAATTCCGTTGATCGGCTGAAGGCGGAAGACAGCTAGATGAAGGAGGAGCTACCAAGGGAAAAATGCCGTTCAACAGAGTTGACTGACTGATGGAAGCAGGCGGCGGAGAAGGTGCTCAGACTTGGCCAGTTGGCAAGAAGCCTTGAGGCAAGTTTCCCCGTCAACGGGTTGACCGGCCGTGATGGCCAAAATGACCGGGTGGCCAAAATGGAAGAATGACAAAGTCGCAGGTTGGCCATTTTGCCGGAATGCCCATTTTGGGCGGTATTAAATAAATTGCCGGAATGGCATTTTTGTTGGTTTGCTCAAAGTTGGCGTTTGGATCATTTTGGCGGTTTGAAGGGAAAATGCCGGAATGAGCATTTTGCCCGCGACGAAACCCGGCTGCTTGTGGGAGGAATTATCGGTATACCTTTACTAGTATTGATGGCTGGTTTGGCAATTTAGCTCGGTATACAGTAAAGTATCGAAACGGACAAAATGGCAGAATGGGCATTTTGCCTAGCTTGATGCACATTGGTAGGTGGCCAAGATGCTGATGGGTACGCGGACAGCTAGGGCATGTGGATAGCCAAGGAGCAATGGCACGCAGAAAACTGAAGGGTCGAGGACGACCAAGAAGTCATAGGTCTCAATTCAGAAGATTTTCTGAGCATTCATAATCTTAGGAGGATATGCGTGATCTCAGGGTACCATTTATACAGAGTATTTTTATATTATTGGTAGAGACAGATTTTGTCTAAAATAGAATATTCGATAAATCAACAATATATATGCATACTGTAAACGGTGAAAAAAATTCAAGTGTGAAAAGAAAGGAGATGAGTGTACCACCAGTGAGGAAAAAGAGAGAAAAACAGAGAGTAAATGAAGGAGAGTTTTCCTATTTGTTTTGGAGAGGTTTTTCTTTATTATTCTTGAGTGTGTGGAGGATTTTCTATCTCGGGGATTTTATAACCAATTTTTTACATAGTGGACTTATTGTGGATCTTACATCCCATGATTTTTTTTTTCGATTTGTGAAGGATTTTTCACATAAAACTTGTATGTGCTTCTTCTTCCTTTTCTCTTTTACTATGTGTGACGTTTGTGTGCATTCTGTCCGATCAGCCTTTTGCCCCAACAGAGCATCAACAGGTGTCAGCTAAGGAAGTGGTGAGTCTTAGTTTTGTTGAGAAGGTTCATCACTATTGTCAAAATGAAGAAGCTCCAACCATTAGATGAATGAAATGGTGGATTGTGGATGATTACATCAGCTTAGACGAAGGGAGTGCCAAGCATGTGACTTTTAGCCTAAGTTATATGTTTGGTTTTTTGATTACATTCTTGTGAGTGTCCTAACAAATGAAAGGTTATCGGAAAAATTGCGCAGGGTTCATGTAATGATTAGAGTGTTTGCATGCACGACGAGCGGTCAAGAGGCAAGGGTCGAGTCGGGCGCTCAATGTTTGCTCGACCGGTAAAGAGATGAAAATTTCAGAAGGTGAGCGCCTGAGAAGCACCCGAGGCACGCTTTGGGTGCAAATTCCAGTATATGCACTCCTGATTTGCGTCTAATTGGCGCTCGAACATTGATTTTAGCGGCTTGGCGCTCAACAAGTGTTCGATTGTGCCTAGAGTTTCTAAATTTAAGGGAAGCGATTTTAGGGTTGAGAATTTCAAAATATTTCTCCACAAAGGACGCCATACGGTGGGATAGGAGAGAAGAAGAGAAGATGAAAAGGTTTGGAGTTTGGTCAATGTCCGATTTGAATTTCATTCTTTACAAAAATCGGGTATATCATTCTGGAAGAGATTTCTAAAAATGTATTTTCATTTGATTGCTCTTTTTATTATTGTATTTCTTTTGTGGGTTACCAAGTGTGTTAAGAGGGGGTTGTATTCATCCATTCTTCACTCGGGTTCGAAGTGAAGAGATTTCAGAATATGTTCTTATAATTAGTACTATTTATAATAGATTTGTTTAAAATTTGTCCCATAATTTTTTTCTTAGTTAAAAAAGCTTTAATACGTTAAAATTATTGTGTATTATTTATTTCTTATACTCACAAATTTAATGACTGACGGTTAATAGGGAGGTTAGGATTTGTTCTATTGCGCCAAGTTTGGTGTATCTGAGTGTTGAACCCCAACACCACAAGCCACACAACAAGTGTCTAGCAAATGACAAGAAGATCTAGCCTGTTGTTAGAGGTGATAATCACTTCAATTATTTATTATATTCAGTTAAAAAGTATTTTATTATAATAAGTAAAAAGTTTTACTTGATGCAAGATAAATAACAATTTGTATTAGAATTAAAGAAGGAACAAAGTTCTTTTAAATGGCTTAATTAAAGATCTCTTATATTCTGCATTGAAAAATATATCACCTCTTTACTATTTTTAAAAAAATTTTTTTCATTATTGCTATTTATCCATTATCTTTAATCTTCTTTGGGAGATAAGGGATTCCAATCCCCCAAAACTGTTGTTTGTTACCATATGCTCTAATTTTCTAAGCTATAAGACCCACCTGTCCTCCACTGGATTTGTTCCCAGAGTTCATCCATTTTATCCAATTCATTGGTACTTATCATTAATGTGAGAAAAATTCTTTATTTTTTTGTCTTAACTTATAGAAAATTCAACACAGAAGAACTAAAGTTGTGTCCTTACAAATTGGTAACAAAGACAAATAATAGTAGAGGAAGCTTGGATGAACCAACTAATCAAATCGATAATTGTAGGAAACTAGAGACACGACTCTTTAGAGAAGAAGAACAACCAAAGCACTGGAGCTGCTTGAGCTCAACATAACATAGTTCATAGAACGAATAAGACATTTAGTTTATACCAAAGGTTATCAACTATAAGTTACTCCACCACATATTCAAACCCCCAACCTAAGGGGAGCGAGATGTGCAATCAAGAATTCACATTTATTGGATTGTCAAGATTTATTTTTTAATTTTCGATGGTGAGAACTCAAGAAGTTAGGTTTATAAGGCAAGATAATTTTCAGGCTTCACCAAAACTTTGAGTATCAAAAGGGTGTTGTAAGCCTCTTTTTAAAAGGAGGAGGAAGGCCTAATCTACTTCCAAGGAGCGGAAGAAGCTAGAGACTTTAGAGATTAGATGATATTTTATCATGACCCATGAACATAATATACGTAGGTCAAAATAAAATCGATAATAATATTTTTCCATCAACCATAAAAATTTAACTCGGGTGTGATAGTTATACACATACAGGACCCGATATAATAAAACATGTATAAGATCTCATTGGATATAAATCTAAACAAATATAATACACAACCTACTATTTACAATCACAAGGGAGTTATTAAACATAATAACAACTCATCGATATAAGACAATAACTCAAATATATCTCATACATGGATCAAAGTCATCATCCGGCCAAATACACAATCATAATACATCCTCGGGATCAAAAACATACCAACATAAATATCTCCACTCACCTATAAAGATATATCATGTCAAATCACATCTGAACTCTTGTAAACGTATCCAAATCACTGGTCTGAAGGCATAAAATATGAAAACGTGAGTCTAGAGCTCAGCAAATATCAATATCATATAAAACGGTACACATAAATTAGAAGCAGGGATATCACATAACAATTACATAAAATAAAACACAATATTCGTGAAATCCCTGAAAATCGATGAGATGTCTCGTACTAAATCTTCATCTGTATCAAACAGTTCCTCCGGGATATAATCATAATAATATGATCCGATCAAATCTCACAAACGACATCATATCATATGATCTGAGGTCACATAAGCCGCAACCGTCACTACATCCGTATGGGACATATCATCGTCCGGATCTAAATCTCATAATGTAGAAATTGAGAGAAGATTGCCGGAACTAAAACATAAATTAAAATACGTTCCGGGTTTATCACATATTTACACGTATAAGACATTCCTATCGCCCAACTGTGGGCCAATCAGTGTAAATCAAAATCATCATTCACCCAAATACATGCAGAACTATAAAGTATGCACAAAATCGGAAAACCAAAGATAAATAATACCAACTTAAGGAAAGGTTACCCGCGTCCAGTAACCACGGCTATATCTGTTGTGATTTAAGTCAGTCGTTCAAGGTTCGGCTATGGTTTCGGTTAGTAGCTCAAGACCATCCATGTACTCTGTCTTCATAGATTAGGAACTTGCTTACTATATTTTACCATCTGTGACTTTGGGTGCAACCTCAAATTTTAGTTATATATATTAAGTACGTCCGAATATATTAGTTCCATCAATTCTTTACGATGGTTCTCATTTAAATATACAGTGGGGTAGGTCAACTACTAAACATTTCAACATTCTTTCAAGCGGAATTAACCTATCATATACATCCCCATCGAGACTAAGCTTCCCCGTCGAGCGGTACCAATATCTTATATCTCGGATCACATATAACGACCCATCGGGTCTCGAACCGTCATGGTCTCATAGTGACCCTACCCTTGACAGCATGCATGATTAATGCAGGGCCTAATTCTTAATTCCACAACATATGGATACACAAATATATATATATACCGTCTAGGTATCCGAAAATACTCCAAATCATAAATAACAGTCTAAAATCACCGCACAACCAATAAAACATACATCTATGTATATAATTAATAAATTGGGTGTATATAAAAATACATGCATATTAGTAAAATCTCTAACAGTAGTTAAAATGTATCAGAAATTAAACCAAGCTAAGGATAGTACTAGAGGATACTTACCTCGACTTTATACTTTGCAGATCTGAAGAAATAATGTCCTAAAGCACTCCAATCGGGCAATTTCCTCTCTCAGCCACCACACGTCCTCCTCTCTCCTGCATTCTCCTCCACGCGTGGCCCTCTGCTAGCGGCTGCCGGCAGCTCCGCTGCCGCCGCTCCACCACCGCGCCGCTTGCCTGGCCCTCAACAGCCTCCTTGGCACCACCTAACCTGCACCGGCACAATTATGCAGCCGCCACTGCTCCTTGCGCGGCTTCGCCACCGTTCTCTCTTCCAACCCACACCGCACGCCACCGTCGTCGCCGCTCATGACCGACAACCACCAGCGTGCCGCCATCGCCGTCGATCCCTTCTCCTCTCTTCTTCCTCTCCCTTCTCCTCCTCCTTCTTCCTCCTCTTCCCTTCCTCTTCCCCGCGCCAAAACCCTACTCCCCTCACTCTCTCTCCCCGACTCCCTCTCTGCTTTCCCATTCTTTTCCCCTTTTTCTTTTTCTTTTTTTATATTGTTATTATTATTATTATTATTTTAATTTTTTTTATTTCAAAATCTGACTTGGTATTCGGACGACAGTACGGGTGCACCTCAGACATCATTCCACAATCCCGATCATTCTTCAAAATTTTAGAATATTTTAATTTATTTTTATTACGTCCAAAATACCTAAAATCACAATAAATATTAAAATAATACAAATGGAATCTAGAATATTACATTCTCTCTTCCTTATATAAATTTTATCCCCAAAATTTATGCACATCAATCCTTGAATAGATAAGGGCAATACTTTCGGACTAACCTCAATCAAAAGATTCCTCTAAAATTTTGATCCTTAACACCTTATCCCAATATCGGAACCAAAACCCTAACATGCAATAAATTCTCACCAATTTTCAATGACTCAAACCCAATCATGTGGGACGGATCATATACAAATTTTCTCAACACTTGATCCCTTTTGTCCCAAAAATCTAAGCCAAAATCTCAACATAAAATAGCTCATTAAAATTAGCAATAATTTATACTCGATCATAAGCCAATGATCGATCCATATTTCTCTTAACATACATACACAACACACATCATCACAATCTGCCAAACTCGGGGCAACGCTAATCTGTTGGCCACCTCTCTAGATTCGCTGCAAAACCTCAGAAGGCCAATTGAACCTCAACCTCAATCTATCATTTGCCCTAGAAACTTGAAATTCTTCTCTTCATAATACTTTTAAAAATATTTGACCACTCTTCTTGATCATCCAATTATGCTACACATCTGATCTCTTGCTTTAATCCTTAAATCAAATCTTGTGATCGATAATCGTGAATCCACACGCTCCCACTACACAACTCTGATAGATCATTTGCTTCCAATCGCAATCAAAGGCCTCAAAATTAGAATACCTTACAATCTCCTCATCTCGATAATGTGCCGATGGCCTAACTCGGGAATAACATTCTAATCAGCAAGCAATGAGCTGACTTTATCAGCTTATCCATCGTCATCGAATTGCCACCAAATTCCTTGCTATCCAATGCAGCCTAAAAATAAAATCTTGAAAGCTTATTCTTCTTTGCTTCTTCCTTTAGGTACAAGACGCATGATCAACTCACCACTCACTGATGAAGAATCTTCGACGTTCCTTACAGACTTAGATCACTCCAATTCCACTATAGTTGCTGACAACCTCAACTGCTTCCCAAGCTTCCATCTACCAACTGAGGCTCTGCATGATCACATCCAGCTTCATGACCCTCGAACAAAAAGATATTTTGTTCACAAAATATTTTGTGAAGATCTGATCTTCACAAAAGCTTCTTCTGCAGATAGGAGCTTGGTCTGGAGCCCAATCCCGGTAGGGATAATTCACCGACTCTATAACTTATCCACTCAAAATGAAGACAGAAGACATTACAGTGCAAATTCCTAATACAACTCTGTCCTGAATAGCATGCGCATAGGTTGAGAATGCATCTATCTACCTATCACTTTGTCGTTAAAAATGTCCTTCTACTCCGTGAGATTTCAGGTTGATCCATCGAAACCATCACTTCTCAAAAATCGCTGGACTTAACAAAACCTCCACAAAATCAATGTCCTCAAACCAGATTTCAAATCAGATTCACAACCTAAAAATCCAAACCAAATCTTACAACTGAGGGCTACAAATCCACATGCTACCACTACACTGCTTTAATTGATCACCTGACTACAAATTATCACCATATCAAATTTCCATTCGGTGCTCGAATTTCTCATACGAACCTGCGCAGAAATTCAGTACAATATCAAATCACAATTGGAAACTTAAAACTAGAATATCCTACAACTTCATTATCTCGTTAGCATACCGACGAGCCAACTTTTCATCCAATACATCAAATCTGAAGACTTTCAACCCAAAATATTGCTAATAATATTCTCCTTCTTGGCTGACACCGAAACTCCCATCATAGCCCTTAAGCGATCTACCTACTTTCATTGCCACATAATTAACTTCTTTTTTGAAATAATTTTCTCAAACTTTTATAATCAAATTGAATAATAACTATCTCCATACAAATAATATTTCTAAATCCTCAAAGCAAAGACCTCAACTGCCAACTCAAAGTTATAAGTGGAGTAATTCTGATCATAGACATTCAATCACTGCCATAACTCATAGGCAATCATCCGAATACGTTGCATTAGAACACAACCTCAAATCTTCCTTGAAAGCATTACAATCCACCACATATTAAGTTGATCCATTAGGGATCAACCAAATCAGCCTTGTCGATAATCCGCCCTTTATTTCTTGAAAGCTCCCATCACAATTTCAACAAACACCAACCACTTCTAAGCCAAATGGTCCACGGAAGCTACAATTCTTGAGGAATTTTAAACAAATCGCTCAACAGATTCAACCAGACCAAAGAAATTGCGCACATTCATGACAAATGATGGAATTTCCCAATCAATCACCACTTCAATCTTCTACAAATCCACAAACATGCCATCGAAGAAACAACACACCCAAAATAACACTACTTCCAACCAAACTCACATCTCTTCAATTGAGCAAACACATGACTACCATTCACAGTTATGACACAGTCCTCAGACAAACCTCATGCCCCATATAAATTCTTTGAACAAATTAAAATATTATTAATAAAGCCATCATAAATAGACCCAAATACGGCCGAAAGATTCGATTTAAAAGATCCATAAAAGACACCAACAAAATCACTAACCCAAAGCACTATCAAAGCTCACAACAACCGTACCTTGATCTTGAACGCTATCTCCAGCATAATCTTCCGATCATCTTAATTAATAATACTCTAATGCAGATTGATTTTAGAAAATATTAAGCCCTAACTACTAATCAAACAAATGACCTACCGATTCCTAACATTCACTTAGTACATAATTCATTTCTTAAACGAATTAAATTTTTAATAATTCCTAGATAAACCAATCAATTTATCTAGCTCATCCCAAAGGTATTAAACACCCCACGGAAAATCTTTCGGCCAATGCCTCATCGATTCTATACAAGGTCCTCAAAATTGATGCCACTCCAAACACAACCTCAATTATTGATTAGAAGATAATCTAGACTAATTCTCTCCCTAAAAAATAGCCTTGAATTACCATACAATCAAAAAATTATTAATGACCACAGAATGACTCCCAAATATAACCACATATGCCAACTAAATTCATAACACATTCTCATTAGATAACTTACAAGCAAAACAATATCAATTTTATTGCTTCTCGATTGATACTTCCTTAAACTCAACATTCATAACCCATATTATAAATCAGAATATTATTACTGAACAATCCATACTAGCATGTTAACTTGCCAACCAAATCACTCCTAATATCACATCAAAGTCTTGCTTATCAAATAAAATTAGATCAATCAACCATTGATATCTATAAATCAAAATCGGACATCAGAGTCCACAATCTTAATAGATTAAAGGTTTACCCAACAGGAGTAAACATCCTGAAAAGCTCATTTTAGAAATTACAAAAGCATATAACATTTATATACAATCTCAGGTGCCACAGACTTATTTCCGTGCCTTCACAAATTAAATTTACCTTTCTTACTATCCCGAATTTCAAATAGATAGTGATTCTCCCAATATTTCCTCCACAAAACACCACAAAAAGTGAAATGCGACACTAAGAAGCCCACCATCGGCTTACCTCACTCTCGAACTTATGGACAGTAGATCGAGTTTTTATCTGAACTATCAAAAACCTCAAACATCTCGTCCACTTTTTAAAGCTCAATTTAAACCTTAATTGAGATTAAACATCCCAAAAATCTTCCAAACTGGCTCACTTATAATCATTTAAAGGGCGCTCCATCTTACTCTTATCAAACCATCCTTCACATAGCAACAAAACTCTCATATGGCTGCTAAATCGAATCACCCAAAATGTCTCGCGCGACTCATCACACCCTATTTAATCGACTTTCCGAGTCGAATTCAAATCTTTACGACCCAAACTTCCATTCTTCACTATAGACTGCACTTATCGTGTCAAATATTCAATTAATTCCTTACCAAAGATAACCCAAAATACCTCTCCTTACAACCTTTTCTTTGATACTACTTCCGTCACGACCCAGGAACACAATATACACAAGTCAAAATAAAATCAATAATAATATTTTCATCAACCATAAAAATTCAATTCGGGTGTGACAGTCATACACATATAGGACTCGATATAATAAAACCCGTATAAGATCTCATCGGATATAAATTCAAGACAAATATATACACGACTTACTATTCATAATCACAAGGGAGCTATTAAATATAATAACAACTCATCGATATAATGTAATAACTCAAATATATCCCATAAAAGGATCAGGGTCATCATCCGGACAAAGACACAATTATAATACATTTTTGGGATCAGAAACATACCAACATAAATATCTTCACTCACCAATAGAGATATACCACGTCAGATTACATCTGAACTCCAACAAGCATATCCAAGCCACTGGTCTGAAGGGATAATACATGAAAACGTTAGTATGGAACTCAGCAAGTATCAACATCGTATAAATAGTATACATATATCAGAAGTAGGGATATCACATAGCAATCACATAAAATAAAACACAATATTTGTGAAATCTCTGAAAATCGAGGAGATATCTCGTGCTAAATCATCGTCCGTATTAAACAATCCTTCTGGGATATAATCATAATAAATACGATTCGTTTAAATCTCATAGACGATATCATATCATATGATCCGAGGTCACATAAGCCGCAACTGTCACCACATTCGTGTGGGGCACATGCCATCGTCTGGATCTAAATCTCATAATGTAGAAATCGAAAGAAGACTGTCAAAAGTAAAACATAAATCAAAATACGTTTCGGGTTTATCACATTTTATACATACGAGACATTCCTATCGCCCAACTGTGGACCAATCAGTGTATCTCAAAATCATCTTTCACCCAAATACATGCAGAACTACAAAGCATGCACAAAATTGGAGAACCATAGATAAATAACACCTATTTGAGGAAGAGTTATCCTCGTCCAGTAACCACGACTATATCGGCTATAATTTAAGCCAGCAGATCAAGGCTCAGCTATGATTTAGGCCAGTAGCTCAAGGCCATCAATGTACTCTATCTCCCATAGATTAGGAACTTACTCACTATATTTTACCACCCGTAGTTTTGGGTGTAATCTCAAATTTTAGTTACATATATTAAGACGTTTGAATATATTAGTTCCGTTAATTTCTTACGATGGTTCTTATTTAAATATACAGTGGGGCAGGTCAACTACTAAACGTTTCAACCTTCTTTTCGGCGAAAGTAGCTAATCATATACGTCCCCATTGGAACTAAACCTTCCCATCAGGAGTCGTACCAATATCTCATACATTGGATCACATATAATGACCCATCGGGTCCCGAACTGCCATGGTCTCATAGTGACCCCACCCCCGACAGCATGCATGATTAATGTAAGGCCTGATTCTTGGTTCCACAATATACAGATATACAAATATATATATATATACCGTCTGGGTATCCAAAAATACTCCAAATCATAAATACCAGTCTAAAATCACCACACAACCAATAAAACTTACATGCATGTACATAATTAATAAATTGGGTGTATATAAAAATACATGCATATTAGTAAAATATTCAACAGTAATTAAAATATATCAGAAATTAAATCAGACTAAGGATAGGGTTAGAGGATACTTGCATTGACTTTATACTTCACAAATCTGAAGAAAGGATATCCCGAAACACTCCAATCAGATGATTTCCTCTCTCAGCCACCGTGCATCCTCCTCTCTCCTCCGTTCACCTCCGCGCATGGCCCCTCGCCAGCCGCTGTCGACAGCTCTGCTGCCGTTGCTCCACCACCGTGCAGCTTGCCTGGCCGTCAATGGCCTCCCCGGCACCACCCAGTTGGCACCGGCGCCGTTACGCAACCGCCGCTACTCCTTGCGCGGCTTCGCCACCGTTCTCTCTTCGCAACCTACACCACGCGTCACCGTTGCCATCGCTCACGACCGACAACCACCAGCGCGCCGCCATCGCCGCCGACACCTTCTCCTCTCTTCTTCCTCTCCCTTCTCCTCCTCCTTCCTCCTCCTTCCTCCTCCTCCCCCTCTTCTCTCTCCCCGAAACTCCCTCTTCACTCTTTCCCATTGTTTTCCCTTTTTCTTTTTTTTATCTTATTATTATTATTATTATTATTATTATTATTATTATTATTATTATTATTATTATATTTTCTATTTTAATTTTTTTATTCCAAAATTCAATTCGGTATTCGAACAACAGTACGGGTGCACATCGGGTGCTACTCCACAATCTTGATCATTTCTCAAAATTTTAGAATATTTTAATTTATTTTCACCTCGTTCGAATTATCCAAAATTATAATAAATGTTAAAATAATCCAAACGGAATCCAAAATATTACACATTTGCCCAGGCTCTACTTGTTCACTTTAGGAACTTTGCTTATGACGATTTCATGAAATTATTGTAGAGATTAAGGAAAACGGGGAGCATAGCCGTGCATAAGACCCAATTCGAGGCCATCACAAATTGGTTGAGCAATGTTATTAATCCTCATCCAGGAAAACTGGCTCATCAGGAGTGGCTCCCAAACTAGAGATGACAGTCTATTGGATCACACTTGAACAAATGAAGGAGAGTGGGGAATGGGGCCTATGCTCGGAATGAAAAATGGAACTCAAGGAACAAATACACTGAACTCCAACTATTCCTAATAGAAGCAGCTAAGACAGGGAAGACAGATTTCAAGTAGGACCCTAAAAAGCCCGTACCTCAAGAAGCTGACCTCAGTCATGAATTCGTGGTAAAGATCTCACCGCATGCAATTACGGGAACTCCATATTACAAGATCATACGTGTAATAGGGAAGATAAATAGTGTGTCATGTATAGTTTTAATAGACTCGAAAAGTATCCACAACTTTCTTTACGCTAGCTTGGTCTAGAGGATGAATTGGAAAAGTTAGGAAAAATCAATAGTCCAAGTCGCCAATGGAAAAATAATGATGGGGGAGGGATAATATGAAGATGTAACTTTGGAAGTGTAGGATCATTGAATCAAGGCCAACTTCTTTATCTTAGTCTTGGGCGGCTGCAACGCCGTTTTATGGGTTCAATGCTTGTAGATTCTAGGACCTATCATTTGGAATTCTCTGACCTTTCAAATGTAATTCAAGGACAAGGGACAGATAGTGCTCCCGCATGAATTAAAGAAAGGCAAATATAATATGTAGGATGGCAATATATTGTAGAGATTTCTAGTTCAAGAATATAAGGGAGCAGTGCTAAAACTCCTATACAGGTATAAATTAGGAGCAATGTTGGACTTACTAGAAAAATTTATTAACTTGTTAAGGCCATTTGAACAAGTTTTCTAGAAACCAAGGCGGTTGCCTCAAAAAAGTGGTAGGAGTACAAAATTGTGCTTAAGGACAATTACAGGCTAATTAGTGTAAGGCACTATAGTTACTTGTGCTACCAAAAATGCCAAATTAAAAAAAAAATGGTAAGAGATTTGTTGGAATCAAGAAGTGTCCATACTCATCATCGATTCTTTTAGTGTGGAAGGTGGATGGGAGCTGGCGAATATGTGTGGATTACCTGGTCCTATACAATGAAATAATTAAAGATAAGTTTCCCATTCCATTCTGAAAGGAATTTTTTGTCCCAAATCACACACAAGTTTCGACCCCACAACAAATTAGCGAAAATAATACAAATAAATAAATATTCAATACAGGTAAAGAATATTTAAATTTTATATGATATGAGCAATACGAGTATATAAATGCGAGCAATAACAAATAACAATAAATAGATAATTTTTTTAAAAAGAAAACTTGAGGTCAAGGTATTTGAAAAACCCTTTGAATGAGGGAAGATATGCATTATAAAAATTAACTACGTATTTCAACACTATGTTAACCAACCGACTTACTCCCATCTTGTAATCCCTACTAAGGAACTCTTTGGATTTATTTTAAAAGTTAATGAATGAGATTTTTTTTGATTTTCACGTCAACCTTCATCTCGAACCATTTTGATTGCCAAATATTAAGATTTTCGGTGTCCATGGAACGTCACTATGAAAGTTAATAGGCGGGAAGAGGTGTAAATTAGAAAGTACAATGTGAAGATAAAATTTTGTTAATTAAGCACAATCGTTGGTGTGAAGTTTTCTTAATAATTGAGCACAATGATGAGAAAAGTTTCAAGTAAAATGCTCCTCCAAAGTTGTTATGGGGCCTTAGGGTTAAAATCATAAAACATGAATATATAGGGAGTCTCAAAAACACGTTTAAAACTTCTCCGATGGAGAAAAGAATATAGTTTATCGGTAGTCTAATGGGGTTTAGGAGGCACATACATGGGCGCTTGAGCGATAAGGCGGCAAGCTTTGAGCATAGGGTCCTCTATTTTGACCATTCTTGAGCACAAGGGTATTGGAATTTGTGATTAAATGAAGAGCTCACAGGATAGGCAATGGAATTGAGTTAATGTAAGAGCAATAACCAATAGGCGTTTTCAGCCATTTCTTTAAGGAACGGATAGTCACGAAAATAAGCTGATACAGTACTTCAATGGATATAACCCAATATTGACACACGGCCAAATATGGTCACGGAATATGCCAATACAAAAATAGTCTTAACAATCTCCCCCTTTGACAATTCCGTGACAAAAAACCCCTTACAAAAAAAATAAAAATAAAATACAAGATAATCACGGGCTCAGACACTACCAAGATAGAACTCATGCATAGAAAAATTGACTCCTAGACATAATAGATAAAAATACAAAATGAAGTACAAAAAATGTGGAAGCTGTCAAGCTATAGTATGCCAGGGAAGAACTACTATTCCTGGACAAATATGATTAGTGCAAAAATAGATAATAGTAAGAATATAATAAAAAGGGACAAATAGAAAAACAATCATAAAAGATAATAATTAATCATAAAAGAACTCCCCCTAGCTCCCCCTAAAGCAAATCATTAAGCCTCCCTCTAAGGTAGAGAACTACTCTCCCTTTGTGTCACAAATAACCAAATGGTAGGGCTCACTCTTCTTGATCCATATTTTTTTTACCACATTTTATAGTGTTACTTAAAGTAGCATGATTATTTAAAAGGGTAATATAGTGAATGAAATGCTTTATCTATGAGTTTTACTGAAAATTATTTTGACGCGACGTTATAGGGCAGTGGGGGCGAATATGGCAACAATGCCACACCCATGACATGTTGAGACAAATTTGGTATTGATGTTCGAATTATACCTTTGCTTCCGAACATTTTGGGTACTGACCCAATTCTCTAGAGAAACGTTTGATGACTGACCAATATGGGAAGATAATGTGCTACTTTGTCTTGTGAAAGAAGTGGAGTCGGACAAATCCACGATTTCAAGGTTACAATTGGCTTGCAAGGCATTTTCTGAATAACCCAATCCTGTTTTATTTTCTCCAATTTTTCCCAAACCGAGCATATGGTCCAATTGCTTAGATCCATTGAAAAATTATTTCAAATCATTTCGAGCAGCCTCAAAATTAGATTTAAGAGTCGTGATTTTTTCAGTAAAAGAACTTTTCAATTTCTTAATTTCTTAAACTTTTGTGTCTAACTCGAATTTAAAAGTTAATTTTTCTTTTTTTATTTTTGTATCACGCTTTAATGACACATCCTTTTTCTTGTTTTAACCTCGATATTCTTTAAATAATTTATCCATAAAGATTAAGGTCATACAATTCAGCTTTTGACTGATTATCTCAGGTTGATCGGATAGCCAAAGGTTTTTTCTAAAGGTTTATTAGTTCCACACATCGAGGTCATAAAACATTTAAAGTGTAAAAGATGCATCTTTTAACATCTTTCTTACTAGTAGATGATCGCATAAGCTTTTTAAGGCTTGATCTTGTTGGTATTTAAGATTTGGATATTCAACCCGATAATAGCCAAAACCTTTTGCACTCGTGGCATTGATCTCATTGGGTATTTTTCGATTTGTATTCTTTAATTTTACGTTAATTTTTCTTATCAAGTTTAAGAGATCATTTAAAATTCACATTTGGTTTGTCAGATGAAGATTTATTTTTTTTTAAAATTTTTTTTAAAATTTCTAACAAATAAGGTAAAATCTTCATCGTTATCTACTAATATTTAGAGTATCTCTATCTTGAGTAGATTTTAGAGCAATTGATTTATTCTTCCTTGATTGGGAAAGTATGTGCTCATATGTTTGGAGAGATCCTATAAATTCTTTGATTTTCATTTTATCAATATCTTTACTTTCTTAAAAAATAGTGACTTTAGGTCTAAATCGTTTAAGGAGCGATATGAGAATTTTTCTAACAATTCTATTTTTAAGAATTCATTCTCCTAAATTCAACGTAGAGTTCACAATATCATTTAATTGTGCATAAAATTTTACGAAGGTTTCATCATCTTTTATACAGATTTCTTCAAATTTAGTGGTAAGCATTTGTAATTTTAAATTATTTACTAATTTTATTCCTCCATGGATAATCTCAAGAATGACTACATATGACCCATCTACATACATATAAATAATGTGTTTAAACTCTTTGAGATAAAACCATAAAAATAACCTACTAATAGATACTATTTCAATTATAGGCATCAAGTTCTTCTTTTGACCATAAAGATAAAACTTTTGACTCATCGTTGGTTGAACTTCTGGGTGGTGTCCACCTCGTTTGAGTGCTAGCCTATACATGCTCATCTATCGATTTAAGAAAGACTCCCATATAAACCTTCTAATAAGTATAGTTGCTCCCATCAAAAAATGGAGGAATAGAGAGCGATCCACTTGTATACATATAGATCGGGAGTAACGGATTGGGGTAAGCCTCTGATCCAAATAAAAGAAACTTTTCATCTCAAATCACACATAAGTTTTGACCTCACAATAAATTAGCAAAAGTAATAAAAATAAATAAATATTCAAGACACGTAAAGAATATTAAATTTAACTTATTATTTAGATGATATGAGAAAGAGTGTATAAAAATAAGACAATATCAAGAAATATAAAACAATAAATGGATAATTTAAAAGTACGAAGAAAAACTCAATAACCGTAACTATCGAGAAAAACCCTCTGAGCTTAAACGGTTAGAAAAGATATTCACTATGAAAATCAATTTACAGGCCGTGTAGTAACGATACGCTAATCTAACCGACTTACTCCAATCTTATGATTCCTACCAAGGAACTCTTTTGATTTATCAGCAGCAACAGAACCTGACGCTTTTTAGTTTTCATGTCAATCTTTTCTCTTAAACTACTTAAATTGCTGAACACCACTGGAGCCCAGTGTCCACGCCACTAACGTTACCACAAAGGTTAACAAGCAAGAAGATGTGAAAATGGGAAAGCACGAAGTGAAAAGAAAATTTTGTCAATGGAGCACAATTATTGGTGTGAATTTTTTTCAATAATGAAGCACAAAGATAAGGAAATTTTCAAGTGAAATGCTCCTCCAAAGTCGTTTTAGGGCTTTAGGGTTAAGATCATAAGACATGAATATATAGGAAGTCTCAAAACATGTTTATAAATAAAGCTGTTGGAGAAATGCGTGTCGTGGCTTGAGTGCGCGGTGAGCGTGGATAGGGTTTCACGCACCCACACACATGGGCGCTTGAGCGATAAGGTGGCGAGCTTCGAGTGTAGGGTTATTAGTTTTGGGGCTCAAACACACAGCAGGCGCAAGGCTATAAGAATTGGGGTTCCAGCAAATGGAGAGCTCACAGTAGGCGTGAAACTATTGAAAATTGGGCTCGAGCGCAGATCAGGCAAATAGCAGGCGTATGACATTGGGAATAGACAGTCACGAAAATAAGTTGATTTAACACTTCAATGAACATAACCCAATATCAACACATGACTAAATATGATCACGGGATATGCCAACACAAAAATAATCCTAACACATTCATTGACGAGTTATTAGATAAATTACATGGAGTCATTATTTTTTTAAAACTTGACTTAAGGTCAGGGTATCGTCAAATTTGAATGAGGGAATCAGACATCCTCACAACTGTATTTCAAACTCATAAGGGACACTATGAGTTCCTCATTATACCATTTGATTTGACCAACACTTTGGCCGTATTTTAAAAGTTAATGAATGAGATTTTTCAGCCATTTCTCAAGAAGTTCATACTTGTATATTTTGATAATTTTAACATTTGCAACACTATGGAAGAAGAATATGAATTGCATCTCCAAAAAGCCTTACAAGTTTTAAGGGCTCATCAATTATATGCCAAGATAAGTAAGTATAAGTTTTTGTAATAGGATAAATTATTTGGGACATGTGATTTCAACAAAAGGGGCAAAAGTTGATCCCTCCAAGATAGTAGCCATGTTTGTCTGGGAATCACCCAAGTCTATTAAGTCCTCGTAAGGTTTTCTTATTACTCATAGGATATTATTGAAAGTTTATTTGAGACTACAAAATAATAACCGCACTTCTCATTGCCCTGTTGAAAAAGAATATGTTTATCTAGTCTAATGAGGATGAGGACGCTTTTTAGAGGCTCAAAACGACAGTGTCCCACCCCTATTTTGACCGTTCTTGATTTTGAGTAAAGATTTGTGATTAAATGTAATGCTTTGTGGATATGCAATGGAATTGAGTTAACGTAAGAGCAACAACCAATAAACGTTTTCAACCATTTCTTTAAGGAGATGACTGTAATACCCTGGTGTTTCCTATTTAGAACAATTGGATTCCCAATTAGTAAACATCATTAATTATGAAAATAATAGTACAGATGATATGCTTTGAAGCCAAAAATTTGTATAGAGGTCTAAATTAATTTTGTAAAAACCCTGAACTAATTAGATTCAAAAAGTAGATTGAAGAATATTTTAGTAATTTCTTTAATAGTAATAGATATTATGTTCAATATATTATTTTATTAAATAAAATTTATTATAAATATATAAAAATATATTGGTTTTTTAATATGTTAAAAAATTAATTAAATTAACTAGCCAAAATGTAAAAATTAAAAAAGAAAAACCCTAGGAGTCAAAACCCTAAATTAACCCTAATTTCACTCTAGCTTGAGGCTCGGCCTTTGTATATGAATTTGACTGCCTCTCTTGTGCTTAGATACATATTATAAAAATGGAATGATCATTAATAAGCTAATTTAACGCTTTTGACCGGCCCTCTTAATAACTAAATGAAAACTCTAATATCCCTTATTGAACCCTAATATGACATGGCCCTCTCTTCACTCCTACTTCGGCCGCCTCTCTCCCTTATTTTCAGAATATTCACCTACTTAAATATATCAAAATAATAAGGGGAGCTGAATTAATCCCTAATTACCGGCCACCCATTTTATGAAAACAAGCCTAAATTGCTCATTCGTCGTATTCTTAACCTTGCCTCCTCCTTTCTCTCTTGTTTTAACCTCTTCCCTTGAGAATTTCAGCCATAAAGATTATGAGCTTCTCTTTTTGACATTGTGATTATCCCAGGTTGACCTCCATATAGGCCAAATGATTCTTGAGTTAAATTGATAGAACCATACATTTGAAGTGTAAAAAGATGAGAATTATGAGATATTATACTAGTAGATGATAGAGTAGGAGACCATCTTTTGTTGGTCGTGGCTAGGTAGAGCCCATAGGGGTAAAAATGTAAACTTTGTATGTCAATTTTTTCATAAATTATAAATCCATAAGTTTTATGACACGTAGACTTAATTATAACAATGGAACAAAGAAAAGGGACAAAAATAACCCTTCTGGTTGTGGCCTTCATGACCATTTTAAGGATTTAAGGCAAACTTTATATACTTATATTTTAATATGTAATAAAACTTCATATCTACTAATATTTAAAGTATAATATTTGAGTAGTTCTCTAAAATAGTTTTTTCCTTATTGATTGTGGCATGGATATGAGATTTGGTGAGCTAACATCTTAGTTTGCATGCCTATAATGTATTATATTAAGGATTTATGTGTACTATAATGATTTGAGTTGTTTATATTGATAGATACTATAGAATGAACCAAATTCCCTTGTGGTTGGGACCTTAGGAACATGTAGAGGTAAAATGGTAACTTGACCATATATTTAAATAAATAATATTGAATCATATTTAATCTAAATAGTTATATGCATCTAGAATATGAAGGGGTGAACAATTATATATTTTATATATCAAATTGATTGGATCCATGATGGATATGGAATTGGTGGAGTGTAGTAGGGACTAAGTATGACCTATCTACATACTTATGCAAAACTTGTATGATAGTGTTTGGTAAAATTTTAAATTACCTACTAATAGATAGATTAAATGTAGTTGAATGATACCCTCTTTGTAGTGAAATTTTTAGAGTATTGACCATAGGTCCTATGGACCATTACTAAGAGTTTTAGTTTCTATTGTTATGTTATAGGGTAATACGGTAAAAAATCTTAAAAATTTTAATGATTTGGGCTTGTAAAATAAGGGATTAGACATGTAGGAGCCTTCTTCCTCTTAGTGGCCAAGAGGTAGGCTATGTATAGGAGGGTTGGATGTTTTACTTGGTGTAAACACATCCTAGACATGTTTAAAGATAATCAGGGTTAGTTAACACTGAGTTAATTTTGATAGAGTAGAAGTTGATTGTATAAGACAGTGAGGAGGTACTCTATATAGACATCTATGATCAGCTTTCCCTTCGATTCAATAAATACTCGTGGGCTTTGTTATTCAACTTATTATTTACTCTATCGTTAGGTCGAAAAGAGCGTATAAAAATATTACAATATCAAAAAATATAAAATCTATGAAACATAGTATAGTTTACAGTCATCTTATATCTAATCCATCCTCTAGCATATTATGGTTAAAAATTTTTTAGAAATACTTATAATCTTATGAAAAATGTATTGAGATATCAATAGATATTGCAATGAGGGATGCCATGTTTGACATGTTTGGATTTTTTTTATGCTATGTGTTAATAAAGTAATACAAATGTATTTCTATACCATGTATTGGCAAAGTCATTTGGATGTATTCCTATATGATGTGTTGGCAAATTCATTTGGATGTATTTTTATGCCATGTGTTAGCTAGGTCTCTTAAGACCTTTGTGGTTGGATGTCAAATGTGCAAATATTAGTTACCTTGTAGTGGTTACCCAATCATCAGGATACGAATATATGGATTTAATTTATAATGATAAAATAAAATTTGGAAGATTTTTAAAATATTTCTTATAATAATGACATCTATTTCGATAGGTTCGGAAAAACCGAACTTCTTATTGATATTCAGATTCACTAGAATTTAGGTTATACTCATGGATTTACGAGTTCGATGTAATCCTTGATAGTCGTGACTGGTATTGTCCTTAAGTCATGATTACAACATAGTATAAAGTCTCAAACAATAGTGGTAGTTGTCATGGTATTAGTATTACTTTTACTTTTCATTTATATTATTATCCAATATAATTATTGTTTATTGTATTCTTAGTTATACTACTTAGTGAGCTTTCAATTCTTCCTTACGTTTTTTTTTTTTGAATTCCAAGCTAATATAGGATAGTAGAGCTAGCCAGGAATTAAATATTTCTTGAAGAGTGTATAGGTAGAGGTATGTTAAAATTTTATTTTCGAGACAATCGTGGAATACTTATTTTAGAGTTGTGTCCCTTAGAGTTTTGAGGTATCCAGATATTTATTTTGTTTATCTTCTAATTGAGATGATAAATTTTATGATAGTATTATTGTAGTTATATTTTATTTATAATCGACATTTATTATTGAGGTTTTCACATAGTTGGTCTATGCTAGATCGATTGATTCAAGTTTGGGTCGCCATAAGGACCATCCATTTTTTGACTTATGAAAATGAGTTATTAGCATTAGTTATGGTAATCAAGAAGTGACGATCCTATTTATTAGGAAGACCTTTATTGTCAAAACCGATCAACAAAACCCAAATTCCTTTTGAAACAAAATGTAAGAACCTTGTCATAGCAAAGAAAATTAATTTCTAAGCTACTCAATTATGATTTTATCATTGAGTACAAATAAGGCCATGAAAATATGATAGCGGAGCCCTATCTTGAAAGGAGGAATCAAAACACATTTAGTATCCTACCAAAATTCAAGTCAGATTGAAAAGCTCAATACCTTTTACCAAGCTCAATCTAATATTTAGAATTTCCTTCAACAAATTGGCAAAGGAACACCGTAGGAAAACTTGTATGATTTTAGAAAATTGGACACTTTCCTAAAATAGAAGAATTTTCATAGGTCCAGATTCAAAAATTAAATAACAAGTGATGGAATAGATACACTCTAATTGTAAGGTTCGAGTTTAAATTTTATTTAATTATGATTAATTAAATTGAGATAATTAAAATTAAAATCAAAGGAAGAAAAAAATTAGGTCAAAAGTTAAAATTAGATTAGACCATATCGAATTGATTGATGCCTGATCTGTGCCTAACATGTGCCCATGTGTAGGGTGGGTAGAGTGATCACACCTAAAATATGCCTGATCAGAATCCGAGTGTGCTTTCCAGTATACTCACACTCGATACACGGTCGAAGGATGCCTAAGCATTCTTTTTTTTTGTGAGATTAGCACTCGACATGCGTTTGAGTGGTGTTCGTGCGCCGCAAAGTTTGGCCAAGACGCTCGATGCATGCTTGAGTGCCATTCTATTATAAATAAAGCGTTTGGTTAAAATTCAGTCATTTTTTATAAGATTTTGAGAGATGAGAAAGAAGGAGAAGAGGAGAAGAAAGTGGAAGAGAGAGAGGAAATTAGAGAAACTTAATTCAAGTGATTCCGAATTAGAATTTGGTAAAATTCAAGTTAAAGCAAGTGTATTCTAAATCTTCTTTTCTTTGTTATTATTCTTTCCTCAATTCTATGAGTATTTCTTGTTTTAAATGTTCATATATAATATAATTTTATAACTAATATATTTTATATTTGACATGCATGTAAAATTCTCCCTATTTTTCTATAATTATGCGTAAAATTCATATTCAAGTACTTATTCATTACATAGTTAAGTAAATTTCTACAATATTTCTTCATGTATGTATTGAAATTATGACTAAATAGCTCATGCATACTTCAAATTTATATATAATGCTTTGTATATTTAAAAATTTTCTTGTATGTTTCAAAATTTATAAATTTTCTTTGCATGTATGATGGCTCATTTATAGATTTTAAATAATAGCATAAAGTCTTTTATTATGTAAAAATAAATATATTTTGGATTTTAATTATCCGCTCTTTTAATCAATAAGGTCCTACTAATCCTTGGTTCCTAAGAAAGTTACATTTGAATACAGTTTTAGGACATAAATATTAATAAGAACATAATAAGAAAATTTAAAAAGTTGAGTATTTATTATCATGAAAATTCATGGTATTTCATTGAATTTGTTATATTATTCCTTTTGATATATTTTTAATGCAAATCATACATATGTTTAATTATAAAATTATATATATTATTGAACTTTTGACTCATTCTATTTCTATTTTTCTACTAACCCCTTCAAATGAAAGATTTGGGCACTTGTAGGATGATTAGGATTGAAGAAACAATTGTTTGAAGAAATTAGAATTAGAATTTATAAAATATTTGATGTGGTATTTAAATTTTTGGACAATAATTTAATGCTGATGTTATTCAGACATTGGTTATGTATAAAAGTTGATATGATATCATAGATGTAGTTTATGTTATTTTTTGGATTTGTAGTGTAATTGGATGTTGGTACATTTATAAAAGTTGATATGATATCAGTTATGTTGAGTTGATTACTTTGATTATTATATGGATTAGATATGACTCTTTATATAAGATTTAATGTTATAGTTTGATTGATGTCAAAGCCACATGATAATATGACATTTTCAATCTTGTGTTTGGCTATATTACTTTATTTGGTTGATTAAGGTATCGACGTAAAATTTATATTCATAATTAATTAGATTATTAATTAGATAATTATTAATTTGATAATCATTTATGACGGATTCAAGATTTGGAATGTAATAAGTTAAAGTGGTATCAGAGAAGTTGTAAGGAAGATGTCTTATTTCTAATTTGTGGATCTAATATGATTAAATATTTTGTGATATGAATGAAAGATGTTAAGATAAGGAAGAAATGTTGGACCCGACTCTTGCTTCGACTAGGAAGAAGAGTACTTGGCCATCATGGCTAGGATGGACGATGTAATGGAGTCCATGGCACGAGGTCTCATAACTCGGAGCCACCCTAGCTAGCCCAATGACAACTATAAATGATTGTTTTACCAATGAGAGGATGTTAGAATTTATGGGCAACCCAGATCCTACAAAGGTGGAGGTTTGGATCCGCTGGATTGAAAAAAATTTTTCCATGATACATTGCTCGAAGGAGGATAAGGTTATGTTCACCTCCTATAAGCTAGAAGGAGAGGCGGATAATTGGTTGTCAATGAAGAAGCAAGCCATGGGATTGAAGAATGAAAAGATTTCTTAGGACATGTTCATAGAACATTTCATAGATAAGTATTTTTTGATGAGCTTGAGAGAATAAAAAGAGGATCAATTTGCTTGTTGGTGGCAAGGGAATCGAATAGTTGTGGAATATAATACCAAATTCACCGTGCTATCCCTCTATACCCCTCACATAGTCCATAATGAGGCGAGGAAATTTCTACAATGGTTGAATGATGCAATTCAAAAGTAATTGGTGACATTGAAATTGAGGACTTACGGAGATATGCTAGATCAGGCTCTCTTATTTGAATAAAAGTTAGAAAAAGAGAAATCCTTTGAAAAGAAGTCAGCTAGCCATGAAGGCCAAAGTTTGAGATCGGGAGGATTCCATAAAAGATCAAGTTGACGGACAAAGGGAAGAGAGGAGCTGAACTTTAGGGTGTACCAAGCTCTCAACAATTAGTGCTCATGTGCCCTCAATGTGGAAAGTTTCATGGAGGAAGGTCATGCTACAAAATCTTTGGAGCATGTTTTAATTACAGCCAAATCGACTGTATGATCAAAGATTAACCTCATCGCTCAATACAAACAATGAGAAAGCCAAGTGATTTAGGAAGAGTATTCATGGTGACGACCCAAGATGCAAATGTATCGCCTAAGGTGGTTGGAGGTAAACTTATAATTTTTAAAACTTTAACTCATGTATTTTTAGATTTAGGGTCAACTCATTAGACATGTATAATTTTAATATAATCTTAAGCATGGGTCGACTAGTTAGTTACCATACTAATATAGAATGTTTTCATAATAAGATGTATTTTATAATTTCAAAATGTAAACCGTTTTATTTTCAAGGAGTAATACAAAAATAATCCTCACACTTGATTTCGGAATTGCATGCTTGTCATTTGATAAAAAGTGGGTGCAACCTATTTGGCTTTCACAAACACAATTGAGAGCCATAATATATCGAGAAGGGACATAACAATAGTATTTGAATTTGAATATGCATTTTCAGATGATCTTTCAGGACTACCGCCAAATAGAGAGATTGAATTTGAAATTGAGATAATACATGGAGCGAAGCCTATATCAAAAACCCTTTACAGAATGGCACCATTGGAGCTCAAAATATTGAAGTGACAATTACATGAGCTACTAGAAATAGGTTTTATTTGGTCAATTTGTCCCCATGGGGTGCCTAGGTATTATTCGTGAAGAAGAGTAATGGGTCTATGTGGCTGTGCATAAATTATCGGAGCTAAACAAGAGTACCATCAAGAATAAGTACTTCTTATTAAAAATTGATGACTTATTTGATCAATTGTAAGGGGCCCAAGTGTTTTCAAAGATTGATCTTCATTCAAGTTACCATCAATTGAAGATTAAAAAGAAAGATGTGGCGAAGACGGCTTTTCGAATGAGGTATGGGTATTACGATTTTTTGGTTATGTCTTTTGGGAGGACTAGAGCCCCTACAACTTTTATAGATTTGATGAGCTGAATATTCCTGTCTTATATTGACAAGTTCGTTGTGATATTCATTGATGATATATTAATATACTTGAGGTGCTACGAAGAGTAAGAGATGCACTTAAGGATTGTACTTTAAACACTTCGGGAAAGGAATTTATGTGCTAAGTCGAAGAAGTATGAGTTTTGATTTGAAGATGTCATATTTTTGGGTTACGTAATTTCCAAAGGAGGTATTTTGACCAATCATAAGGAGATTGAAGATGTAATTAATTGGAGTCGACCAACAAGTTAATCAAAGTTAGGAGCTTTTCAGAATTAACGAGGTATTATCAAATATTTGTGGAGAATATTTCTAGAATTGCAATGCAATTAACCCGATTGATGTGAAAGGAAGTCAAATTCAACTGGACAGAGGATTGTGAAAGACATTTTTAGGAATTAAAGGACCGTCTAATGATAACCCTTATTTTGACAATTTTTGAAGGATCCGAAGGATTCATGGCCTATTGTAATGCGTCTAAGACCAAATTAGGATGTGTTCTGATGTAGCATGGGAAAGTGATTAGGTATGAATTGAGATAATTGAAGGTACACAAAAGGAATTATCTAGTGTATGATCTAAAAATGGCGGCGGTGATCTTTACACTGAAAATTTAGAGATATTATCTATATTTAGAGAAATTTTTGGTGTTTCGAACTACAAGAGTCTAAAATATTTATTCTCTCAAATAGAATTAAATATGAGACAATAAAGATGGATGAACTTCCTATAGGATTATGATTATGAGACTCATTATCAACCGAGAAAGGCCAATATTGTGGCGGATACTTTAAGTCGTCAAAGGAAGAGTTTTGTGGTCTATTTGAGAATCAAGGAGATGGAGATATTGAAATTTATGATGTAATGTAACATTAAAAAGCACTCCCATATACTCGGATAATATTGTCCTATTTCCAAGTGCAATCGGCAATTTTGGATAGAATTAAGGAGTTCAAATAGATAATCCGTTCTTGGTAGATATTGCTGAAAATTTGAACAGAGATTCTAGAGAGGACTTTAGTGTTTGGGCTAATGGAGTTTTGAGATTTTGAGAACAGATATGTGTGCTAAATATTAAAGAATTAAAAGAAGAAATCATGTATGAAACACATCGGTCAAAGTACACTATACACCTTGGATTAACAAAATATGTCAAGATTTGAAGAAAAATCTTCTGATTGAGCAACATGAAAAGAGAAATAGCAATCTATATGGGAAGATATTTGATATGTCAACAATTAAAGGTCAAGTACAAGAAACTACCCAATCTATTGCAACATATGCCAACTCCCAACTGGAAGTGTAAAGACATAACAATAGATTTTATGATGGGATTATCAAGGACACCAAGGAATTATGATACTGTTTGGGTGATTGTAGACCGGCTTACTAAGTTGGCTCATTTCATAACTGTTCAAATAATGTTTTCTAGGGATCGTTTTGTGAGATTATATATTAATGAGGTGGTTAGATTACATAGTGTGCTAGTTTCCATTGTATTAGATCGATATTTGATGTTTGTCTCCAAATTTTGGGAGAGTTTGTATCGAGAATTGGGGACCAATCTAAAATTTAGCACGGCTTGTTAACCTTAAACGAATAGACAATTAGAGCAAATAATTTAGATTCTAGAAGACATGTTAAGAGTTTTAATTCTAGAAATGAAGGACAATTGGGATAACTATTTAACATTATTCAAATTCGCGTATAATTATAGCTATCAAATAAGTATCGGTATGATCCCATTTGAGGCTCTATGTGGGAGAAAATATTGTTCCCTGATTCATTGGGAGGAGGCCGAAAATAGAAGACTTTTGGAATCAAAAGTTATTCAAAAGACATTTGACAAGATTTGATTGATTTATGACTAATCTAAGGTTACTCAAAGTTGGCAAAAGAGTTATGCTAAATTGAGGAGATCGTAGTTAAGTTTTGATATTGGAGACCACATATTTTTTACTATAACTCTGTTAAAGGGAATTTTGAAATTTGGAATTAAAGGAAAATTGAAGTCGAGGATTACAGGATCGTTCAAAATCTTAGAAAAAATTAGTGAAGTAGCCTACGGATTGGCTCTACCTTCGAATTTGGGAGACATCCATAATGTGTTCTATGTGTCAATACTTTGAAAGTATGTTCACGACCTCTCACATATTATCCAATATAAATTATTGAGAATAAAGAAGATATGATGTATATTGAGGAATCGGTTTAGATTTTAGAAAGAAGAGATCAAATACTTCAGACGAAGTAATTACATTGGTCAAAATCTTATGGATGTACTATTCATATGAAGAAATCACATGGGAAAGAGAAGATAAGATATAAGAGAAGTATCCACATTTTTTTCTTTGATAAGGTACGTAAAATTTTGAGAATGAAATTTTTATAAAGATGAGATAAATATAAGGTTCGAGTACAAAATTTATCTTAATCATGATTGATTAAGTTAAGATAATTAAAATTAAGATCAAATGATAAAAAAAAAATTGGATCAAAAGTTAAAATCAAACTAGGTCACATTGAGTGTATAAGAGCTTGATTGGCTCCGAATAGGCACCCATGCGTAAGATGGATAGAGTGATCGTGTCTAATAGATGCCTGATCGGACTACAAGCGTGCTTTCCAATGTACTCACATTCGATACACTCTTGAAGGACTTCTAAACATGCTTCTTATAGGTTAGTGCTCGATGCATACTCATGCGGCCCTTGTGAGCCACAGAGTTTGATCATGGCACCTGATGCACGCTCAAGTACCACTCTATTATAAATAGAGAGTTTGGCTTAAATTCAATCATTTTTAGTAAAGTTTTGAGTGAGAAGAGGGAAGAAGAAGAGGAGAGTAGAGAGGAAGATAGAGATAATGGCAAAGAAACTCAATTCAAGTGATTCCAAACTAGATTTTGGTGATATTCAAGTTAAGATAAGTGTATTCCAAGTATTCTTTCCTTTATTATTATTATTTTTTTAATTTTTTAAGTATTTTTTATTTTAAATATTCATACATGATATGATTTTATAGCTAAGATATTTATATTTAATATACATATAAATTTTTTTCTATTTTTATGAAATTATACATGAAATTTATGTCCAAGTAGATGTTCATTACATAGTTTAGTAAATTTATACAAGATTCCTTCATACATATACTGAAATTATGATTAAATGACTCATGCAAGCTCCAAATTCATACATGATATTCTATATGTTTAAAGATATTTCTACATGTTTGAAAATTATATTGTATGTTTCAAAATTTATAAAGTTTTTTTGTATGTTGATAATGTAAAACAAGTTGCATATTTTTTTTGCATAAATGGTATAATCTACTATAAATTTTCATAAAGTAGTTTTTAAATGTTTTAAAAATCTGCATGTTTAAGTCTATGTATATTTTTATATAAGACATGTCATGAATTAATGAAAATTTGAAGGAAAACTGTTAATTATGTTAAGAATTAAAAGTATTTTTTAAAAAATGAGAAAATACAATATTATGAAGTATTGTGTAGAATTTTTATAAGTATCAGACCATTATAATATATTATGATATATTTTAATATATTATAGTGGTAATCGATATTTGAACCTATTCTCCTCTAGTGAAAGCAACATTCAGTTATATCTATATATTATATATACAATGACCTACCTATGAGTTTTGAATAATAGTGTAAAGTATTTGATTGTGTGTAAATAAATATAACTTGAGTTTTGATTATTTATTCTTTTAGTTGATAAGGCCCTATTAGCTCATGATCCCTGAGAAAGTCATATTTGAGCATGATTCCAAGTCATGAATATAAATAAGAATATGATAAGAAAATTTAAAAAGTTGATTATATATTGTCATAAAAATTCATAGCACTTCATTGAATCTGATACATTTTTCCTTTCGATATATTTTTAATACAAATTATATATATGTTAAACTATGAAATCATATATCTTATGAACTTTCGATTCATTTTATTTTTATTTTTTCACTAACCCCTTTAAATGAAAGGTTTAAACATTTGTAGGATGATCAGAATTAAAAGAGCAATTTTTTGAAGAAATTAGAATTTGAATTTATAGAATTTTTTATATTGTATTTAAATTTTTGTACAATAGTTTAATGTTCATGTTATTCAGTCATTGGTTATATATAAGAGTTGACATGAGATCAAGGATACATTTAATGTTATTTTTCAAATTTGTAGTGTAATTGGATGTTGCTACATTTGATCGTTGAATAGAAGTGATATTCAGTTATATTAAGTTGATTACTCTAATTATTGTATAGATTAGACATGGCTTATTATGTAAGATCTGACATCATGATTTGATTAATGTCAAAGCTATATGATAATGGGGTATTTTGGATCTTATGTTTGATTATATTATTTTATTTAGTTGATCGAGATATTGTTGTAAAGTTCATATTCACGGTTAATTAGATTACTAATTGGATAATTATTAATGTAATAATTATTAATGACGGATACGAGTTTATCAGACGCAACACTAGCTTTTTAACTAGACACTTGATTATTCTAAAATCTTAAGTCAGGCTAAGGCAAATTTTATGTTGAAAGGAATGCAAGGTAACTTCAAACGCTTCGTCGAGGAGTACTTAATTTGTCAAACCACCAAAATTGGCCATCATAAATAATATGGCCTCATCAAACCCCTACCTATACCGGAGTTTCTGCGGTCAACTCTCTTTATGAATTTTATAAAAGGCCTACTCTCATCCCAATAATATAATAATATCTTAATAGTCATAGACCATTTAGCCAAACAAGTTCATATTATGCCTGTCACTAACCCATCCATAACTATAAAGATTGCTCAACTTTTTATCACTCATGTTATAAAGTTGCACTGGATTCCTAAAATTGTAATTTGTGAACAAGACACCATAGTCACAAGCTTTTTTTAGAAGGAATTATTTAGATTACAAGGGATTTGGTTGTAATATAATTCAACCTACTATCCATAATCTAATGGATAAACTAAAATTGTGAACGGGAATATGAAATAATATTTACACTTTTATATAGGTGAGAAACCCAAACTATGGTCAAAATAACTTACCATAATCAAATAGTGGTATAACAATAATTAATATTCCTTGGCAAGAATAATTCGTTTTGAAGCTGTCGATGGACACCCATCCCTAAATTGTTCAGGTTTGTTAAAGGGAATATCGCCAATGAGGCAGTGAAAGATGAGCTATAATTACATGAACAAATTCTAGACATTTTAAAAGAGAATTTTTAAAAAGCTTAAGTATACATAAAAATACAATACGATAAGCATGAAGGGGAAGGGAATTCTAAGTCCAGAAACTTTGTTTATTTCTACTTTCAACAATATTGTTAAAAGTTAGTATCATTTAAAAATAAATAAATAAATAAAGCAAGTGCATAGTTATATTGGACCATATGAAATGAGAGAGAGAGAGAGAGAGAGAGAGAGTAGGAATTATGGCTTACCAATTTTGCTATTTATGAGGATCCATTTAGTGTTTTGGTATTGGCATAAAAGAAACAAGTTGATCCAAATTCGAAGTGTTGTCATCCTTACTTCCGATTGGTTTGAAAGAAGAAATCTTGCCTAAGCCTAGAAAAATAATAAGACAAAGGGTGTGAAAAATAGTAGGAAGGAATGTTGTGAAGGTCTTGATCAAATAGAAATGAACATTTAGTAAAAATAATACCTAGGAACCCATTTACTCTCTCAAGTTTAAATATCCTCACCCTAAGGGCACGGTGTCTTAAAGGAGGAACTTTGCCTGAACAAGTAGTGGAAGGAAGGGTGTGAAAAATTATATAAAGGAATGTTGTGGAGGTTTTGATCAAATGGAAAGGAATCTCTTATAAGACTAATACCTAGGAGCCCCTTCCTTCTCTTAAGCTTAAATATTCTCACCTTGAAGGCAGTTTGGTCAGTCGATCAATATGAATAAATATTTAAAGGGGTGTCACAGTGGTAGAAAAATAAATGAAAAGAAAAGAAATTAACAAACCCTAGAAGAAGAGAAGTGGAAATAGCTGTGCTTAAACCTGACTGGGCTGGCCCCAAAAGTCTGAGAAGTGGTTCATTAAACCCTAGGTAGTCTTGGAGAAGAAGAGGAGGAGGAGAGAGAAATGTACCTGAGTAGACTGGCATCGCTTTTGAGGAAGAACAATGCTGTAAATTGTCTGTATAATAATATTAAAGGCACATCAACTACTAGCAGGGTCTCACCAAATCAAGCTTCCCAACTATTCTCTTCAACAGTCCGCTCCGCTGCCTCTGTTTGTGCGTATAGAAATGCTGCTGGTCATGGCTTCAGAACTTTACCAGAGGTTTCACCATTGTCTTTTACGCTTATTTTTTATTATTTTTTTATTTTTTTGGGGATTACATTTGAGAAGCCTAATTCCTGCTTTGAAATTGAAAGACATAAATGCCAAGTGTTTATGCGTTCAGATCTTTTGCCTAAGATTTCTCCACAGTCTTCTCCATTTCTAATCTTCTCTCAAACTGAATTTCTCTGGGCATAAGCTCAATTAATTTCACAATCCTGATTCTTGCTTTAATTTCAAAGTATTAGTAGTGCTTGTGGATTCCGATGTTAACGGAAGTTATATGCCACAATCTATTCCATTTCCTACGACTCCTAATCTTACCTCAAACTTAGTTTTTTCTGGGCAAGGCCAGAAGCTCAATTTGTTTGATAAGCCTTATTCTTGATTCAATTTTATAGTTGGAATGTCTGTGTTTATGGCTTCAGGTATTTCCATAGGGTGATCGCAGAAAGTATTTCATTCCCCACATTTCCTAATCTTTACTTAGCTCATTTTTCTGGATTTTTTTTTTTCTAGGGTGGGGTAGAATAAACTCTCTCTTTTTAAGTACTATCTGTTTGAGTTAATTTCATGGCCAGAAATGAAGGTGTTTGTGGCATTACGTCTTTATGTAAAGTTGCATCATATTCTTTTCCATCGCCTACATTTTAGCATGAGGTCAATTTGTTTGGGAAGTCTATTATTTCATTTTCATAAGGTCAAAATTATGAGCTGTGATTAAAGAATACTCTGTGCCTTTGCATTGCTTGCATTTTTATTACTCATTTGTTTCCTTTCTGAAAGATATAATTGTGGCAACTTTGAGAAGGAAACTATCATGCACTCTGTAGAATTGCTGCAAGATCAGAGTGCCAGTATTCCTAGTCTTCTAGACATTTTTGTGCTCGTATTATCTGATATGAAATGAAGAATGACGGGTGGAGGAGTTGAAGGAACCTAATTGAAGGAGAGAGAGAACATAAATGGCATTCAATTGGATCTTAAGAGTAATTATGATGAGAAATCATGGAAGCCTTACTTTTGTTTGGTTGTTTTCGTAAAGCCTCATGTTCTATTTGATTCTTGTTAACCTTTTCTGTTTCTCTTTGTTTTCCCCATTGTATATTTGTCTCTTTTTATTTTTGTCTTGGTTTTAGAGGAATTTTGTTGATGTGGTTATATTTTTAGGCGTAAGCAAGGTTGAATATGTTCTAGGTGGGTGACAGTAGCTTAGTTTTCTTTTTATTTTTGAAGTACAATTTTAACTTGCTGGTCCAAAAATTACCCTTTTAGCAATGATCAACAAACTACTTCAATGCTGTTTGGTTATCTGATGATTGAATCAGCTTTCCTAACCATAGCTATATTTTCGTACTTCATATATGGGATTAAATTACATGGTAAAGTTTGCTTTGAGATTAAGTTAGCTTCCATATATGCTTGTGTGCTCTGCTCTTGATTCCATAATTAGTGACCTATACAGGGATTTTGTATGCGGTGTGTGAGGAATATGTGCACCGGAGCATCCATTGCTGGTCAACCAAAAGGAGGGGTTGAAGCTATTAGTAAGTGCGGGGCCACACGCTCAGAAAATGGTCGGGGTATGGCTATTTGGTTCAGCTGCATGGGTTTTTAGCATGGTCCTACTTGGTGGTATCACTCGGCTCACCAGATCAGGTCTTTCGATGACTGATTGGAAATTTACAGGAAGCCTTCCTCCTTTTTCGGATGAGGACTGGCTGCATGAGTTTGAGAAGTACAAGCAATCCCCTGAGTACAAACGGTTAGTAAACTGTCCTAATGTCTACATAATATCATTGATTCATTGAGATGAATTTAAAATTCAATCCCATGTCCCAGATGTCAACATCTTGCAGCTGAATAACCTCATTTGTACCATGCCGATTGCTTATTAAAGGATGTTCCTTAGACATTTTGGTTGCTGTCACACACAACACGCTCATAAAGCCTTTTGGGATGTGTAACTCATTTTAATATAATGAGTCTTTAAGGAAGAGGCATTTGACTTGAACATAAGTGGTGACAAAAGGAGCCTTTGTCTCCCCTAACAGCCGTCTGTTGAGAAATTTAACATTCTCACTTTCTGCAAGTTTGTTTTACTTGTTGGATATTGACTAGTTCTAACATGGCTGCCTAGTTTTCTTAATTGTTGTTTTTCTCTTTAATGTAGTATAAACAAAGGGATGACCCTTGAAGACTTCAAATTCATTTATTGGATGGAATATGCACATCGCATGTGGGGAAGGGCATTGGGTATCATGTTTGCTTTGCCATTTTCATATTTTCTACGTAGGGGATTTATTACCTTGCAGCTTGGGCTGAGGCTTTCTGCTCTCTTTGCCCTTGGTGCTGGGCAAGGGCTGATAGGCTGGTGGATGGTTAAAAGTGGTTTAGAGGTAACAAACACTTATTGATAGCAATGAAGTTGCGATGTCTTCAAAACAGTGAAATCGACATGTCCTTTTTCCTGCTGCAGGAACCAGCATCAGAATATGCCGAGCCCAGAGTAAGCCCCTACCGACTTGCTGCTCATCTCACTTCAGCATTTGTTATATACTGTGGCCTACTCTGGACTGCTCTTTCAGTAGTTATGCCTGAACCACCTGCAGAGTCAGTAGTTTGGGTTAATGGGGCTACCAAAGTAAAGAGACTCGCCCTCCCTGTGAGCCTTCTTGTTGGGATCACTGCAGTATCAGGGGCCTTTGTTGCAGGAAATGATGCTGTATGAAATTTCTCTTTGTTTCTGTTCCATTTTATCCTATAGAATTTTCCATCCAATTATCTTGGTAAATCTGGATCTTAATATAGTATTCTGCAATATATAAACATGCATTGCTAGGGCCGTGCATATAATACTTTCCCGAAAATGGGTGATTCCTGGATTCCAGATGACATTTTCAGCATGAGGCCACTTATGCGCAACTTCTTTGAGAATACAGCAACAGTGCAGGTACAATGTAAGCTTTTGAAATGCCACATTTCTACAGCTGGTGTACAGTTTTGTAGATTTTGCACTTCAGTACGGACTATGCCTATGCTGGGAAGTACAATTATGTCCCTTGCTCGTTAGGTAGCTGATGATCAGCTGCTGAGCCCAAAACTTTTGCAGATATTTGACACGGATAAAATTTTTATAGTTGGGGTAGGCTATACTTTCAACTTGGTGTATTGCAGTACAGTGTTAAATGGACTAAAGTTGATGCATCATCACTCAGTTGCTATGCAAAATCAACAAAAGATACTGCATGTGAAGAAAATGGTAGTAGCTAAGATGAATTGTTGAGTTGGACGTGTAGTTATACACAGATTGAATTTGAAATAATGTTATCCAGGAGAAAATTTGAGTGGAACAAGTAGAAGAAAAAATTTGATAGAAGCATTTGAGACTTTGGTAAGCGGAGTTTATAGAAGGAGTGAGGGCAAGAAAAGATTCAGATCTGTTGTGCTAAAATTGACGTTATGCATACCTATGTTTCTCGTACACCCATTTATGATAATCTATATTTTCTGTGTTAAATGAGCGTGGCATCATAATGTGTCTGGAGGAGAGCCTTGTGATACTGATAGTCTGTTCCATCTTTTCTGTTGTCTGAAATTTCCTTTGGCTGAATGTTTCTGTATTAATATTTAGCAATGTTTTTAAGGGATTACAAATTGCAATTTTTGTTTTGTATCAGCGGACTCATTATATTTGTTTCGTGTAGATAATGTTCTATTTGCCGTTTATAACTACATTCTTTGTGACAATTTAAAAACCGGCTGCTGAAATTTATGCATTTGATTCAAGTATACTAGTGCACAAATGAATTATGATTTTCCAATATTCTCCCTTTGTTACTCCTTTACATGGATTTGAAGTCCAAAACTCCCCCTTTCCATATTTGGGGAAAAGGAAGAGTCAGAAGAGGTGAGATAAATTTTTACCCATTCGGTCACCTTCCCTTTCCTCATTCGGTAAAGTTCTTGATCAAAGAAAATCAAGTCAAATCAATTAATATCTGACTACTTTTGCTCTGGAGACGGTTACCTTCAAATACTTGTAAAAACTGAATCATGAGAGAGAGTTAAGCATAGTAGTACCAGACTGGTGAGAAATGTATCTCAGCTCCTCGCATTACCTTAAACGACCAATGGTTACCTAGTTACCTTGACTCTGATTATGGTGGAATAACTTATGAAACAGGCTATTGATGAAACAATAAGCTGTGAACTTCCCATTTCATGAAGTTAAGTGTTGTGCCAAATTTTCTTCCTTTGTGTCTTTGTTGTTTTTTTTTTTTTTTTTTTGTTTCATTTACTAATTCCCTTATGATTTATGACTGGATTATATAGTGTTATTTGTATTCCTTATGCCTGTTGAGCATTGTGATACATATGTGCTGTAGCCTACCCCATCCCATATGTCTTTACACTCCTTCCGATAGAAGTTTGAATTACTCACGAAGACATGGAAATCAATTTCTCATCAAAGCTAACCTGTAAAACTATGTCATATTAGCTAGACAGCTGTAATTTGTTTTCCATATTTTTTTCATTGTCCGTAAAAGCCTAGAACCTTTACTCCAAAATAGTTCCACTTTAAGGGGTTCTTGATTTACTAAAATATTCTGTCCAGAAGCATACCAAATGTTGTTTCTCCCATGTATAATGGAAGTAAAGTTCAAATGGTAGCATTGTCATCACCAGTTTTCTAGTTTGTGTAAGACATTCTGATGCATATCATAGATCTAGATTTCGGTCTGAGGGATTCTGAATTGGGCTTTTGAACTTATAAACCTGAACCCTCCACACCACAAACTAAAACGTGAGGTTCAAAGGATTTGGGATTGGCTTTGTGGTTTATTCTTTAATGTTCAAGTCAATAATTAGAGTCTAACAATCAAGTTAGGGAGAGAGAGAGAGTATAGGAATGGAGGGCAAGGCTGTGAAGGAAATCTTGTGGGAGGTGATGTCTTGGAAGGTAAATTCCTAATTTCTTTGTGCCAGCCAAGTGTTGCAAGACTGAACTTTAGGGATCGAATAGGTTAGCTTGTGACCAGATGTTCTAAAGATGTTAGAATGGTGATGCCTCTCTAGATTCTTAAATCAGATTTCAATCTCCCATTTGTGGTTAGAGGTTTGGCATTTATAGAGGCTTGGAAGCTAATATGTGAACAATTTTTTTGTATTAGGGTTACAAGCCATGACTAGAAAGTTAGGTTAATGGCTGGCCATTTCGATTAGCCGCGACCACTCACATTTTGGGTTGTGAATCATGGTGGGTGCTCTTCATGCTTGAACGTGCAGATCTTGTGCTTTTGAGGAGCTATTGTCTAAGACATAGAATATTGATGAAGTATACGGAGCCGTCCGACTACTTGGTGAAGCAACTTGATATCCTTCAACTCCTATTTTTGATTCAGCATTGACCATCTTGTAAAATATGGTCTGGCTTTAAAATATCAATTGCTCAGTAACCTAACTGACTGACCTGAGTTGTGAGGATTAAGGCTGAGTTTTGCTTGTCCAATCTCCTTCTTGGTCTGTATTCTATTGGGCTGTCATTAGGTCTACTTTTGTTGGTACATGGTGATTAATTTTGGGCCTCTCATTACATCCTCGGATCAGGTCGATGGGCTTGGATCGGCTTAAAATTTTACTTGACCCATCACATTGTAATCATATTGCATCTGATATTTTATGGAAATAGGCATTATCACACAGCCTCCCCCCCTCCCCCTCCGCCAAAAAAAAAAAAAAAAAGACGAACAAAGCGCACAAGAAATAGGCATGCTCAAATTCCCAGTTATCTTGAAATTGTTCTTCGTCTTTAATCCCTGGGAAAATTTGATCATCTGAGCTCTCAGATTTGATATTAATTATAAAATATCTTGCAGCTTGATCATCGTATTCTTGCAACTGCAACCTTGGCATCAGTTGGTAGTTTATGGTGGGCAACAAGGAAGTTGGAAATCCATCCTGCTGTTAGATCCTTAATTGGGAGCGTGGCTGGCATGACTGTTCTCCAGGTAATTGTTTGCCTCCTTTTCTGTTGCAACTAGGCTTTTTTATTTTTATTTTTATTTTTGGTTTTTTTCTTTGTATCATCCCTCAGCGTTGCAGATTCAGTATATTAGTAATTCTAGAGTACACAAATTTTTTTTTTCTTTGGTTATTATTAGGTACTTTTTATGTTAACATAAACTTAATGATTTTGTATACATGACATGTCTAATATGTGGGTTTATACAATCATATAACACACCTTTTCTTACCCGAAGAATAACATGATGACCTTTTTATCATTTAGCTAACAATGTTCAATATTATAGTATATTTATTTCAAATTGTCATATACCTAATTCACTTTCTTGTCCTAGTAGATGGTCACTTGCGCTTTTAACTCTTTGTATCTTAAATACATTTTTATTTAATAGATGTATGAGTCATCTATGGTTTGGATAATAGATTCTTTCACAATTTACTATAATATATTTCACTAAATCAGTGAAACAAGTCAGCCCAAAGATGACCCATCCTTGACACCCTTCTTTATTCGATAAACAAATTCCATTAAATTCATGGCATTGCAAGTATAAGCCCAACCTGATTTGTTAATGGATAACACAACTTCCCAGAATTATTTAAGTGGTTGAGTTTGAGTTGAAGGTATCACTCTGGGAAGCAAACATGAGATGTGAACTGGCCTGCCAATGTGTTGCTCTGTAATTGGCTAATTGATATATTGAAGCGCGGTCTATCTAAGAAGGATTTCTTTTGAATCCATGCCAAATTTTGCACAACTCAAATCTGACATGATGTAAACGATTATCACGCCTATTGATGAAGGTCTCAAAAGGTGTTTGCAGATCTCGTTTACTCCAGTGTTCATAGTTATTGCTTCTGCAGGTTACGTTGGGGATATCAACCCTACTTTCATATGTTCCTGTTTCACTCGGCACAGCACATCAAGCCGGAGCTTTAACTCTTTTGACACTAATGATCCTGCTCAATCACACTGTTCGGAAGCCATCACTCTCCTACCTGAAATCTCTGCCCTCAGTTGCAAGGACGACGTGAAACTCGCGTTGGTTTTTTTTTGTGAAATGCAGCATTTAAAGTTGATGAGTAGTAGATTACCGCTATCAGCCTTTGTGTTATCTTTACGTGAAGAATTAGTGTATTTCCAACAGTGGAAGAAAATCAAATGTAGAAAAGATAGGACCCTCAGTTTCATCTTAATCAAAGATGCCTTCTGGAAGGCAAAATCTGATTGTCCCTGTTGTCAGTGCCGATCATGTTGTTTAAACCAACACCGCCAAATCCCGGTGATCATTTACTCAGCCAAAATACAATGTACAGTCTTGCTTATTCTGATATTTGATTTGGCATAATTGTCTGTCCAAAAAAAAGCTGTGTTGCAAATTAATATAGGGATAAAATTACGTATTTCTGATGCATCACACGGTAGTTCTGGGCCCCCAATATCTATTTATTTTGTATGCATGTGTGTGTAATCATATGAAGTAAATCTTGTTTATGTTGCTGTACGCTTTGGTCTGATTTTGACCTTCCTGCTTGTCATTGAGCTGCACTGCAAATTGTGCATTTTATTTTATTCACTATTATTTGTCTATATTTATAATGTATTCCGAGTCCTTTAGATTGTGATGCTTATTTAATCTTTGAAGCAATCCTCTTTGTTGCTTGTATTACTGCCTTAGCATTTGTTTATTTATTTTTTCGATTTATGGAGGCAACACAGCGATGATTTGGTCTTTTAGGAGACTCGAACCTTCTATTAATTTTCCAAATTCGTCGTGGAATTTCTATCGGTCCTGTGATTTCAGTGGAAGGAAAGTTGTTCCTTAGCCATCCTCTTGACACAACTAATCAAAGAATTTGCCAACTCGAACAAACCTGTGGCAATGCCGGCGCAGCAGTAATCCAGTTCCGAAACCCACAACGAAGTTGTGCTAGTTTTCCTTGACTCACTCTACTTAGGATTCCTCAGTGAAAATCTGAGTAGAGGACGTCACGAATTTCCCCTGAATTTCATAATAATTTCCTATACATGGTGGAAAAATCTGCCTTACCGTGCAATGGCTATATAAGTGTTTTACATGGAAGCCGAACTAGAAATTGTATAATTTGAACCATGAACCCTCATCTTATGGTAACTTAACTAGAACCATTCAGATCGCTCTCAACTACATTTAGAGACTCATCGTTGCAGAATGGCGATTTTAGTTTTTCATAAATTCTCAAATTTAAGCAAACCAAATTGTTTAATTTGCCGGTATTTGACTTGCATAGCCTTTGGGTAGATGCTACAATTGGCTGGTAAAATCACTGGCCAGACCCATTTTTTACGCATCTTTAGTATATGGCATTGTTCGAGGAAAACCCTGAACTTCTCATCTTTTTTGGCAAAATAAAGTTGGCCGCAGCAGTGTTAGTTGGGGACCAAGGCCACAACCCTTTATAGCCAATTTCCTAAAGCTTCACTGGCTATGAAAGCTGTACGCAAAATACCAAAAAACTAACGTTTTCTCAACTTTGGTTGTTGTACAAGTGCAATAACATGCCATGCTATGTCGTCGAGGAATACATATGCACATATATAAATTAACAGGCAGGAAAATTCAACCTCAAAATGTTCAGTCACAAATTAATAGGGCAAAAGGCTAATCAGAGAAATTCCAACTTCAAAATTACAGTGAGGGTTACATAAGTACTTGGGTATCTGTCTGACTCGGTATTCTAATTCATAATAATAAACCGAGCAACTTGGATAGTCCGTGATTGCCGAGTTAGAAAGCCCATCAGAGCTAGATGTGAAATCTGACAAACCTATCCTTAAGCTCAGCAAAATCAACAATCAAAATAGAGCAAGGTATGATGTGACTTGTAACATGGCCTTATCAGCAAATGTAGAGACAAATCCATAGCATACAAAGTCCTCAAGATTAACTGAAAAGCACGTCCACATAAAGCTTAATTTCACTAAATTCAAGGGGTCGATAATAGCACAGTGGATGCATATCACATCCGTAGTCAAAAATTGAAGTTAGGTCCAGCAATTTAACGGCCTCGCCCACGTCCACGACCGCGGCCCCGGCCTCGACCCCGTCCCAAAGGTCTCCCTGCAATTGTGGAAAACATTGCAACCATTTATATGAAGAACAGAAAATGTAAACAGGATGACATGAAAGGAGGCATAGAGTATTTACATACCAGCTGTTGGCTTCTTGGGCTTTATCCTTGGTGTTTCTTCCACCAGCAAGGTCTCGAGATTTAAGCTGTCAGGGAGGATATAATAGCGGATATTATTACCCCTCACACTCAAGTGATCGTGGGTCACCGGATTCTTCCCCTTCACAGTAAGTTTCACAGTCTTTAAATGAGTGTTCATGCTAATGTCAACACCTATACAGCACTCAAGAAAGTTATCATCAGGAAACTGAATTTGCAGGGATGAAAATATTGCACTTGCCAACTGAAAGCTAGTGATGCTTTCAGATGCAAAAAAGAAAGACAATGATGTCAGAAAAATCACTATCTTCCAAATTATAAGATAAGACAAATAAATCCAGATGAAAAACGGCATAATATTTAAAAACAAATCACACGTGTGATGTTTTCAAATACATTTGCCTCATGTATGTCAAGTTTAGGATTCTCTCAACAAATTAGACGTCTGTTTGTTGTTATAAATTTCCTCTGTTTTTTAATTTGAAGATGTTCTGATTTTGTTCCAACGGTGCCCTTATTTTCGGGATAATAACCTCTAACTACCCAATTCCTCCAATTGTGGTAATAACCTCTCTGGCATTTTTTGATAAAAAAAAATACCTAAAAACTAGACTTCAAGTTTTGAATCCCTAGGCTCGATACTCCCATCAATACACCATCAAAAAGTTTTAAGCCAAAACCAAGATAATCAGAGGTGGCCTGGAGCAATTAATAATAACGTTAACGTTGCCCTTATTTTGATCCTTGTTTACTTTCCGCATCTGATCTACATTAGACATTATTTGAACATGTTAGATTAGTTTAAGTCCAAGATTTGGTATCAGAGCAAGTTTCCCTTCGTCTTGACATTTTGGAAGTTTTCCGCAATTTTTCTTCCCAATAATTTTCATAATCTTTAAAGATCAATTTTTGAACTTTTGTTAATAGCTAAGATAAGAGATCATTGAAAAATTAGATTTCTAAAAATTCTGTAATTTTCTTCATCCATTTTGACGTTCAAATGGATAACATTGGGTTTGTTTTAAATTCAGGTCAAACAAGATAAAAAGACCTGCCTAGAGGTTGAAGATGAATAAAACACGTCATTTTATTCACTGCTACAGTAAATTTAAAAAAAAAAAAGAAAAGAGAGAAATTTCGCCAAGGCTTGTTTGTGACTTTGAGCTGCATCTAGGGAAGGCCCATTCTGCTTGGGCTTCCAAAAGGGTGAAATTGCCAGGAATCAAGTGAGGGGGCAGGATTCAAACCCAACACTTTGGGCTTCAGCAGAGGCCGCAACCACTTGCGCATCTAATCTTCTTTACATACATTGTGTATTATTTATACTTATAACAGTTTTATGTATATAAATGTTTTAAACGTCCAGTGATCTATATAATTTAAATTAAATAAAGATTAGTCACAACATCCTTAATTATGAAAAATTATGTATTATATTCAGGGTCACATATAATAGAAAGACATTAAATTTAGTTATTGATATTAAATATAAAACTTTTATCCAACAAGAATTTTTAATGTGTTTAATTCATTAACTAGGATCAAATATTAAATTATTTTTCTTAATTTGTTTACAAGGATTGAGAATTAAAATATAATTTAGTAATTTTATTATAAAATTGTTACATAAATCTATTTGAATTAGAAATTTAGCTCATAGATAATTTTTATGTTATTTGATTCATATAATATACTTAACATTGGTAAAACATGCTATTTGTTCATTTGTCTCAATTCATTATATTGTAAGCATATAAATTTTAATCTATGTAGTTGTATAATTTATAATTTTTTTCTTATATAAGGTATGATATTTCAGAATTAAAAAGTGATAACCATAAAATTTAGAAGGAGAGTTTTTCTTTATTTAGAGTAGATGGATATTAATAATACTATATAAAGAGACAAGCCACTTGCTTTTATTGAAATTAACACTTAGAACAATGTTACTTTTATGAAAGATATGACGATCTAATTACTTTAATTTAATGTTCAAAAAACCAATATATCTACTTGTATTTATAGTTCAGTTAATCAATATAATAATATTCAAAATTTACCGAACGCTATTAATGAGCAATTTGAAACTTTAAATAAAGTGTTTGCCAGCACCCTAATTACAATGTTTCAATCTTTAAGGCTCACAATATTAGAAGTGCATGTGAGCACATCATGTAAACGAGGGCTACAGCATATCAACTAAAATCTTAAGGTTGACATGTTTGAGTATTCCCTTGTACACTATATTTTTAACAATCTTTCATTTTAATATAGGTCTTTCAAAATATTTTACAACATAAACATAAATGGTTAATTAATGAACTTATGATAATGTGTATTTAAGAAGAAACAATGGTTGTGATAGAATTGAGTGAAAGTACATTTATGGCAATGCAGGAAAATAATAAAGCCCAAACCAATCTGAAAAGATAAAGTAAAATGTCTCCACAAGCTAATATTAACAAGAAATTCAAGTGCTTCTTTTGTAAAACAAAAAAAAAAAAAAAAAAGAGACATAAGAAGAAGAATTGTGCTAAATTTTAGAATTTGATAAGAAAGGTAATTCAATCTCATTTGTTTGTTATGAATCTAATATTATAAGACATTATGTATGCAAGAGTATGATCACAACGTTAGAGTCAAAAATGATCTTGAAACATTTTTACAAGTCATGTGTTACAATGAATCGAATTTGTGGTACAATGCCATGGAAGAAAAGATGAATTTTATGAGATACAATTAAATTTGGGATATTGTTGTGTTATTTGATAGGGAAAAAGTCATGGAATGTAAATGGGTCTTTAATCAAAGAAAGAATCATTGGGCAATATTGAAAGATATAAAGCAAGAATCATTACTGATGGATTTGCTCATAAGGAAAGAATTGATTATATTGAGATTTTTTCTCTTACATCATGTTTGGTTGTAGGAATTAAGGGGGAAAAGAATTTCTATTCCCGCAGGAATAGGAATTCCTCCGTTTGGTTAGTAATAGGATGGGAATTGTTATTCACTAGAAATTGTTATTCCCATAAATGTGGGAATAACAATTCCCACATATTATTATTATTATTATTATTATTATTATTATTATTATTATTAGATATTATTATTACATATTATTATTATTATTATTACTATTCCCACATTATTTCTCATACTATTCTACAAACCAAACAATATAATACTAATTCCCACCTTATTCTATTCCAATAACCAAATATAAGAATAACAATTCCAACTCTATTCCCATCCTTTTCTATTCCCTAGAATAATTATTCTATTCCTACCTTATTCTATTCTAACAACCAAACGTAAGGTTAGTGTCTAAGAAAGAAGCCCTTCTTGTGATTTTAACATTAGTTGCCTATTTGTATTTAGAATTACAATAAATAGATGTGAAAATTGTTGTTCTCAATGTGACATGGAGGAAAAGATTTACATGAAATAATTAGAAGGATTCTCCTCTAATAACAGTAAGCATACGCTATGCAAAATCCAAAAATCGATATATAAATTAAAACAAACCTCCCGTTAATAGTATTTAAAGTTTAATGATATCGTCTCTTCATTTTGATTTGAAGGAAACATCACAAATCAATATATATACAACAATAATAGTCAAAACAATAGATCTTTCCTTATTTTATATATAGACTATATTTTGCTTTCAACCAATGATATGGTTTTACTATATAAAATGAAACAATTTCTCTTAAATAAATTTAAAATAAAGAATATAGGTGATACATTTTATATCAGTAGGACAACGATCGATCGAGATGGACTGTGGGTTATTAAGGGTTTGTCTTAAGAGATCGATATTACTAAAGTTTTAAACATATTTCGGATGAAAAATTGTTTACCAAGTATAGCTCTCATTGTGAAAGGTGATAGGCTCAATTTGAACTACTGCCCATAAAATAATCTTTGAAAGAAAATAAATGATAAACATTCTATATGCTTCCATTGTTAGAAGCCTGATGTATGCTCAGGTTTGTACAAGACTTGATAACGCATTTGCTGTGAAACTATTGGGAAGATATCAAATTAACCCAGGTATGGAACACTAGAGAGCTATAATAAAAGTGATGCGATATTTTTAAGGTATAAAGGATTACATACTTATATATAGACGAGCTGATAATCTAGAAGTAGTTGGCTACTTGGATTTTGACTTTGTTGTATGTGTTGATTTATTCAAATCAATATTTGTATATATGTTTATGTTTACTAATGTAGCTATATCTTGGGAAAGTACAAAGCAAACCTTGACTATTACTTTCACTATAAAAGCTAAATTTATTTATTTTCTTTTTTTTTTTTTTTTTGAGGTTATAAAGCATGGGATATTGATAAGGAATTTCACATCTAAGCTTAAAATTATAGATTACGTTTTTAGGTCATAAAGGATATATTGTGATAATTCAACTATTGTTTTCATGACTAAAGATAAAAAAAAGTCAACTATTGTTTTCATGCTATAAAATTCCACCACTGTTTTTGAATTTGAAATTGTTTTTGAATTTGAAGCTTCTCTGATCTTAGTCCAACGTTTCCCTTATTTTCAGGATACCCACTACCTCCAGCTACCCACACTTCCACTATTTGTGGTAACCAACTCTGGTATACTCTCATCAATACACCAATAAAAAGAGTTATAAGAGCTTAGAAGAGCCAAAATCGTGATAATCAGAGGGTTGCAGCAATCACTATTAGCATCAATGACTGAAAGTTAGTATATGGTCCTTGTTTTATTTCTACATTGGATCTATATGTGATGTTATTTGAACATGGTAGATTGGTTTAGGTCTATCATTCATGTCATGTACCGTGTAGAATTCGTCACCCCAATTATTAATGTAGGGGAAAACTTTATTTGATCACTATATAGAACGCAAAACTTCTTAATGAAATAATAGTCAACATAGATTGTCCTATGAAAATGTTTCTAACAAAATATAAGGATTTTATGAATCTTCTTAGCAGCAGGATCAAATACAAATTCTAAACACAGATGGCATTGACTCATATAAGGGCAACCCATGCTTAGGAGTTCAGGCTTCGAGAGTAGAACTTAAAAAAAAAATTGTTAAAGGTTTGTTCCCTCCCAAGGCTTGCTCCTAATCACTGGTCTTATTTGGAGGTTGGTCTTGATGCATCCTGCAAAACATTTAAGTGCTTGATTTTTAAGTTTCAGTGGGGGCATTTATCTGCGCACAAGCAGCATGTGCAGAGATACCCCAATGACAATCAATAAGCGGAGCAGGTGCTCGAAGAATGTAGATGAGAGGTTACAATAGATGACAAACGGACGAAAATCAAGTTGATTTAGCTGGAATTTTCAATAAATAAGAATGATTTAACACTCAGCATAGATTGGTTAATTTATAGGGGACACCACTAACGGAAATCAAGCGTAGTTGTGATGCATCAGTAGCTCAGTGCAATAAAGAGAATAAAAGGATAAATCCACTATTGAATGGCAAAGAGAACATCTAAATTGGTAGAGGGAAGAGGGCCTAGGGTTTTGCACAGAAATCCAGATCAGGAATTTTCCCCTATGGCAACACAACTTGGTACCAAGTTTAATTCATACAAATTGGGACAAGATCAAGCACTTTTTCCATTTTTTTATCAAAACATGCCATTTTAATTCACATTTTTCAAGATTAAGCAAGCGCAAATTGCAAATTGGCATGCTTACAATCAAGTGAAGGGTCAATCTGTCCTCTAGGGGGGAGATGTAGAAGTTGACATTTTAAAAATACTCCCTGCATCCTAAATCCCATGGCATGGAGTACTGAGTGCCATGAATGCTCACTTAGGAGTCAGGATCATCTACAATGTACACATTACAAATAAATCCTTATGTTTAGGATTGTCATGTTTTGAGGTTTCTCATGAGAACATTGGCAGGCAGTGACCATGGAAAAACTCAAAAAAAACCTCACTTAGTTTCTATTCTAGGTGGATGTTAGGATCACCAGCTTATGCCTTGAATTAACACATAGATGCATCCAAAGAGCCAACTGCAAAAGAGTAATACCGGGTCCCACTTGGGTAATGGTTGTGCTATAGTGGTGACAAGCATGGTCGCCTGGTAGGATTTGTAGTTGGCATGAGAAATCTTAGCAGCCAAGTTGAAGGATGTTTTCATTAGACTAATAATGTGGGCCCCCAGTGAGGGGGTTATGGAGTACACAATGTTGTGTTTTGTTAGTTTGTTGTTCTTGTCTTATAATGAGTTTTATTGAAATGATTGTCGGAAGTGTGTATTTAAGGCTGCAAGGTTTTTCATGAATAGTATTGTCTTATCTGCATTGATCCAATGGATAAGAGTCCAATGCCTTGGACAAGGGAAGTTAATTTCTTGAATGCAACAATGCACGGTCACTGCTAAACAGAAAAGTGAGGAATTCAGATGATGGAAAACGAGAAGTGGAGTAAATATGGCTGAAGGTAGACTTGTGTAATGCTTCTTGGCAACCAGGTTCACATGGTCACCAGACCCCATGATATCCATACATGCTAAAGCCCAAAGCCATCCGAGTACAAGCTATCCTTAGTGGTCCAAGCAGGATTCTGCTAGTCAGGGTATTTTTGTGAACTATTCATGATAAACAATTGACAAATTTAAGTGTGCCCAACATGATATGTCACCAGTGGAAGCCCACTAAGGAATTATGCCAAAGCCATGAAGAACAGCCTCACAAGACTAGGATGAGAGCAGTCAAGTGCAGCCAATCTTCATTGAGGTAGTGTTGCCTAATTCAGCAGGTTGTGCTAAATGCTCAAATTGTCACTCATCTGACCAAGTCACTACTATCAATGGGATCATTGAGAAATCCACAGCATTCTGTTCTTATTTCTACTTCATTTATCTAGGCATACTCTTCTCTCGCCCTAGTCACAAAGTACAGAGACTGGTCAATGTGAAGTACACTAGAAATTCTTAACACTAGGCTGTCTTTCGAGGTGCAATTCTGATGCTGAGAATTGTGTAAATACAAGAACAAAAAATGGAGAAATGCCAATGAATGGTTCAATAGTTAGGCAATGTTTATTTGGCTTTCTTGACTCTTTTAATACCAATAGCTTCATTTTTATACCTACCCCTCATGGGATGACAAAGGAGAGTATATATGTGATTTCATTTTTTTATCATTGAGTACTAAATTTCCATAAAGTGCATATAAACATCTGAATGAAATACTCTCCCATTAACATTCCATGCATTTCTCATATCAAATGAGACCTAAAGCTATTCTTATAAAGTGAATTTAAGGAACCACTAAAGAATTAGGCTGCCACCATAAATTCAATATCTAATACCAACTATTTCTCATTAAACTCCCGTACCCCATTCCTTCGTCTCCATTGGAACCTTCTGCTGCTCCAGCTAAACCCCAAATCAGACTAGTCAACATCCCTAGAACAAATTGCACGTACACAAGCAAACGAAAACAAAGGAAATAAACAGGATTTTTCCCATGGCTACTTGTATCATGGTAAACTGAAGGTATATATAATTTTCCAATCGTACTTCCCTGTGATTCTGGGAGCTCCAAATCCTCATCTGTATACCCCTCTCACAATTTGTATCTCAACAACTTAACTATCTTAAAAATAAATTAAGTTGGAAACACTTGTTCAGTGGCTGCAAGATAGCAAAGACTACTAGTTTCCTGCACATTTGTCCCATAACATGCTAAATTGGGTAGAGGGTGGTAAATTATAGTCATAAATTACCATTCCAGGTAACGATGAGGATAAATTTCTCTTCGGTCAGCCATAGATTAAGAGATACAATTTTCCCTCCCAGTCTCATTACGGTGTTAGGACAAACCACATTGCAGTAACTACGAGAAATTCACATAAAACTTTTAGCAATCCATCAGTAGCTGACCTATTGCTAAAAGCGCAGCGGATTTAAACAGAACTATCATGGTTTAGAAAAAGCACGCCAGCAATCGGCTGCTTTTTTTTGTTTTTTTTTTCATCTTTTCCGGGTCTAGATAGTAGGCTGCAACTCATAAATCTAACCTTCACAAA